>JAVYIG010000449.1:0-587638 GCA_035222895.1 Strongylocentrotus droebachiensis
CTCGATCGTCCTACCCCGACGATTCTTCCCTGTTGTATCGTTGATTCAACATGCATGGCGAAGAGAAAGTACCGCGCCGTCTCTTTGCTGAGTTTTTTTTCGATCAGCAGACATTTCAACTAGACGAGTAGTAATTACAAGCCGAGGAAAACAACTGTTTTAGCTCACCTGCATTCTGATCGCGGTTGCCTTGCTTAATTTGTTCGATTGACAGACGTTTCAGCTAATTTATAACCCAAAAAACAACTATTATCTCAAAAAAATGTCACGCTGCAATACACCGAAACACACTGAACACTGCACTACGAATGGCTGAGCTGAGCTATCGCTAGTTTTCCCCGAAATTCAAGTTACGCTGATTATCAAAACAAAACATAGGCGAAGCCGGTGTGTCAGGATCTGCAAGACGATCAATTTTACAGTACCAAACATCAATATTTCAAGGAAACCAAACATCGGGAAGTAACCAATGCTTGTATAATTGAAAGAATGTTTATTACTTTATTGTAAATTTGATAAAACACTTCATTAAATATCACAAAAATTGCAAAATCTACTAAAAAAATGACCCATGTTTGTGTACTAATTTACATTGAAATAATACGTTGTACTTCCGGGTTTAGGAACAGTCCACGGAAATGCGTCACATATATACTACGTCACGAACGAGAATATCAACGCTTCCGGGTTCCTCTTCTTACACTATTGATCTTTCTAAGTCTAATAATAATTTAACAACACATGCAAATTTCTGTCAATCAATATATTTGTATTCCTTAGGCGCCACGGATTTATTCAACTGGCATTCAGAATGCATGTAGAATGCATGTAGAATGTCCTATTCAGAATCTATTGTTCGTTAATCCACATTCCAGAATGTACCTAGAATGCGGTACTTAACGACTTAATTAGCGAATTCTGGGTGCATTCTGGAATGCTCCATGAATAGGCCATCCATACAAAGGCGATATCGATCGGCAGCGACTACCTTGATATTGCGTGCCGGAATAGTTGCGATATAGAATGAACCATAAGAATTGATAGAAATCAACAGATATTTAATTGGTTTCGCTTCTGTCTCTCCCGCGATCGGTCGCTCTTTGCATTTCTCGAGCGCAGGTGATAATGGACTTACTTTTATTTCTTTCCGACGGCTAACCGGTAACATCAGCGATATTCAATTGTCTTCGCTTGTAGCTCTCTTTCTCTCACTATTTATTTCTCAAGCGTCGGTGATATTGTAATTGATTTTCTTTCTTTTCTTCAGCTTATTAACGATGGTGAAAAGAGTAGAAAAAAGATTGAGAAAGAATGAAGACAGATTTATTATGACATTCCCGCCAGGCCGCCACAAATATGTTCTGAGTCGGCGCTCTCAGAACAAAGGCGCGTTACAGTGTCAAATATACGCGGTGTTTTTAAACGCTGGTGTTGATTGACATGATGCCTCATTAAAGATGGTAAAAAGAGTAGAAGAAAGATTGAGAAAGAATGAAGAAAATATTTTGCATGAAAATGCGGATGAATCTGAATGATCAAAATGAGAGGAAGAAAGAGGATGCAAGAGATGGTGGGTGTTGAAAGATCTGAGGACTAATGAAATGATACATTTAGATAAAAAGCGAGAGTGGATATTTGTGGTTACCATCTTATTTTTAAACTTTTTTTATTGGCAGGGATGGGGGTCCGTTTTTGTTTTGTTTTTTTGGCCAGGGAGGAAGCAGCCTAGCCCCGTTGCCCCCCCCCCCCCCCTCCATGAGTCTGCGCCTGAAGTATGCTTTAATGTTAACCTCTAAAATATGTCGTTTCGAATAATCTTATTTCCAAACCGAGACGCACATTATTTTGTTTGTGGTCTGTGCTTTTGTGTTGCGTATAATTTGTTTGTTTAGCGCATATTATCCTACTTTACCCCCCACCCCCTTTTTTTTTTTTACATCACCTACTTCATCAACCCTCTCTAATTTTTTAATTCCATCTCTTAGAAATAATTTTTTTTTTTTTTTTTTTCAATTATAAATAAAACTTACTTCATATTTCTTTACGAAATTTCATAAAAATTGTAGAGGGTGTGATTATTTATTCCAAAACAAATAAAGAGAAGGTCATATATAGATCAGTAGAGAGTGGCGGGGGGAGGGGGGGGGGGAATTGCAGAGAACGAGGGAAAGAAAGAGAATGCAAGAGATGGTGAAATCTAATTGTAGTCTTTTTTATATATATTAGAAGTAAAAAGATTTCTTATTTCTTATTTCCAATCTATCTGTATTCTCTAATAATTGAACGATGTTATCTCACGCCACATGGCATGTGGACAACAACATGACATGTGCGCAACAACGACATACAAATAATGACAGATTTATTATGGCATTCCCGCCACAAATATGTCGGCGCTCTCAGAACAAAGGCGCGTAACAATGTCAAATATACGCGTGTTTTAAAGTTTGGTGTTGATTGACATGACGCCTCATTTTAGATAACAAGGAGACAGTGTTTATTCGAGATAGAGATGGATTTATTATTATCGAGAGAGAGAGAGATTACAGGTGTGAATTGGCCGTATGCCTATCACAATCCTAAAATGTTGGATTATTTTGTAATACACAAATGTTTTTGTCATCGGAAATAATTGCTCCTCACCATGGCATTTTACCAGTCGCAACAAGGACATTCAAATAATGACAGATTTATTATGACATTCCCGCCACATGTCGGCGACCTCAGAACAGAGGCGACGTAACAATCATAAATATCGCGGTCTGTTGGAACTTGGGTGTTGATTACAACATTTCCAAGATACAGTCATCAATCCAACTTTCTACTTCATTCGTGCCTTTTCATCGTACCCACCAAAAGATCAATATACATATCAGAATCTCGATATTTAATTGCTTTCGCTTCTCTCCCTCTCTCTCTCATCACTGCCCCTATATCCTTGTTATAACTCTCGGTCTCATTGATTGTGACATTACTAAAACAAAAAAGATTGAAACGCCAATGACAATATATTTTAATGGCATGCAAATATACACAAATAGGATACATTTGATTCCAGAACCTAGCAGTACTACACACTAATGCTTATATGCTAGATGATCAACCTTTTCTGATCGACTCCGTAGCGTTTCTTTCACAATGCAATCGCATGACCATAACTGGTCTTTATCATTAAAGCAAATTTCCACCACTGAATTGGATTGCCCATTTATTTATTTTAAGTACAATTTATAAATGCCAATTCTCAATGTTTCATATTCCCATCAATTCTTTTGGGAAGTCGGGGGAAGTCGACAGCTACAGTACATGACGTATTGCAGTCTCTTAAAAATCAGACTCTGTGTTATATTACGACTGACAAGGGCTTTTGTTTGCGAGCTAATTTTGATCGAGGTAGAGTAGAGAAGAAAGAGAGAGAGAGATACGTGTATTGTAGACTTGAGTGAGACATAATATGTTTTGTTGTTGTAAACTTTCAATAATATCTGTTACGTGTCTTTCTTTCTACAACAGCAAAGTGATAACGAAATAAACCCAGTCTATTCAAATTGTAAGGTGCACTAATTATGCCCGAATCGGGAAACAATAGACCTGTTCAGCCTACGCGTTGGCTCCGATGAATAGCGAAACAATGATCTCTACCCGGCTTTGAGTAGAGGGTGGGTGATTGAATGGCTGTTTTCACACCCCGCAAAGGCCTTTGTTTTGTTATCTGTTCTTGTTTGTAGGATCGTTTTTCAAACTTCAGGAATGTTTTCCCCTGATTTTGTTTTGCTTTCCTTTAAAGCAAATTTTCAGCAAAGGGTTATATTGCCTATTTATTTTAATTAAGTTAAATTCATGAATGCCAAGTCATAGATGTTTCATATTCCCATCAATCTTTCGGGGGAAGGTGTAAGGGGGGGGGGGGGGGGGGAGGGGGGAGCATCGTCCATCGAAATTTTTTGGTTTCCTATAGGGAACTTTAATTAACAGTCGTAATGGATAACACTAGGTGAGAACCGTGAAATATGATGGTAACCACAAATATCCACTCTCGCTTTTTATCTTAATGTATCATTTCATTAGTCCTCCGCTCTTTCACCACCATCTCTTGCATCCTCTTTATTCCTCTCATTTTGATCATTCAGATTCACCGCATTTTCATGCAAAATATTTCCATCAATCTTTCGGGGTAAGGGGGGGGGGGAGCATTCTCCATCGATATTTTTTGGTTTCCTATAGGGAACTTTAATTAACAGTCGTAATGGATAACACTAGGTTAGAACCGTGAAATATGATGGTAACCACAAATATCCACTCTCGCTTTTTATCTTAATGTATCATTTCATTAGTCCTCCGCTCTTTCACCACCATCTCTTGCATCCTCTTTATTCCTCTCATTTTGATCATTCAGATTCACCCACATTTTCATGCATAATATTTTCTTCATTCTTTCTCAATCTTTCTCCTACTCTTTTTACCATCTTTGATGAGGCATCATGTCAATCAACACCAACATTTAAAAACACTGAGTCTATTTGACACTGTTACGCGCCTTTATTCTGAGAGCGCCGACTCAGGACATATTTGTGGCGACCTGGCAGGAATATCATAATAAATCTGTCTTCATTCTTTCACAATCTTTCTTATGCTCTTTTCACCATCTTGAATAATCTTGAATTGGGAGAACGAATGTTATACCTTGTTTAAAAGATGAATAAAAATAGCTCTTACTCCTTCTAAAAGTGGCTCCGCGCTGTTTATATAAAATTATACTTATTCATATTCCAACACTATGTCGGCAGAAAATTGAAAAGACAAACAATTTATTTTATATAAATGTAATCTTTTTCGAGCGGGAAAATACTTGTATTAGAACTCGTTCGTAGCGTCAAAATTGATTTTACCGGTTAAGAAATAAGGCGGCCGCAACTTTTTTTATGGGAAAATAGAAACGTAATACCAAGATATTTTGTTTCTTCAATTAGGAGACAACGTGTTTCCGCTGTTATCAACTTCAGAAAATCAGAAGTTGGTAGAACGAAAGTTATACCTTGTTTAAAAGATGAAAAAAATAGCTCTTACTCCTTCTAAAAGTGGCTCCGCGCTGTTTATATACAATTATACTTATTCATATTCCAACACTATGTCGGCAGAAATTTGAAAAGGCAAACAATTTATTTTATATAAATGCAATTTTTTTTCGAGCAGGAAAATACTTGTATTAAAACCAGCTCTAAGCGTCAAAATTAATTTTAACGGTTAAGAAATAAAGCGGTCGTAACTTTTTTTTATTGGGAAATGGAAACGTAATTCCAAGATATTTTTTCCTTCAATTAGGAGACAACGTGTTTTCGCTGTTATCAACTTCAGAAAATCAGAAGTTGAGAGAACGAATGTTATACCCTGTTTAAAAAGATAATTAGAAATAGTTCTTACTCCTTCTAAAAGTGAGCCGCGCTGTCGAACCTTTTGAGGTATAGTCACTTTGGCAGGCAATTGAAATCACGCATCTCGATTAATCGCCAGCGTCTCGGTCATGCTTTTTCATCGCCCAATTCTCAAAAGTCGATGCGATTTGCGCCTTTTGTCTAGAGAACAAAGGGGCATTCCAGAATGCATTCCAGAATTCGTACAGAATGTGCGCATTCTGGAATGCCCCTTTGTTCTCTAGACAATAGGCGCAGGTCGCATCGATTTTTTTGAGAATGTGTCTAGAATGTGCGCATTCTGGATACATTCCAGAAAGATTAACAAGTGCATTCCGAATGCATTCCGAATACCAGTTGAATAAATCCGTGGCGCCTTATGTCATAAGCATTCCAACAATAGCAAACATGCATATTTTTATCACTTTCTTCCAAATTCACCTTTAAAGTGTTTGGGGCTTCTGAAGGCAACACTAATGTCTACAGAAATAACCATGAGTAATTCTTTAATACACATAAACCGGTATGTATTAAAACTATAGAGGTGGTCAGTAGAGCCAGACGTATAATCTAAGCGGAACAACCGTCGATATCAGAGACTGAAGCTTTTGGTCTACTCTACACTAATGGCTGCCCTTGTTATGGAAGGCTTGCTTCAGACGTGATGATATATTATTGACAACGTGCAGAACTACATTGTACTACAGTATATTATTATGTTCCTTCTTTTCCTTTTGGGGGGCCTTGGATCTTGTTCTGTCCTTTGCCCTTTGTCTAGTCCATGCTGGATATCCACAATGATGCCAGCATCTTGTCAATGTGTTTTAAGTTCTCTTTGTAGAGCACCATTGTCCATCGGACAAGAATTGGTCAGTTTGAAATGGTGAGGAGCCAGGTTTGGCAGTGTGTCTGAGCCTTGGTCAGATAAGCTTGAATAATAATAATAATTATCCTTGCTTATATAGCGCCTAACATTACTTTATCAGAAGTCTCTAAGCGCTCTACAATAATGCAGCATAATTGAATGTTACCTTTACTTGTTATTATTCTTTACTTGTTCGTGCATGCTTATTTCCACTTTCCAATCTTAATTCTTGTGTTGAAACTTGAGAGTCAAATTCAGTTTTCAAGTAACAAGGTTTCGTTACTTTCTTTGTTTTTCTAGGAGTCATGCCGAGACACAGATGGCACAAACCAAAGTCCTGGTATTCACCAGAACCATGGGAATCAAATTATCAAAAAAAAAAGAAACAGACGCCAAAGAAGAAACAGACGCCGAAGAAGAAGCGTAGTTATGGCAACCGTTATTCTCTAACCGAGGCTCTCTCACTGACGATGGATTATTTGAGTCAGTCAACATGGGATGATGGAATAGATGATCATGATCTTTTAGGATTGGATCTTCCCATAGTAACGTCGCAGACTGGTACCGATGATGTCTTCCTGGGTATGGTTCCTGGTAATATTGTGGGTCTACAGTATTATTCTGGCACGGTTAGTATAGAGCTCTACTAAGTACTGAGTAATTCACATGGTATATTGACATTATCCGGGTATAATGATAAGGGTGTATAAACCAGGGGGGGGGGGGGAGGAACAGAAAGGACAAGTATATGTATGTAATATAAAGAGCCAAGGTTCATGGCAAGTAATTCATTTTTATTTTGGTCTTCATATATAAATGGACCTATCATATTACTATTATTATTTTAGGGAGAGGAACTGAGGCCAGCTTTATGAAACTCTGTTATGCCTGGGCCCCGTCCTACAAAGAGTTGCGATTGACCCAAATCAATCGCAAGTTTGCAGTCTCCTATCCTATTGCGATTGATATCAATCGCAACTATGTACATAAGAGATAGGAGACTGCAAACTTACGACTGATTGGAGGACTTGCGATTGATTTGGATCAATGGTAAGTTTTTGTAAGACGGGCCCCAGATGTCCTTAAATCAATGTAATCTATTTCTCACCGAATTTTTTATTTTATTTCTCAGGTCAGTAATCATGAGATGGTGTCACTTGTTCGAGAGCCTCTGAACAGATACGATAAGAACGCTGTGAAGGTAGAGAACGCGTCTGGTCGTCAAGTAGGACACATCAAGAGAGGGTTAGCTGAAGTTTTATCATACATCGTGGACAACAACTATGCTAGGATTGAAGGGTGAGATTTAAGGCTGTGTACAACCGTGTAATGAGGTACCCGAGTACACTCCCTGGCTTACAAGCGAATACTCAAATAATCGGACGCCATGTTTTTTTTATTTTTTAATTATTTTTTTTTGCCACCACCATACTACTGCAGCAGTATCGCAGATCCATCTCCGAAAACTCAATTTTTAGTTCAATTTCAATTTTAGTTTGAGTTGCAGTTGAAGGCGCTGATTTAATAATAATAATAATAACGGTAAACAATGCTGTTCTAAAAACCAAACATGGCAGAATAATCCATTTTCCTCCGAGTCCAAACAGAAGTCTGGACATTTGGTCCCAGTTTCTGAGTGGTGAGTTTGACAGTGATTGAGCTGGGAAACATTTTTACCCACTTACCCGTGCCCTCCCTGGCACGGGTAAGCGTCGGCCTGGACAGTGCCAGGTGATCAGGATTTTTAAAGTTTTTTTGCAGCCGAATATTCGAGTACGAGAAATCGTACTCGAGTAGTTGTCAACAGTGCGAGTACTCAAGTATTTGGCTACTCGTCGGAAAATAGGAATTCTGTGCTTCTATTTAGTAATAATAATAATGATAATAATATGGATATTTATATAGCGCCGGTATCCGTCAGGCTCTGACGATGATGGCTCTTTAGACGTATTACCCTGGTTATAGCCGAGCGCTCAAGCATATCGGGTACCCATATACACCTGGGTGGAGAGTGGCAAATGTCAGTATTTTATATTATGTATTTTGTAACATTGTAATTTTGGTGTTATTGTCAATTACTTAGATATTTATGACTGATGGCTATACCCTTTATCTAGTCAATACTAATCATACAGGTGTATATGATTTTTTCAAATTGGGAGCCGGCTTTATTGTACCTGTTTTCGTCCCTCATAGTCATAGCCTCATGTTTTTCAAATTTTTTTAGGAAAGGAAGGGAATCTATTTCTTTGGTCCAACACTAAAGTTTTCAGTGGATTTGTAAAAAAAAGTTTAATATGAGTTTTCTCACTTACAGTACAATATTTATATTTTCAGTGTTGTGCCTAGGGGCAATATGAACACATACAGTATGCCTGTGGATATCTCCCTGTATGGACCTAACTGTAACCAAACAGTAGTCCTTCAGAGACTACGAAGCAGAGGCCACCCTGTGAGCATGGTAGAGAAGAGGGCAGGCTTACCCAACGCACCCTCACAGTCTAAGAGCAAGAAATCTTCCACCTACAATCCTAGAAGTGCCCTGGGCAAGTCAGTGGTGCTGTCAGAGACAGAGGTAAGAGTGTGTTATTGTGGTGGTGGTTATTTTACCTGACTGCTAAGAAAGCATAAATGCTTGTTAGTAAGCAACCAGAGGATCGACAGCTTTAAGTCCTCTCCGAGAGACCTGGTAATGAGGATTAATGCCTCACCAAAGGGCACTAGCGCATCGCCTTGGTTTCGTACCCGAGTCACCAGATTACGAGACCACTGCTACCAATTGAGCTATCGCGCCTCTATTACTCTGTTTATGATGTAGGGAGGGTTAATGTCTCATCAGTAGGCTGAAGCCACTGAATGTCATTCAATACCATTCAAAATGGTTTATTAAAGGCCCCTCCAACCCAACTAATTTAGCCTTTCTAAACATAAATAAACCTCTACTTATTAATATTCTAGCCTAAGATTTTTTAGAAAATCTCTATATTGAGCAAAACATGATAATAACAATCCATTTTTCACAGTCTTTGTTTTTTGGAAAAATTAGGTGCAAAATTTCATATCTTCTGGATCATATTAAGAACATTCATATCATAGTGCAACTCTTAGTTCAGAAATCGGACGTGCTAAATTTGGTTTAGACAGGAGATGTGATCAGTAAATATCAAAAATCTGAAATATATTACTGTCAAACCTGCTTTAGCAACCAATTGTCTATAAAGACAACATTTGTTATCTCCCTTGAGAAGAGATTGACAATTGAATTGAAGGAACCTGCACATAAAGACCACCAGCTCAGAAAGACCACCTGCCTATAAAGAGTGTTTTTTCTTGTCCCCCTCGGTGATCTTTCTAGACGAGTTACACTGTATATGCATTGATAACTATTCAAAAGTTTAGGGGTCATTTGGTAATGATAATTTTATAGTTTGTTAATGCATAAAATCTTCCTTTGTTATTATTTTAGATGAAGAATGAAGTGGATACCCTTTTTGACAATCTCAAATCTCTGGACAAAACTACAGAGCAGGAACCAAGCAAGGTAAGATATATTTTTAGAAAATAGACCTCAAACTCAAATTTTGTCTTTCTAATAAAGATAGATAATCGAGCCGAGTTGATGTTTAATGGTTGTAGATGTGTCTGAAGTTGATTTAGTTCTACATAGAAAAGTGAACCTGAAGGACTTGAAATTTGCAAGTGTCATCTAAAATAGTGGAAAGCAAATCATACTTCTCATGTTTTATAATAATAATTTTCAGTTTAATCTACGAAACTTTTTTTAGTGAATTGATTTACAGTGAAACCTGCTTTAGCGACCACCTGTATATAAAGACCACATTTTCTGTTTCCCTTGACAATTTTTTCCTATAGAAACCTGTACATAAAGACCACTTTTCTTGTCACCCTTGAGCGGGCCGTTTAAAGTTTCAAGACATTTTTTTGTTTTCAATTGTATCAGTGTATTATTAGAAAAATGTACCCACATCAGAAGCAAGCCCTACATTGGATGTTAGCCAGAGAGAGTAACGATAAGCTACCAACATTCTGGGATAAAACACCATCTGGTCTGTACCACAACTCAATAACCAACTTCACGAGTGCTAAGCGACCTGACAGTGTGCGTGGTGGTATACTGGCCGATGAGATGGGATTAGGGAAGACTCTGACAGTCATAGCACTTGTCCTACATGAGTTTGCAAAGCCAGAGTTTGGTGACCTCCCTCCATCTTTACCGAGCTTACCTGAGGAAGATGAGGTGGATTACAATGAGCCTTCGACCAGTCAGGTTAAGCAGGTCAGATATGACATTCTTAATCGTATTCTTTCCATCTTGATAATTCCACCACTAAAGGGGAAGTCTACCCTGATATTAATTTGGTTTTGCTAAAAAAGCAGTAAAATGAGAGACACAAATAAATGAAAGTCCGAGCAATATCCAATCAAATATAGGAAAGTAATACAATTTTGAAGTTGGCAACATTGCCAACGTACGTATGTATGTGACATATCTTGCAAGCTCCTCTCTAATTTGCTTTCTGTACAGAAAGTTGAATAAACTTTCATTTTCTTAGTTATTGAATGGAATAGATTTGTTTCAGACAGGGGTCGTATTTAAACATATTCACAATATTTTTATTTAGGGTGAGTGTATGATTGAAATTTTCATCAGGGAAAATATACACTTTTGAAGTTCACTCTTCTTGAGACTCTTCTTGAGATTATTTGTATGTAAATGTAATATATATTCCAGTCATTCCAATTCAACTAGCTATATCTTTCATCTCTTTAGGAAAAGGAGAACATTACTCACTAAACCCTTCAAATACTACACTATGTTTTCTACTACACAGATCTGTAGATGTGTATCCCATAACAGAAACAACAAATTATTACAAGGTCATGAAGACTTAGTTGTTTTATGGTACAGATTATTATTTTTTTTTTAATAGACTTATATATATATTGATAACATTTCCTTTTTCTATCACAATTTATGTAACAGGAAGTTAAAGATGAAGTGGTGATGATCATGGATTCTCAGGAGTTGCCCACCATTTCTGAGGAGGTGATTGTGATAGAGGATGACAGTCAGAACTCCAACAATAACACCACAATTGTGATCAAAGATGATTCACCTCCTATCCCATGTTTCTCAAGCACTACATCAGTTACAGCTACTGGTAGACCCAAGAGGTAACTTCAGTCTAGAACTTTGTCTTTTCTCTTCTTATAAACTTAATTCTCGCTATCGCCAAAAGCCGAGATGTGCGCCTCTTGGATGTAATTTTGAACCAGCATTTATTGGGAATTTTATCCGAGACACTATAGAATTACACCTCTTATTGCAGTAGATTTGAAACACATTTGCTGAAAATAATGGCATGATATGTGTCTCATACCTTGGAGTTGCTTGCACATACACAATTAGAATGAAGGTGAATGCATAGGACATGAATTGAAGAATGTTTTTTGTCATCGTAATCATTACATTTTACAATTTTTTTAGTAAATAGCCAAAATTGTCATGTAAATTAAAACATTTCTTGTGCAAGTTCCAATTGAGATTCAATTTTTTTCTTCAGATTCTTTAGTTCAAGGAATTGGCTATTTGGGACTATTGAAGTGATTTTTATGCCTCCGCTACAAAGTAGCCGGAGGCATTATGTTTTCTGGTTGTCCGTCCGTCCGTCCGTACGTACGTACGTACGTCCGTACGTCCCGTTCTCGTGATCGCGTTATCTCAAGAACCAATTGATGGATTCCCTCCAAACTTGGATCATGTATGTATCTAACAGAGCCAATGAACTGATTAGATTTTGGGGTCACGAGGTCGAAGGTCAAAGGTCACAGGGCTCATTATGTATCCAAAAGAGCTTGTGATCGCGTTATCTCAAGAACCAATAAATGGATTCCTGCCAAACTTGGGTCATGTATGTATCTAACAGAGCCAATGAACTGATTAGATTTTGGGGTCACAAGGTCGAGGGTCAAAGGTCACAGGGCTCATTATGTATACAAAAATAGCTCGTGATCGCATTATCTCAAGAACTGGTAGATGGATTCCTGCCAAACTTTGGTCATGTATGTATCTAACAGAGCCAATGAACTGATTAGATTTTGGGGTCACGAGGTCGAAGGTCAAAGGTCACAGGGCTCATTATGTATACAAAAATAGCTCGTGATCGCGTTATCTCAAGAACTGATCAATGGATTCCTGCCAAAGTTGGGTCATGTATGTATCTTGCAGAGCCAATTAACTGATTAAATTTTGGCGTCACGAGGTCAAAGGTCACAGGGCTCATTATGTATGCACAAATAGCTTGTGATCGCATTATCATGAGAACCAATAGACAGATTACTATCAAACTCAAGACATGTATATATGTATCTTGCAGAGCCAATTAAATGATTAAATTTTAGGGTCATCAGGTCAAAGGTCATGGGGCTCATTATGTATGACTATAAATAGCTTGTGAATGCATTATCATTAAAAGCGACAGATGGATTACAATCAAACTTGAATTTTAAAAATTGCTTCCGTTTTGGTTTGTAAAATTGCTCTATGGCGGAGGCATCATTTTTGACTGCGCGCAGTCAAAATTCCATCTAGTTTGTATTAATATAAATCTGAAATTAGCTGGTTTGCACTTTTCTTGTTGAATTGCTCTTTCTTGATTGAAAGCAGCCAGTCTTGCACATTATACAGTGCATTTGGTGTTGATTTCCCCAGTCAAGCATATTATGTTGATATTTTCCACAATGCTACATTTCTATTTGCAGGGCAAGTGCTGCCAAAGTAAAGTTCATATTCAATGATGATTCAGATGACAATCCATCCCCTGAAAAGAAAGGTAAGATTAGAATCATTTCAAACAAACCCTATACATATAAGTGTGCCGTTGTGAGTGGGTATGATTGATAGTGTGCCTGTTCTGATATCTATGTATGAGTAATAATGATAGTAATGCAGAAATTTTACCCCAAGACGATGCTCAAAGCGCTTATTGATATCATATCTCTAAAATTATGAAGCTGTTGTGAATATTTACATTGCCATGTTATAGTGACTAATTCCATCCTGACCAGATTTATATTTGTACTATTATTCTAGCCAGGCATTGCATGTTTTCATTTGGTCATGAAGATCATGTAGATATCTTTCTTCTTGTCTGCTGCAGCTAAAAGGAAGCCGCCAAAAATGGCAGCAGGACCCAAGGTGAAAGGTCAGAGTAAACCAAAGGGTAAAGGAAAGGGCAAGCAGGCACGAGGAGGAGATGCATCCAAGAATCCAGTGCCTGGACCTAGCCAACCAGTAGCCTCACTCCCTGGCCCAAGCCCACCAATCAACTCTGTACCTGGACCTAGCGGACCAGTAGCCTCACTCTCTGGACCTAGCCAACCAATCAACTCTGTAACTGGACCTAGCCTGCCAGTAGCCTCACTCTCTGGACCTAGCCTGCCAGTAGCCCCACTCTCTGGACCTAGCCTGCCAGTAGCCTCACTCCCTGGACCTAGCCTGCCAGTAGCCTCACTCTCTGGACCTAGCCTGCCAGTAGCCTCACTCTCTGGACCTAGTCCACCAAACATCTCAGTGCCTGGCCCTAGTAAACCAATGAGAGCTGAGGTTAAAGGTCACCATGGAGATGGAGATGCTTCGAAGCCCCGTGCAACTCTCATACTGTGCCCACTATCAGTTTTGTCAAATTGGATTGTGAGTATAGAGAAGAGCAATTCAAGAGCTTGCCATCATGATGGTTTTTGTCTTATAAAGGGAGAGGCTCATCAGTTTCCATGTGCAGAAGGTGATAATTCACTGACACCAGACTTGCTGGGAATACCATTAATGGGTGTACAAGTCTGCACAAAGTAAACCTGTAGACGTAGTCATATCAAGTACCACCTAATCTC
Organism: Strongylocentrotus droebachiensis; assembly: GCA_035222895.1. Lineage (NCBI taxonomy): Eukaryota > Metazoa > Echinodermata > Echinoidea > Camarodonta > Strongylocentrotidae > Strongylocentrotus > Strongylocentrotus droebachiensis. Next base: position 14,188 of record JAVYIG010000449.1, read on the forward strand.
TTGAAGAGTCTAGGCGTTATGTTTTGAGGGTTATCCATCCATCCATCCATCCAAATTTTTGTTACAGAGATAACTTTAGAACCAGCGAACAGATTTCAACCAAATGTGTATTACATGTGTAGAGTTATGGATGATAATCTGATCTATAAGAGTCATGTCAGTGTGTAAAAGCATGATTTATTTTTGATTTTGCTTACAAAATGAATAGAAACCTTATTTCTGCTTTTCTTTGCTAATCAGGTATTTTTTCCAGTTTAGGATCATTTTTCATCTATTCTAATCTTAAAATGTGTGTTATGGGTTTTTTTTCTTCTAAAGGATCAATTCCGTGAACATGTAGCAGATGAATTGCAGGTGAATGTATGTCTGTACTATGGAGCAGAGAAGAAGAAAATGAAGGCTGATTATCTCAAACAACAAGATGTCGTCATCACTACATACAGTACTGTGGCTGCAGAGTTTAAAGCAAAGCAGGTATACCTTCTATACTCAATATTTTTATCTTGAATGAAAATTGATAGCATTGTCTAATTATGACATGGCTTCATACAGTGCCGATCAAAAGGATTATTTGTCTGTCGACTGGGGCCATATTCAATTCAGTACACGCATTAAGTCAGTTTGTCACTTAACAATTTTGCTTGGCTAAGTAACATGTAACATGTATTCACATTACATTTGATCATTTTACGGCAAAATACCTGCCGAAAAGCATTGTAATAATGCGCAAATAACTCATTGTATTAAATGTGCGTTGGATAATTGTACGCAGGTTATTATTACAGTGTATGAAAACCACATACCAGCCGATTAAGGTCTCCAAAATAATTCGCTAAAGTCTGCTAGGGAGCTGTCCTAATGTTAGGGTAAAATACTTAGCCAAAGCTTTAAGTGAATACTGAAGCTGGCCAACTTGACCCCTGTTGACCCGTGATTTGGAGGGGTGCAAAAAGGAAGTTTTAATTTGCTTTTGGGCAATACTGAAAGTGAAAATGTTCTTTATTCCTTTATATTTTTGTTCTACATTCATTCACCTTTCCATTGACACAAAGTTGTATGTTCATCAGACAGGGTCTGCACAATGATAACTAGTTAAAAAAGGATGGATACCATGAAAACCATGAATTGCTAGAGCCCCGTAATGGCAGCACAGCTAAAGCCGGGGTAATAATCGCCAAGTTTGGAAGCGCCTAGTGATTGTAATAAGCGCTATATAAAAACTGAGTATTATTATTATTATTATTATAACCTTGCAGAAATCCTTAGATGACAATTTGTAATTGAAATGATTTCATGATAATTACGAATGATACAATGATAAAGGAATCTCTCCAATAAGACCTACTTGTCTTTAAGATGCTAATGAGGAAATATTTGATTATGCATCAGGAGAAGGCTACCCTTCAGACGATTGAATGGCGTCGTATCGTGCTGGATGAAGGTCATACAATCCGCAACCATGGTACCCTACAAACACAAGCAGCTCATGCTCTCAAAGCACAATGCAAATGGGCTTTAACAGGTACGTCAAACAAGGGATAGAAGAATTACTTGGTAGTTTTAGCTCATGCTGCGTTAGATTTAGTTGAGAAATTTAAAAGTGAAGGGCTCGTTGGGATTTGCATTTCTTCATTTCTTAGTTTGAATAGTATCAATTAAAAACAGTAATTTCCTAAAGCTACACGATCATCTTTGGAATGTTTTGTAAATGGTGTTAGCAAATTTTATTTTTACCACACTTCTGTGATCAGTACAAGTGATATCACAAAATGCATGTGTCACTCAAACTAAATACATTATATATTTGTCAAAGTACATTCACAGAGGGTATTTGTTTTATTAACATGAAAACTAAAGGCTCAGACATAGTTTACAGTGAACAGAAATGGGAAACAAGCATGGATACATTTTGGTGATTACAAAATAATAATCATTCTAACAAACATGCTGGCGGGGTACACGTTGGAAAAAAATTCAACAAAGCAACAAAACACCTCAATTTGAAGCAAAACAAATACAGAGCCATAAAATGGTGAGCTGGTCGTCACCAAGAAGCGCCCTCAGAAAGAATTGTAAATGATGCATAATTTATTGAATCAATTTTGATAAAGCACAGTATGTTCCTTTATGTCCAATCTTGATGAATCGTCACTTGGTAACAAACATACTTTGATTTGAATGTGAATGTTTAAGAGAAATGGATAATATTCAAATAGCGACTCACAACCAACGTGCCTTTAAAGCCCCACTGCACCACTTATAGCTAATTGGGCCCTCTATATAGCAAACAATAACTAATCGGTGCCTGTTGGTCCCCCATGATCCCCTTTTTCTTATGTTAATTGAGAGTTGATTTGATGAGATAACCACCTGTCAGTGACCTTGCAGGGAGGTCTAATCCCCCTGGCCAAACTAGTGCAGATGGGCTTTAACATTAATTTGTGGTATTTTGTTTGTGTGGTGCACTATCCCATCTCTATAGGTACTCCCATTCAGAACAGTATTAAAGACCTGTGGTCTCTGGTAGCATTCCTTGGTGTGGAACCATTCAAATCAACCCATACATGGTGGCAGAGGATCATAACTAGACCCATCGCTAACAATGACTCTGCAGGCATAGAGTGAGTATACATAGAATATTGATTGGCCTTGAGGGAGATACTATAGAGATATCGACTGCTTTGAGAGGCCTGGCTGTTTCATAGGCTCAAGGGAACGTGCGCAAATCCCGAGAGCCTATAAAACAGCCAGACCTTGAATATTAAAGCAGTCGATGTGTCTTTTATATGCCAAATTAAAACAAAAATCTACCAAGAATTCTTACCTTATCCTTGGTTAAAACATCAAAGAAAATCTGAGAAACTGTCTCTTAATCTTTGCTGGAAAAATGACTGAAAGTGTCAATCATTTAGGAATCGCAGACAAAAAGCACTGTATGGTGTCTGCGCTCGCACAAAGATTTTTTTTTACAAGTAAACCAATGGGGATCTGAGCACAATTTATTTATGCTGCCTGTTACCCGGGGCAACGTGCATCTTTAGAAAGACTATTGACCGGGTAATCGGGTATGAGGGCACTTTCCAAAAGACTATTGACTGGTAGGCGGGAATGGCTCAAACCACGACTGCAATTTCGATCAATCAGATGGCTAGATTTCTAAAGAGAGGTATATAATTCCATTTATTGAATTATCTCCTCTTCTTATGATGGCTAGTCGAGTTCGAAAGTTGATGGACACCCTTGCTCTGCGTCGTATGAAGTCCCAGAAAGTGAATGGCAAACCCTTGGTGGATCTACCGGCTCGTAACGTTGTACTTCAATATGTAGACTTTTCAGAGGATGAGAAGAAGGTCTATAAGACCATGGAGAAAGATGGCAGACTGGCTGTTAGCAAGTGAGTTATTATTTAAGTTATTATAAAGTTGAGTTTTGGTCATGTGATTGCATTGTGAAAGAAAAGTTGTGGAATCGATCAGAAAAGTTTGATCCTCTAGCATATAAGTATTAGTCTGTACTGCAAAGTTCTGAAATTATCAAACTGATACAAAATTTGGCCCAGTCTTGGTAAAGTTACAAGCATTGTACACAGAAAGATGTATATGGGACTACACAAACATGTGGCATAAAAAAATCTGTCCCGATTTTTATGATGTTAAACGCCAAACTACCAATTTCGATTACCGATTCACATAGACTTGGTGGTCTCATATTTCAAACATTCATAACTTAGTAACTATTGGTCCGATTCATTTCAAACTTTGCCATTCTGTTTCTGTTATTTTTTGGCTTACATACAAATAAATTTATTACAAGGGTGCGATGGCCCTATAAGTATGTAATCCTGCAGTTCACAGGCATTTCATTTATCACATTTTACTGAAAGATGCTAAAATCTTCCTCCCCCTCCTTCAGATATTTTCAGCAAGGCAGTGTTCTAAATCACTATGGTGATATTCTAGCCATCCTTATGAGACTGAGACAGTTGTGTTGCCATCCAGCATTATGTGCTAAGGCTGCTGCTAACCTATGCCAAGCTATTGGTATGTATCCCTTTTTAGGTAGCTTTTATTTCTTGTAGTGATTATGATATATAGAATGATTTTTTTTGGATAATTTGTTTCATCTACAAAATGTTACAAAAGATTTACATGCAAGACATTTTTCTTTTTCTGTGTAGGATCTTTATTGAATTGTTATAAATATTACCTAAAAATGCCTCCAGGCTATCACTATCTCTCAGAGAGTCTTCGAGTGAGGGAAAAAGTGAGATAAATTGACTTATCCTCGTGGGGAAATGCAAGGCATTACATAAGGCCTGCTGGTCATAAAACTGAAGGCTAATCCTGGTGATTGACAACACCTGTTATTTGGTAAACACCCAAACAATGTTGAATTCCCCATCAGAGCCCTGTCTTGTGCGTCTTTAATAGATTTATCTGTCGTCGAGAGTGGACTGCACTCCTAAACGACAGGTCTTGCGGAATATGCACACCTGAATTATAAATAAAACTGAAAGCTCTACGATTTCACAGCAATTCCAAGTAATTTCAAAGTGAGCTTCAAGTTTTGTTCCACGTGATATTTGTACACACATAAATTATATTGGTTGGTAAACTCTACCAAGTCCAGTGCAAGCAAACTAAAGCATTCTGCTTTATGAATGGAAATTGTTGAGAGTGTATCTTTATAGGTAAAGACCGGTAGTGGTAAAATTGTGGTTCAAGGGTTTTGGGTGCAAAATATCCATTCAATGTTGTTTAAATATTGCCTTCAGAGGTTTAGATGACAATGCTTCAACCTAAATTCGCAAAAAAACAGAAATATATGTCAAAATTTTCAATGTTGAAGTGCATTTGCGATATCTGTCCAGGCCGGATCGATATGATAATTCACCAAATATATCAATTAGTAGGCGGTTTCCCGGCAAAATTTGTATCATCACGTTTTAGTCAAAACATATTCTTTCACATGATTGGTAATGAGAGCTTCCATTTCTTTTTTTGAGAAGGGGGCCTTTCCAAAACTGGTCTTTACCTTTAAAGTGCTGATATTTGATATGATTTGATTGACAGATGGCAATGAGAAGACAGATGAAGAAAAAGCTCAGTTGGTAGCAACCTTAGTATCATTCCTCAGTCAAGGAGCAGATGAGGTAATTATAATTCACCGCACAAAGCAGGCAATCTGGGGAGTGTTTCACAAAACTTCAGTGACAAATGACAGTTTTTGTTATAAGCTACTGAAATCTTGGCTTCTGATTGGTTATCAGCAGACTTGTCACTGATTTTTGTCATTTGTCATTGAAAAAAGGCTTTGTGAAACAGGTTTCAGGACTATTATTTGTTATCATACAGAATATAATTTAATATTAGAATATAATTTATGGAGTGTCTGAAAAAAATGCAACAAGATTTTAATGGAAAATATCTTTAAAAGCACTTAAGTATCCTGAATAACATTTTGTAGATAATTTTTCAGTAGTATCCCCTAAACTTTAATTTTAAAACTACATAGTTATGGTCATTTTTGTGAAACGTACCAATTTGTTGTTCATCAATGCACAATAAGTGTAAACCTTTCCTCGCTTCTACATTAAACAACAAAATTTTCCATTGAAGTCATTGTAACTCATGAGTTCTTGGTAAAATCATCAGTGACATATTTTAGATTGAAAAATCTTTCATAAAATGTCATGAATATGTATTCAAAATATCTTTGAAGTACAAGAAGCAAATTATATTATTCTAAAAAGTTTATTTAACTAAATGATGATTAATTACTTCTTCAACTCATATATAATTATTACGATATGAGTACTTAAAAAAACACCTTTTAATCTACTTGAACGAAATATGTTGTTTTGTGTAGGAGTGTTGCATCTGCCTCGAGTCAATAGAAAGTCCTGTGATCACAAGATGTGCCCATGTCTTCTGTCAGAGATGTATCGGAGAGGTCATCAACGCGGAGAAGGTATTTAAAAAAGAAAGAAGTAATTATCATTTCGAGGGGTCAGTGACACAAAGACGTAACCCCATTTTGGCCATTTTTTAGAAAAAGTGGTTTATGTGTCACTGAGCACTTAGGCCTTAAGGAGTTAAGTCTATGTTTCGCTAGGCATTGACTTCAATGGGGTGTTGGGTGGAGTTAAGTCTTTGTGTTTCCTGGAAAGCCCACATTTTTCTGAACATTTTTATACTAAATACTCATTTTGGCAAAATATGGAGTTAAGTCTTTGTGTCACTGAACCCTCGATTTGTTTATTCTTCTTTTCAAAGTGGTATCAGACAAGAGGCTGTCAGACTGGATGTGTCACTATGAATCAATATTTTTGACCTGGCCCTATCTTATAATCAGTTTTGATTTATTTGCCACTCTCCACCCAGGTGATGTTATTGGGTACCTGGTAGGAAGAAATTTCTCGCATGCCAGAGTGCCTTATCAGTGCCGCTCATTTAATGATGGGGTAATTATAGTACAGCGCTTAGAAACATTACTATAAAGCGCTATATAAACGTATTATTGCATTATTATTATTTATTCAAATGGATTGCATCTTCATATTATTCTTGACTGTTTACTAAAGGGATTGGAGTTTGCAAGTTTTTATGGAAAGCTTGTGTGCAATCCAGATCAATCACAAGTCTTTATAAGATTGGGGCTCTGGATTTCTTAAGGGATGCAATCTTTTATAAATTGCATAGGAGTCCTAGATACTTAGGAGGAACATGTATGCTGACTACATGTTCCTCCTGAGTGTCTTGACAAACCTTTATCTGCATCTCTGGCAATTAACTTCCATCTCATCTTAATTTTACTTTCTTACTTATGATGTCCTGTTTTTCATTATTGAATTTTTAAATTGGTGGGATGAATTTTTTTTAATTATAATGACAATACGACTACATAATTTTGTATGTTACGTTCAATCATTTCATGATCTTTCATAAGCGCCCAAGACTTTCCTGTTAGTTCCAGATCTTTGTTGAGGTTTGTGACCTATTACCTTGTTGCATTTAATCTCTATTACAGGAACGTGCTTGCTGCCCTCTATGCCGGCAAGCAGTAAGCAGAGAGTCACTGGTCCATGTTCCGAAGGATAGATCAGATACTGAGAATGAAGACACAGAAAGAGAGTGGCATTCCAGTGCTAAGGTAAGCTAAGTAGGTAAGATACAATCTAGCAGGTCCTGCTGATGAGTATACAGAAGGGGCTCAGTAGAATCATTCCAATGATAGAGTGAAAATAGATCAGACACTGGAAGTCTAACCCATTGGTTCCCCCATAGATTGATCAGATACTGAGAATGGAGACACATAACACATTTGTTATGGCATCAGATAATTTCAACATCCTATGTGGGTTTGGGTCAAACAGTGGGGCATTCTTTATCGTATACTGATAATGATGATACAGAAGTGGGGTCAGCCCTTTTTTTCCTGCGGGATAAAAGATGCTGATATTAATTCAACAATATGATTCATGAAACAAGATAACTCACATATTACCATAAGTTAAGAATCGAATATCATTCTTAACATACCCATGTTGTGAATTTAGGAAAGTCTAGATTACTAAGGAACACTAAATACAACCTCAAAATTTAGCACTTATATGCTAACGAAGGTACATTAAAGTAATTATTGTTATTCCACTGGTGTCCATCTGAAATAGGTTGATGCTCTTATGGAGTGCTTGCTGACTGAGAGGGCAGCAGACAAGACGACCAAGAGTATTGTTGTTTCTCAGTTCACCTCATTTCTCGACTTGCTGAAGAAACCTCTCACGTAAGTTCACTTTTGAAAACAATTACACTTTTAAAATTTCTCATGTAAGATTTCTTTGACAAGACCTTATTCTGTATTAGCCATACTTGACCCAGGTGTAGTATGTGGGTTCCTGGGAGGATTCGTTTACTTGTGTTCACTGAGCGCCACGGTCGACTTAGCTAAAGCCTGGATAATGATATCCAAAGATCAACCTGTGATGTCACACATCTCAGCAGTGTTCGGAGAGCTCTTCGGGTGCTATGCCCGGGCTGTATTTAAGCGTTTTATAATTGATGATAGTCGCTACTTCTAATTTTTCCAAGCATTGAATTTTGACAAAATTGTCTAATCAAAGTTTCACCTTTGCACAGCTACTTTAAACATTGAATGCATTGTTTCAAGTGTCATGTGTATAGAAGAAAAGTTAATTTGTTACGGTCTATACAGGATAGTATTCAGGTTAACTAAATTGACTTCTGTGCAGCCAACCATGAAATATGATTGAGTAAACATAGTACCAAAAGAAGCAGAAATAAGGATCACATTAAATATGTCCATATTTACATTTAATTTCAAGAGTGAATTATTTTCTGACTTGATTTGAATCCATTTTCATCCGAAAGACTTCAAATAATACCTGCCTATATTTCATGTCTGTTTTTTAAACTACTTTCAGTATCTTCCTTTTAATTCTTTCTGTTATTTTTGACAGTGAGAAAGGTTTCAAGTTCTGCCGTCTAGACGGTTCAATGTCGAGGATTGCCCGTACAGCAGCAATAAGAGAGTTCAGCAGCAATGATCCAGATTCCCCTCAAATCTTCTTGCTATCTCTCAAGGCTGGAGGGGTGGGACTGAACCTGACCGCTGCTTCTAGGCTTTATCTACTAGACCCTGTAAGTGCTTATCTTTGAAGATTGAAGAAGGAAATAACATTACCTTTGCTTCTGGGCTTGATCCAGTATCTTTCCAATTAGTTTAATTATTTATCTTCTGTTTTCATTCCAATTAAATTTTTCCAAATCAGTGTAATTTTGTGTTCAAGTTTGATCAATTAATCTCCATTTCCACTTTTAGCTGGTACCAACTTTGGTTCATTCTTGTTAGTTTCAATGCAGGAAATCATTTCAACATTACTGTATACTACAGTCTCTTGGTAGACAATCACACTAAATCAGAACAGATCTATGGAAACAAATGTACCGTACCATGGAGTCTAATCCATTAACTTTATCCTTATAATTCAAGTCCAAACTATCTCATGAAGACTGTTGTAAATTAAGTCGACGGTGTGTAGCTTGTATTTTAGAGAGTATTAACCTGACTGTCTTTAATATTAGTTAGACATCTTTGTCTGTATTGTATTAAGGCTTGGAACCCTGCATGTGAAGAGCAGTGCTTTGACCGATGCCATCGTCTAGGACAGACCAAAGATGTCACCATTACAAAGGTAAGTCATCTCAGGGTTAATAGTGTGTAACCAGAATCTTTAGTGTGTTCTAAACATTCGCAAAGTTTACAGGTAGTTGAGATTTTTTTTAAATCCCTGAAATAATTGAATCTTACTTGACTCATCATTGAATTTTCCATTATTTGATTTAATATTAGTTAAACTGACATAGAGAATGAAATACACTTCCTAACAAAATGTACACACTTAAAAGATCCCAGATTTGAAATATACTCTAAACTTAAAGGGATAGTTGAGTTCTGTTGCAGAGGGCGCTACACAAAATAATTTTTTTGTGAGATAATGAACTTTGCCATCTGTACAGAAAACAGTACATATGCTTAAAAATTACAGAGACAAGGAATACAAAATAGCCTTCAAAAAGGGGAAACTGGGGATGCACTTACAGAAATGGGAACAAATCGATGCATTTTTACTTTAATGGATGTGGGTATTATTATTATTATTATTAGTATTATTAATTCTCTTTCGTGTACAGGTGGACAAACCGGAACAGGTTGCATGCAGTGTGTGTGTCGGCTTAAGGGGGTATGAGATGGGTGGGCTAGGGAGGGGGGGGGGGGGGGGTGAAGAGTTTGTGTGGTGTGAGTTGAGGGAACATGTTGCATGCAGTGTGTGTTTGTGTTTGTATGTGTGTTTATGTGTGTGAAAGGGGGTGTGGTGTGGGTGGGCTAGAGGGGGGGGGGGGGGGGTGTATGAGAGTGTTGTGATAGGATGGTAATATGTAACTTTAAACCTTCCTCTACTGTTATTTTGATTATACACTGTTACATGCAAGACTTTTTTTTTCCTTTTTTTTCCTCTATGTTCATTGATTGATGTAACTTATGAAATGTCTTGTATCAAAGATCTTGTTTTATATTGCTTATCTTGATAATTTCTTGTTATATGAATTTCTTGTTATGTGAAATTATGAGGAAGGAAATAAAATATCATTTAAAACAAAAAAATAATGAAAAACTGAGTGTCAAATTTGAAAGAACATAATATTTAAATGACAAAATCATCTATGTTTGAACAAAATTGGTTCAGAGACGGCTGAAATATAACGATTTCTAATACTTGTGTACCACCACAAATATTCGATATTTTGAAAAATTTGAAAAAACCGTTGAAAAAACCCGAAATAACGCCTTTTACGTCGTATTTCAGCCAATGCCGATGTTGGCATTTTCGTGTTGCTTATATTACCCACTATTGGCTCATGTATTGTTATTTTTAATTAAATAATTAATTAACAGTCACCATGGTTTTTTTTTTAATGGAGCTGAATTGGTATGATCGTATTGGCTAAATTTCTCACATTTTAGGGTCTAAAATTACCTTCATAGCAATTTCAGGTTCTAAAAGGGCACTATAAATGTCATAGATAAGAATAAGAGCAATAACCATGCACTTTGAAGGCATTTGCGGTCTGAAAACAGAACTCAACTATCCCTTTAACAATATATTACCGGACTTTCAAAACCTAAATGACGATTAGAAAATTAAACTAATGATGTCCAATGACGACACTGTCATAAACGTAATAACAATAATTGGAATAAGCCAAATGTACTAAAAATTAATAGACCTACTGAAAAATAATAAACCTACATAAAAATACAAATAACATCCCCCCCCCCCTCACCACGATAAAAAAAACCCATAAAGTTCAAGTCTTGTTGTTTGACCTCGTAATTTATTTCCTTTGCTCATTCACATTGCTGTTTATCTTTATACCATTAATATATTGTGACTTTGCAATATCAAGTCTATCATAAGATAGAGATACGACTATATACGAGATTAGTAGATCATTGAATGTGTGTTTTTTTTTTGGGGGGGGGGGGGTGTGGGGGACATGCCTCCCTATCTATGTCACTGATAGGAATAATACTAACATTTGATTTCAAATGCAGGGTAAAATTTGCAACATGAATGCAGATTTTGTTTTAAAGCCCCTCTACACTAGCTTGGTAAGGAGGGATCAGACCCCCCTGCAAGGTCACTGGCAGGTGGTTTTCTCATCAAATAAGCTCTCAATTAACATGAGAAAAAGGGCATCATTGAGGATCAACGGGTACCGCTTAGGCATTGACGGCTGTAGAGAGGGCGCAAGTAGCTATAAGTAGTGCAGTGGGGCTTTAATACCGATATTAAGATGATGGGAATGAATTTTTCTTCATCCATGTTGCAGTTCTTGGTGCGTGACAGCGTAGAGGAAGCCATGCTGGAACTCCAGGAGACCAAGAGACTTCTCATGAAGAATGTGTTTGACGGCAAGAACCAAACACCGGAAGAAAGGAGGATGAACAGGGTCAGAGACGTCAAGATACTCATGGGAATGAACAAGGACAAACCGTAGGTCGCAAGAAAAAGGATGAACACCGGAGAGGAATTGTGCTGGCAGTGTGAGAAAACAGTGGATGAGAGAGAAATTATGATGGCCATGGGGGGAAGGTAGATTCTAAGAGAAGGGTTAAAAGACAAGAACTTTGACAGCAGTAGGGGGAATACAACGGTACTTTGCTAGAGCAGGTATGAAAGAGGGACAGTAATGTCGCCGGCACATCCTGCCCAAGAGTACCATAGTGTTGATAAATGTTTATGGACTGAATTTGTTCAAGACTTGTTACCACAATCAGGGAACCCCGGACATCATATCGAGGGGTCAGTGACACAAAGACGTAACTCCATTGTGGCGATTTTGAGAAAAAGTGGTTTATGTGTCACTGAGCACTTGAGCCTTAAGGAGTTAAGTCTATATTTCACTAGCCATTGACTTCAATGGGGGTGTTGGATGGAGTTACGTCTATGTGTTTTCTGGAAAGCTCATGTTTTCTGAACATTTTGATATCAAATACCGTACTCATTTTGGCAATATGGAGTTGCATCTAGATATGAGAGCTGTAGAGGTGATACCCACAATGTACTTCAAGAAAACCTTGATAAACTTTCAAAGATAAGCTCATCGATTGATTCCTGATTTAATATGTACAAAAACAGTCACTCATCTACAAATTCCTTCCATTCATATTGATATTCTGTACCTAAATTGTTTTTTGTTTTTTTGTTGTTGACTGGGTTGGTACCTGATACAAGCTGTTGCCTTGTTTTTATTACATGTAATACTGTGTGTGACAGATGTATGTATTGGTTGGAGGACAAATTTAACTGCCATGTCTAAAGCTGTAGTGCCATTCGATACTTCATTTGAGAGTGCAAAACCTTTAGTCATAGCTACCTGAGAGAGAAAGTTACGTCACCGGAAGTGGCTTCCGATTGGTTAGCCATTTCATGAAGCTCCAAAATAGTTCCCTCCCATAGAGATTGTACATGGGAGGAAACTATCAGGAGCTCTACGACCCATCTCGCGTGTGCGTAGATGCATGTGTCACAACTTTCTCTCTCAATGCGCTATGTCTAGAGTGAGTGCAACTGATCGCATTTAACTTGCGCTACCAAAGATTTTCTTAAATGTTGTGAGTCTTCCATCACTGATCCAAGTATTCTATATAGACTAGTGTTCTCTTTGTACATACATTTACATGTAGCATAGGAGAAATCTATGGCTGTGCCAAAGTAGGATAGATATATGTAGGTATTTTTTCTAAAGACGTATTTATCAAGAAACATTTCCAGTACTTCTCTTGTTTGTATCTATACACAGTGCAAAGTAGTTGCGACTGCGTATTTATGTTTACAGATGAAACATCTCTGTAGATGTTTTCTAGTTGCAGGAGCTGGTAACAAGTTGTTGCATTCATGCTGATGCAATAACTTTGCAGGTTCGAAATTTCATAAACAAGTAGTTCTTTTTGTGAACTTAAACAAGTCTTTTCTGGTTATTCGACCAAATATTTTTTAGTATTACGGATGCAGTATTAAACCCCTTTACTAAAGATTGCATTGTTTGGGATCTTATCCTGAGCAGCCGATATGTTGAACCCTAACCATTGTATTGTAGCTTAAGTTGTGCTGCTCTAAAACAGCGAAGTTTGCTGATATCTGATTTTATTTCTTGCCATGCCATTTTTACAGTGACTTTCTATTGTACAGGCCTAACTTTTTACCATGTATTTGGATACCTGCTGTTGCTTGTATACCAGTTATATTGTACAAGGTTTCATCTATGCAAATATTAAAACCACATACTAATGATACTATGTTAAAGTGTTGAACCATAGCCTTGTATCATTTGTAGCTACATCTTTGGTTCACTCTACACAACATCTTTTATTGAACAGTCCACTGTGGTGTGCTCACATTTGTTTTTATATTTGATGAAGTAATCAACTTTTTTAGGATATAATAATATCTTGCTATTCAGTTGTTTCACAATGAATATCCATTGTATTGTACAATTTTATACCACAATCTGAACATTAGTTGTTGCTTTTAGGAATTATTGGATTACGAACATCCACAGAATTGTTGGTATTTTGGGGGTATTTGTTTACAAAAATACAATTTATGCCACTTGACCTAAACAACATACAATTAACTACTAAACTATTCACACCCCTGTAAATTTGATGTCTGTTGTGGTTTGATTAACTCAATAATGAAAGATGGACTGGTTGATTTTGGGCCTTTGTTGAATACTGTTAGATGTAAGCTTTAATATGTTACATTATCTAGAAACCCAAATCTGGAAAAAATCTTTTTTCTTTTTTACATACAGTAGTTAAAAAATTACAAAAATGTATAAGGTTATGGATAATTTAGTTAACTGTAAATTCTTAGATTCTTCAACAATAATATCAAAATTCAATGTCAACTTTTGAAAACTATCTGTATTCTGATTCCAAACTTTTAGTTATATAATATTATAAGCTCATCATTTGTAGATCATCCAGAAAACACAATATTTTCTTGTTTTGCATTTCTAGATGTTTCAATCAAATGAAAATAGAAAGTAATTCAAAAACATCTCATTATCTGTATTTAGGTTTGGTCATTATGTTTTTTGCATTCTCAGTTTATTTTTTTGTTGAAAGCAATTGTTTTTATGTGTATTAAATTAATACATACATAATAGAACCATCTTCTTGCTGTCATTTGTTCTAGTCTCTTCCTATCAAAAGCCTCGGTCACAAATGCCATTACGAACCGTTACGAATGTCGATTTTCAGACAATGGAAATTTGGGAAGACATTGAAAAACGGAGATTCGTACAAAATTATCGTTCGTATGAACCTTTGTGACCGTAGCATAAGCTGCATTTGTTCACCTAAGAATTTAATTGTTGCAATTACATTATGAACTAAGAATACATAAAATAGTTTTCTATGTTATGTTGAACAAATAATGAGTACATTCAGAATTATTTTAACACCTGAAAGTGCAGTTTTACTGCAATAGTTTGAGATTGATTCTGATTTTAAACTTGATGATCCATCACGATTCAACCATGCCTCCTATCATGGTTAAAAAAGTATTGGTATTGGTATAGCATTTTGAAACCTCTCAAATTATTTAGAAAAGAGGGTAGGTTTTCAATAAAATGGTAAAGGAGGGGCATTTTGCTCTTCAATACATTTGCACTTATTTGTATTTATTAGTTAGGGAATTATTTGAACATTTTCTGTGAAATAGGTTCCTCTTTGAGAGAGGGCACCCTACCACTATTCATAAGGACCACTATTCATAACTTGAGAAAAGGGTCATTAATATCATAAGGACCGCTATTCATAATCACAGAAGAGGGCCGCTATTCATAAGATTAGATAAGGGTCGCTATTCATAATATTAGAAGAGGGTCGCTATTCATGATACAAAATCGGGGTCGTTATCCATAGGGATCCCTATTCATAATACAAGAAGGGGGTCCCTACTCATGCTATATATACGTATTATGAATAGCAACCCCAATTTCATATTATAAATAGTGGACATTAACAGCTAGTATAATGACCCTTAAAGTGATTTATGTATATAGCGACCCTCTGCGTTTTATATCTGTCCTTCACAGTTGCAAGTTATGAATAGCGGTTATGACTAGCAAGGTTACCCCAGCGCAAACCCATATTATAGGGGCAATTCTTCTTGGAAATCGTTTTGTTCAACCATCAGTCATCTCCAGGGATGGATCCAAGGGGTGCATGGGGGCGCACGCCCGAACCCCTTTTTTCGTTATGAAAAAAAATAGCAGGAAAAAAGCTAAGAAATAATCACATAAATATTCAGTTAATGCATTCAGAAATGCGGCAGACTGTTCCATAAGAGCATCTTAAGGTACAAAAGCCTTTTCGCGCTTGCAATTTTGTAGCTTTTATGCTCCCCCTCGATCCCGTTTGGAAATTAAATCCTGGATCCACCCCTAGCTGCATGGTCTTTTCTTTTGCAAAATGTCTAGTTAGGTGATCTGCTACTGACGGAAGCAATATGTGCTAGCTGCCCAGGGCCGTAGCCATGCAGAGTTTGAGGTTTGCGGGGGGGGGGGGGGGGCATGTGCATGTGCCCCCCCCCCCCCCCCCCCCCCGCGTGGCTACGTGCCCGGCTCTGCCTAGCCTCTTGTCGATGCCCTCGCGCACAGCGCGAGGGCATCGACAAGAGGCTAGGCTCTGCCACGCTATGGGATCACCTATAGACATTTCACTCTGGGAGATGGAAATTATTGCGGTTACGGGAGCTGGAGGACTGGGGATTCCCCCTCATAATGACGTCATATGACCGTTTGACAATATCAATCCTCGCTCTACTGACAGCTGAATGAATGGAACTTTGAAGGTGTTTATTTCGCACATGCACAGCAGGTTGCACTGAGCAAACGTACTTGGGCGATTTTACGACTGAGATTAGCTTTGGAAGCAAATAATATATAGGATCACATTTCTAATCATATTTCTCACGACGCGACGCGATCGACGCAGATCTAGGCTATACTATAGTTCCCATCTCTGGATGTTCGAGAATTCGGAATTCAGTAACCAAGCATGGCACGGCCTACGCCTGGCTGGTAAGCGATATATAATGTTGTTAAAATACATTGTTAATAATGTGATTTGATTCAATTTGTGTGCAGTTATGGTGTTGGTAAGCATTACGTCTTATAGAAAACGAATGTCAAGCTCCTTTTTGCGTTGAGCTGACTGACACGAAAATTTAAGTTACCATGTGCATGCATGATCACCTGAGTATTCTATGTGCCATATATGCACGCAGGTGCACGTGCATATTTTGAAATACCTAATTGGTACTTCCACTCCGTCAATCGAGTGTCGGGAGTGACAGCTCCATCCAAATAATGCTAAGCTACTAAAAATAAAACTTGTATTCGACCGACATGCTATAAAGTGGAATGTATTGCAGAAAATTGAGAGATGATAAATTGTGATGAAAGCTATACTACCAAGTACCATGATTACTATAGATCATTTTCACTGCAGAAGATTGCAAGTAAATGGTCTTCAGAACTTCAGCATTGTCAATTATTATTATTACTTTTCCCCCTACTTTTTAAATTTGTAAGAAGTGCCCCTTTTTACATAGGAAAAGTGCCCCTTTTACTTTGAAAAGTACCCCATACCCTTTTTACCTCTGATGACTGCCCCCCCCTTTTTTTTACATGTGCACATTTTCGTTTGACAATTTCTCATTTTCCTTTGCAATAAGTGTCCATTCTCATAAGTGATTTGATTAATCTCTAGTAATTGCCCCATTTCTGGTACGAGAAGTGCCCCATTTCACTTTTGATAAGTGCCCCCTGCATCTCTGATAATTGCCCTTTTCAAATCTGAGAGGTGCCACTTTTACTTTGACAATTGAAGAGCTTGATTCCAAAAGGAGCTAAATCCATATTTTATCAAAATGGAGTTATTTGTCTTAAAATAATGATTTCCTACATGGGGACAAAATACACTATATCACATTCGAAAATTTCTCCAGGAAGTATGAACAAATGTAGGTACAATATCGTGTTTCATTCCAAAAGGAGCTAAATCCAAATCGGTTTTATTCCAAAAGGAGCTAAATCCACTTTGGGCACTTCTGAGTAAATCAGCTTTTTTATTTCTCCACTTTCCCTTTAGCAATGTACATTCATGTTGTTATATACGTTAAAGGTGTTGCCCTGGACCAATAATATGTGATAAGAAAAAAAATCTACCAGTTATTTCTGATTTTTACAAATTTTTTAGATTTTGTGGATTTAGCTCCTTTTGGAATGAAACATGGATTTAGTTCCTTTTGGAATGAAACGGTGTAATGTATTAGCTATACATGTACATGAATGTAGAATATAGCGCCACCTTGTGCCGCGCGAGAGAGACTCCAAGATGGCCTCTTGACTTAACGAGTGCCGGAATAAACCTTCTGAGTTAAACCCAATATATCAGTCAACAGCGTGCTTCTTCATGTTCACAAGACAAGAACATAACATTTTGGCGACGAGGATGGGATTATGAAGGTAGTTAAGACTGTGATTATTGGGACTTAAGCTAGAAAGGCGAGATAAAGTAGCAATGTCGATGCCAGACCTTTTGCGTTGAACAGTGATTGAGTTACACAGTGCGGTTTGTAATATGAACGCTTCGCGGTGTACCGTGCGTACGTGACCAAGTTAATATGAAATCACTGTTTGGAGTCTATGGAAAAGTTGAGTGTATGGACGCTGAATAAAAGAAGGCCATTTGATAAAGTATGGACGCTATGCCGTATGGAGGCCTAGATTTAGATTGAACACATTTCAGCAGTCTGAGAGATTGAGGTGACAGATGTTACTTGTTATGGCTCAGGACCACGCCCAGGATCCAGCCAGATCCAGTTTGCAGCCCAGCCTAGCCAGCCCAGCCCAGGGAATCCAGCCAGATCCCGCAGCCTAACTTACCTCCAGCGCAACAGAAGCAAGCCAGCTTTTAGACAGAGAGGGAGTTTAATTTCAAGTAAGCTGAGACTACGCCAGTCAACCAGCTGAGGGGGAAAGGACCAGAACTTAGAAGCAAGTCCAGCCTCCAGGACCAAGCTCTACCATTAGCATGCCCAGCCAAGCAATGTTTGAACAATGAATGATGAAAACAGATAAAGACAAATAACTCAAAAGACATAACAGTATCCAGATTTTTGGCAAAAGAATTAAGTGAGACTGTAAGTGTAGCCGCAGTTCCTGATATAAAAATATAAAGGAACAGGTCTTGTAGTTATTTGGTCTAAATGTTAAAATCCAAGTTTAACTGAAAAAAAAGGTCTGAATTCAGCCCAATGTCAGGCCTTGCAGGTTCATTTGCCTAGTATAGAGCTAATTGAAGACTTAGTCATTGCACTCCAGTGTGTTGTTTAAAGAGGTACATTTATACATGATTGAGTTAAACAGGTCCAGGTCTTGATAGTCAAGTGGTCTTAGACTATCCCAGTTTAAAGCAAAAAGTTTATGTAATTTTGCTATATTGATAACATTGCATTGATGTTTAATTAGTCACATAGAGTTTGAGTAATCCAATGATCATTAATAGGGTCTACCAGGTTGATGAAGTAAATAGGTAACTAGGACTATTGGTCCAAGGTGTAAATTGACCCTGTGTGTGTATTTTATCGCAGCATATAGCCGTACACTTAGTAAATATAATTGGAAAACCAATTGGTAAAAGCCAGTCGTGACTAAACATACACTTGACACAGTATAGTCCCACCTGTGAATTTTTGTGTGGTGACACATTTCAATTGTATCAAGGAGCTATAATAAACATTAAGTTGACTCTATAGTATTTGCTACATGTAGGTTGGCTATAACGAATTAAAATTATGGCAAGTCAACTTATTGGTAGTGTGCCCAAATTTGACGAAGGGTACAATTTTGATGAGTGGATAGAACTTTTGGAAGCATGGTTTGATGCTAACAGTGTAAAGGATGAAGGGAAAAAGAGAGCAATTTTTCTCACAAATCTGGGTAGCAAAAACTATCATACGCTTCGAGCTCTAATGCAACCGAACAAACCTACTGGTCAATCATATTCAGAATGTAAGGATGCACTTAAGGCACATTTCGCACCAAAGCCTACTGAAATAGTTCAGCGTTATAGGTTTTACACTTGCATTCAAGGACAAGATGAGTCCATACCCCAATTCGTTGCGAATTTGCGCCAATTATCTGAGGGATGTAATTTCCATGAGTTAGATAATATGATCAGGGATCGCTTAGTAGTAGGTAGCCGGGATGTTGCGATTCAACGTAAATTGTTGAGTGACCCATCTCTAACTTTGAAGCATGCACTCCACACTGCTACAGCCATGGAAGTAGCGAACAGAGATGTTGAGAAGCTCAAGGTGTTGAGTAAAGGGACAGAACCACCAACAGTTCAGTACATGCAGGATGGAAGCCAGCGTTACAAGTCGTACGCAAGACCCTTATCACATCAGAAAACACACCAAAGTCAGAAACAGGACAAGAAACCTTGGAAGCCGCAACAGCCCAGCCAAAAGCATCAAGGAGTTCCTACGTCAAGGTGTTGGAGATGTGGTTCTGGTGATCATACCCACACAACATGCAGATTCAAAGATGAAAAATGCTACGAGTGTTCTCAAGTGGGTCACACCAAGAGTCAATGTGAAAAGGTGCAAGCTTACAAAAAGAGAGTACATGTAGGTAAAAAACCACAGGCTAGACAGGGTAATAGAGCCCATCATATCCAATCTGAGGAAGGAGATCCTATGGTTGAAACAGATTGTTTAAATCATTTAGAAAGCTTGAACCATTTATCTGTACCGCCGTACATGGTAACAGTAACCATAAACGACACAGAGTTGGAAATAGAGGTAGATACAGGCAGCCCCTGGACACTAATTTCACAAAAGCACTTTGAATCCATTAGTAAGACAGAGGTAGCAAAGACAAGAATTAAGCTAAATTCATATACTGAAAATGGAGTAAGAATTGTAGGTGAAGCAGCAGTAGAGGTTAAATTTGAACCTAGTGGACAGCCCAAGACATTGTACATGGTAGTAGTTGAAACGGGTGCCACTTTGTTGGGAAGAGATTGGATAGAAGAATGGCCTGCCCTGTTGAGAAAGTTTCCAAGAAAGGAAAAGGGGGGAAAGTCAGAAGCTAATCATGTAAGCCCAGCAGCTAATATTCATAAGGTACACAATGACTTGCAGTCAATGTTAGATAAACACAAGTCTGTGTTTGATCATAGCAAGTTAGGTAAACTAGAAGGCTTTCAAGCTAAGGTCTACCCGGTTAAAGAGAATGGTGAAATGGCATTCTACAAGGCAGCACCTGTGCCATATGCTAGTAGACACAAGGTAGATGCAGCATTAGATGATCTTTTGGATCAAGGGGTGATCGAACCTGTTCGGTTCAGTGATTATGCCTGCCCCATTGTAGTGGTGAATAAACCAGATGGAAAGGTGCGTATATGTGGGAACTACAAGCTCACAGTGAACAAAATCCTCAAGGTTGAACAGTATCCAATTCCTACATTTGAGGATATGATGCAAGAGATGCAAGGTGGGATTTCCTACACAAAGCTTGACTTATCACATGCCTACCACCAGGTGGAGCTCGAACCTAAAGCACGGAAATACACCACCATAAACACGCACAGAGGACTTTATCAATACACCAGATTGCCTTTTGGTTTAGCTAGTGCGCCAGCTCTGTTTCAGAGGACCATGGAATCCTTGATAGGGGATATACCGATGTGTCGTCCGTATCTTGATGATATCATTGTCAGCGGAAAAACAGAAGAAGAACACCTCAACAACCTTGAACGAGTCCTTGAAAGACTACAGAACAGTGGACTTCGCTTAAAGAAAGGAAAATGTGAATTCCTCAAGCAGTCAGTCCAGTATCTGGGACACAAAGTGGACAAAGATGGTATCGGCCCACTCCAAGAGAAGTTAGATGCCATCAGAGAGGCACCGAGGCCTGTCAATCAGACGCAGCTTCAAGCGTATTTGGGACTCCTAGGATATTATAGGAAGTTCATACCCAATCTCACGACGGAGATAGCAGCCCTGACAGAACTATTGAAAGCAGAGTACGTCACGCCAAAGACAAAGGGAAGGAAGAGAAGGAGTCCTGACGAAGCCGACCCAAAATTCAAATGGGGGCAAGAACCAGAGAGGGCATTTAAGAAGTCAAAGAAATTGCTTCAGAGTCAAAGTGTGTTGACGCATTACGACACGAGGAAGCCTCTCCTGTTGCAGACGGATGCCAGTCCATATGGTCTAGGAGCCGTGATCAGTCATAGAGATGCTGATGGTCAGGAACGCCCGATTGCCTTCGCCTCAAGAACGCTATCAGCAAGTGAGAAGAACTATGCGCAATATGAAAAAGAAGGACTATCTATCATATATGGCCTCAAGAAGTTTCACAGATATCTATATGGAAGAGAATTCACCATAGTAACAGACCACAAGCCCCTCCTTGGTCTGTTCGGACCAAAACCGGCAAGCACAATGGCTTCAGCAAGAGTAGCAAGATGGCAAATGATCTTGACCGCGTACGACTATGCCATAGAGTACAAAGAAGGAAAAAAACACTGCAACGCGGATGGATTGTCTCGTTTACCGATGGCAGGTACTGACAAAGCCAAATGGTCAAGGGAGGATCTCGACGACTTAGACGAAATCCCTACCGTAGTCAACCTCTTGGAAGACATTGATGTGAGACCAGTTGATGCAGAGGAAATCAAGTGCAAAACCCGAAAAGATCAAGTTCTAACAAGAGTGAAGAACTACATCCAAACCGGATGGCCGGATCGAAGACATTTGGATGAGTCCTTCAAGCCTTACATCCAAAAGAAAGACGAGTTGAGCATTGAGGACGATATAATTCTGTGGGGTCACAGGGTAGTGATTCCTGAAGATCAAGAGTTGCGCGAAACATTGATTCAGGAGTTGCATGAAACTCACCCAGGGATTGTGAAAATGAAGTCACTTGCAAGATCATACTTTTGGTGGCCAGGTATTGACAAGAGCCTCGAGCACAAAGTGAGAAGTTGCCTAGTTTGTCAAGAGCACCAAAAGACTCCACAAGCAGCACCGATACACCCATGGGAGTTTCCGGATAAGCCTTGGAGTAGAGTGCACATAGACTATGCCACTATTGAGAGTCAGGAAGTGCTAATTGTAGTTGATGCACATAGCAAATGGATCGAAGCAGTCCGAGTAAATCGTGCTACAGCAGCCGCAACAGTAACTGTGATGAGACGTTTGTTTGCATCATATGGCATTCCAGAGACTATTGTGAGTGATAATGGGACACAATTTGTTTCAGAAGAGTTCTCAGGATTTCTACAGCAGAACAACATAGAACATGTCCAGACAGCTCCTAAACGCCCTTCGAGCAACGGGTTAGCGGAACGTGCAGTTCAAACTGTGAAGAGAGGAGTAAAGAAGACGACTGGAACATCTCTGGAGATGAGAATTCAGAAAGTTCTGTTAACGTACAGAGTGACGCCCCAGGAGACCACGGGAAAGAGTCCAAGTGAACTACTCATGAAGAGGAAGATTCGTACTCGACTAGATTTGGTTCGACCAAATCTGAGTAGGACAGTCAAAATGAGACAAAGTACCATGAAGCAAAGGTCTGATCTGAAGACGAAGCAGAGACACTTCCGAGTGCAAGATCGTGTCTTGGTCAAGAACTTCTATGCAGGACCTACTTGGTTAAATGGACATGTGAGTGAAATACTTAATGCGTCAATGTATCTAATTGAGCTCAGGGATGGTCGCGTGGTTAGACGTCACATAGATCACATCAGAGGTTGTTACCCAGCAAGTGAAGGTATTCAAACTCCTACAGAGGAATTGACAACAACCAATCAACCAGATGTCCAACCAGAGTTGATCACAACACCAGCACCAATTGAAGTACAGTCAGAAAACATGTTTCCTACTTTTAATGAAAGTACACCAAACTCTTTTGCAGAGTTGGCACAAACCCCATCAAGAGCTAAATCTTCTACTGTAACAAGTACAGACACAACTCAACCTGAAAGAGAAATGTCTACAAGGCAAAAGAGAATGCCTACAAAGTTCAATGACTTTATTGTATATCAATAAAAGAAAGGAAGAAATATCATGTAATACATAACAAATCAGCAGTTTGATAGTTATGCAATGAAACGAAATCAATGCATATCATTATGGTAAAATACATGTGTTTGGCAGTAAGTTGTAACAGTCAAAATTATATTGGAAATAATAAGTATTTTGAAAATACAAATAATTATGTTTGATCATATAGTAAATTCTTGTTTATGATATTGCATATCATATTGCTTTTGTGTTGAATAATATTAAGGGTAAACTCACAAAATATGTCATATACATCCAGACACAGAAGTGAATAAGACAAGTATACAATGTTATTACAGTGTACAGGTATATTTTATTGTTTCAACAGATTCATTAAGAATCAAATATGTTATTTAGTTATTAAAAAAAAAAAAAAAAAAGAAGGTTAAAGCCTATTGATTAAGAATGGTTTAGAGTTACAGGAAAGTAAATGTGATTTACATATTGAGGGATGAAGATAGACAATTATTTTGAAAACATTGTTTTAGATTTTTTACCATGTGAATTTCATTTAAAGGGGGAAGAATGTAATGTATTAGCTATACATGTACATGAATGTAGAATATAGCGCCACCTTGTGCCGCGCGAGAGAGACTCCAAGATGGCCTCTTGACTTAACGAGTGCCGGAATAAACCTTCTGAGTTAAACCCAATATATCAGTCAACAGCGTGCTTCTTCATGTTCACAAGACAAGAACATAACAAACGGATTTAGCTCCTTTTGGAATGAAAATGTGATATGTTGTTTACTTTCTTTTCAAAAGTTTATTTTGGTTGTGATTTCACTATTATTATTTAAAAGGAAAGGTTTGCTACTCAATTTGAATAAATTTCAGTGACTTAATTGAGGAAATATGAAACTTTCCAGGTACAATATCATGTTTCATTCCAAAAGGAGCTAAATCCATGAAAAAAAACATTCTAAAAATTTAGTAAAAATCAGGAAAAACTGGTAGATTTTTTCTTATCATATATTATTGGTCCAGGGTGACACCTTTATAATATATAACAACATTAAGGTCCATGGCTAAAGGGAAAGTGGAGAAATCAAAAAAGGCGATTTACTCAGAAGTACCCAAAGTGGATTTAGCTCCTTTTGGAATGAAACTCTTCATTATTAGTGGCCCTATTCCTTTGTAAGAAGTGCCCCTTCATCTTTTTAAGCTACCCCTTTTCAACTTAACTTGGATAAGCGCACATTTTATTCTAACATGTGCCCCTTTTCCTTATGATAAGTACCCCCATTTAAAAAAAAAGAGAGAGCCTTCCCCTTCTCATATTAAATACCCCTTTTCACCTATGAAAATGGTCCCTTTTCATTCTTATAAGTGCTCTTTTTTGTCTATGGTAAATAACCCTTTTCAGGTATGAGAAGTTACTCCTTTTCACTTCAGATAAAACCCCCCTTAATTCACCTCCGATAATTGCTTATTTTAATATTTTCCCCCACTTTTTTTCATTTAAAAAAAAAATGTAATGAAGAGGAAGGAGGAGGAGGAGGAGGAGGGGAGGGGAAGAAGAAGAAGAAAAAGAAGAAGAAGGAGAGGAAGAGGAAGAGGAAGACGAAGAGGAAGAGGAAGAAGAAGAATATACATGACTTACATACATGTACAATGAATGCAACATTTAGCTTAAAGTACTTTGGCCGCTTTCTTTCCGTTTTGATTTTTGTTTGAAAAGATACGCAAATGGAATCTGTAGTTTCGAGAGAGGGCGAAATGTATTACTTGCAAGTTTGTTTGTTAAACTTTGTTAAATTGAGATTCAATATCGTGGATACACAGGTACCCCCTAGGGCTACAGTATATGCCTAATATTCCTGAACATGCTCAATTGAATTTATCCTTGCATATATATAATGGCATTACCTAAATTATTTTGATAGCAGCTTATCCACCTCTTTGATACATGTCTACCGTAAATCTTATATTATTATTGCTTTGTCTTGTTACCATTGTTATATTGTGATATTTCTCTTGTTTTGTGTATGTTTTTAATTATTATCTAAATATATCTACATGATCTTTGAACCACATGTGATATTTAAAAAAAAGTAAACCAATTCAATTCACTTTAATTCCATTCAACTCTCTCGCTCTCTCTCTGTCTATGTCTGCCTCTCTCTCTCTCTCTCTCTCTCTCTCTCTCTGTCTGTGTGTCTGTCCCTGTCTCTGTCTGCATATGCCCCTTCCTCTATATCTGTCTATCCGTCTATCTGTCCCTCCCTATCTCTCTCCGCCTCTCTCTCTCTCTCTCTCTCTTCCCCTCTCTTTTTCCCCTCTCTCTCTTCTTTCTCTCTCTCTCTCTCTCTCTTTCTCTTTCTTGCTCAATACTGGATATCAAAGAAACGAATAGGAAACCAAAACGTCAGGCCTTTAAGAGGTTGATAGTCATTGACAAACTTTATAATAAATTGTTTGCTAGTGTGAGAGAATGTCAACATGTCCACAATGTTCACTGGTATATTCACTTTTAATTTGTTTTTTTACAGAAAATCCAGCAAATTTCTTGAAGATACTTTCACATTTTATTTGAGTTGATGGAAATCAAGAGACAAATGGGAAACCCCTGGTCCAAGAAATCTGCTAAGATGGCTGCTGCCGCAGAGGACACTGATTACACCAGTGATCCGGACTCCGCGAAAGAAAATGGTAAGATTTACAACAACAACAAATTAACAATTTGATGCTATTGTTTCCTTATACTATTTTATAGACATTCATACATTTTCTAAATCTCATCATGATTTTTGATCTCTCTTAGTTTTATGGGAACAGACCAGTAATTTGATACTAGAAAAACGTAGTGTTGCCTTCATTGGGCTTTCATCGAAAGGGTGCGGTGCGGTGCGGCGCGGTGTGGTGTGCTCAACGCACCCATTCGATAAAAGAGGGGGGGCTTTTCTCGAAAGGGTGCGTTGAGAGCGGAGTACCGTTTTAACACACCCTTTTGATAAAAGCGGGGGGGCTTTTCTCGAAAGGGTGCGTCGACTAGTCTTTCGCATCAGTCGTTTAAAATGAGGATCTGGGACAGAAGGTAATAGTTGCCAATTTTCTTCCAGAATCTCGGGTAAAGGTAAAGTATATCGAAAATGTATTAAATAAAATGGAATGGTCTTGATTACAGAGTGGTCTCTTTCGTTGTTACTATGTTGATGGGGGAGACAGAGAGAAGGGAAAAAGGGAAAGGGAAAGGGAAGATAAAAGGAAAGAAAGAATAATAAGAAGAAAAGAGGGAAACGGGGGGGGGGGGGGGCGAAGGGCTCTTGCCTCCTCCTCCCCCCCCCCCCCCCGCCAAAAAAATAAATAAGAGAGGGAGAGAGAAGGGAGAGGGAAAGAAAGAAGAGGAAAAAGAATAAGAAAAGAGGGAAACGGGGGCGAAGGGCTCTTGCCTCCTCCCTCCCCCCCCCCGCCAAAAAATAAATAAGAGAGAGAGAGAGAAGGAAAGGGAAAGAGAAGATAAAAGGAAAGAACGAAGAGGAAGAAGAAGAAAAGAGGGAAACGGGGGCAAAGGGCTCTTGCCTCCTTTCTTTTCTTTCTTTTCCTTTCTTTCCTATTCTCCCTCTTTTTTCGTTTTTCTCTTTCTTTCTTCTCTTTTCTTTCCTTTCTTTTCTTTTTTCTTTCTTTCTTTTCTTTTTCTTTTTTCTTTTCTTTCCCTTTCCCCCTCTTTTTTCTCCTCCCCCTTTTCTCTTTTTTCCCGACGGCAGCGCAATTTTACCGACAATATCCTGACAGGTGGGGGGGGGGGGGTGTCGCACCCCCACACCCCCCTTTGGAGACGCCCCTGCCTACGCCACTGTTGGTGACCACAAGGCTATCAATACAAATTAAAACATATTAATGAAGATTCTTTTTTAATGTTGCAGAGAGATAAGTATTTTCTCTATGAACTTGTTTAATGGAAGGACAATAAATAATATTAAAAACATGAATACTATAGCGGTATAATGATGAGAGAGATGATTTAAGTCATACTTTTTTTCAATGTGATTGGAGTAGACTTGAGGGTGGGGGGGGGGGGGGGTCCCCCTAAGATCTCGGCCGTTTCACAGCCGATCGCCGCGAAAATGTGCATGCATGTCATGTGAAGTGTATAAAATACTATGGTAATTTCAATTTTTTGAAAAATTCACTCATTTGCATATTTACGGTAATTTATGCAAACAAGGTCAGAGAATTCACATTTTTACCCATAAATCATATATAATTCATATTCAAGCGTTCTTTTTCACTACATAATTATAATAATACGACAACAAAGTTGGAAGAGCCAGTTTATCCCTATGTTATCTCTTGTTTTGATAATTTGTATTTATGTATTATATTGTCTGTTGTTTTATTTCATTTCTAACCACAATTCAACTACTTTGACCCAAAATCAAACACATTAACTTGAAACAAGACCAAATAACCAATGTTTTCTCTTTTTTTAAAAGAATAAATGGTATTTCCATATGTTTGGTACATAAATCACAAAAATGAGCGATTTTAGGGCTGACATGCAAAAACAAAAGGTCACGTGACTCCGCAACTATACGTCCGATTTTCAACAAAAAAATGTTTCAAAAGATGCGTAAGACTCGAAAGAAAAAGTCATGAAAGAAAAACTTTATATCTGCCGCGGTTCCGGAGTAGTCGCGAAATTACTAGAGAGCACTAATCTTTTTTGGGGGCCCTCGAAAATTTGAAAAATCGTACCCCCCCCCCCCTTGAACGCCAGGGGGGAGGGGGGGGGCCTATCTCCCCAAAACGGTAAAATTAACGTGTTTTTTTACACGTTTTTTTCACAGGGCAGAGCCCTCAGAAGCTCAGGGGTATTAAACATCAAAATTAACGTCGGATGAGCATAATTTTATACCTTATTTGTGACAGTGGCAGGACACAATTTGGTGTTGGGTCCAGGAGCCCCCAGAAGCTCAGGAGTTTTGTACATTAAATTATTATTATTTTATACCTTATTTGTGACACAGGGGTCACAAATTGGCGTGGGGTCCAGGGGGTGGAGCCCCCGGAAGCTCAGGGGTTTTGGGCAATAAATAACGGTCAGATGAGCATATTTTTATATCTATTTGTGACACTGGCAGGACACAAATTGGTGTTGGATCCAAGGGGCGGAGCCCCAAGAAGGTGAGGGGTTTTATACATCAAATTATCGTCAGATGAGCATATTTTTATATCTATTTGTGACACTGGCAGGACACAAATTCTTCTTCCTCTTCTTTCTTTCCTTTTATCTTCTCTTTCCCTTTCCTTCTCTCTCTCTCTCTCTTATTTATTTTTTGGCGGGGGGGGGGGGGGAGGAGGCAAAAGCCCTTTGCCCCCGTTTCCCTCTTTTCTTCTTCTTCCTCTTCTTTCTTTCCTTTTATCTTCTCTTTCCCTTTACCTTTCCCTTCTCTCTCTCTCTTAATTTTTTTTTGCGGGGGGGGGGGGGAGGGAGGAGGCAAGAGCCCTTCGCCCTTCCCCCGTTTCCCTCTTTCCTTCTTATTCCTCTTCTTTCTTTCCTTTTATATTTTCTTTCCCTTTCGCTTTCCAATCTCTCTCTCTCTCTCTCTCTCTCTTATTTATTTTTTGGCGGGGGGGGGGGGGAGGGGGGCAAGAGCCCTTCGCCCCCGTTTCCCTCTTTTCTTCTTATTCTTTTTCCTCTATTTTCTTTCCTTTAAGATTTTCTTTCCCTCTCCCTCTCTCTCTTATTAATTTTGTTGGCGGGAGGGGGGGGGGGGGTAGGTAAGAGCCTTTTGCCCTTCCCCCGTTTCCCTCTTTCCTTCTTCTTCTTTCTTTCCTTTTATATTTTCTTCCCCTTTCCCTTTTCCTTTCCCTTCTCTCTCTCTCTCTCTCTCTCTCTCTCTTCTATATTAGTTGGTGGGGGGGGGAGGAGGCAAGAGCCCTTCGCCCCCGTTACCCTCTTTTCTTCTTATTCTTCTTCCTCTTCTTTCTTTCCTTTTATATTTTCTTTCCCTTTCCCTTCTCTCTCTCTCTCTTATTTATTTTTTGGCGGGGGGGGGGGGGGTGAAGAGAAGGCAAGAGCCCTTCGCCCCCCTCCCCCCCCCCCCTGTTTCCCTCTTTTCTTCTTATTCTTCTTTCTTTCGTTTTATCTTCCCTTTCCCTTTCCCTGTTTTCCTTCTCTCTGTCTCCCCCATCAACATAGTAATAACGAAAGAGACCACTCTGTAATCAAGACCATTCCGTTTATTTAATACATTTTCGATATACTTAAATTGGCAACTATTACCTTCTGTCCCAGATCCTCATTTTAAACGACTGATGCGAAAGACTAGTCGACGCACCCTTTCGAGAAAAGCCCCCCCGCTTTTATCGAAAGGGTGCGTTAAAACGATACTCCGCTCTCAACGCACCCTTTCGAGAAAAGCCCATCGAATGGGTGCGTTGAGCACACCACACCGCGCCGCACCGCACCGCACCCTTTCGATGAAAGCCCCTTCATTGTGTGGTCAGAATCATCAACAATGGAGGGGGTCTAGGCTTTAATTGTCTCTACTGGTAATCTGTTAATCCCCCAATATACCCTCTTACCAAGAGTGTGAATTTGATGAGCTAACATCCTACTAAACTGTACTGCTACTGGGGTAGCAGTACACACAGTAGTGAGGGCATTAGTAAGAATTACCCACACAAGGTACCTTTGAAACAGTCTAACACGACCGAAGCGATAGTCGAGGGTGTGTGGACCGTTTGGAAGGTACCGAGTGTGGGTTATTTTTACTAATGCCCGAACAAAATGATGTGTATTATTTGTTTTATAAGATGATGTTTTACTTGTTTTTATACAAATTATGTTTTATAACATGATTTTACTAAAGACCAGTCATTAGTAAAATTATGTGTGATGCAAAATAAATGCCTGGTCACGTGTACGCTCTCAACAAATCATTTGATTATGATCTGCAGCATCATCTTATAGAGCTCTAATGGGCTGTTCTCGTCATTGAAGATAACCTAGTGCCTTTTTTAATTTCAAAGTTTGCTCGCATTGTATGTTATTATAATTTTGTTTCTTTTTAAAGATCTTTTTAGACTTTCATGATTGGGATTGTTTTTTCCTCTTTATAAGATCTAATTTTTTGCACTGCGACGTCAAAAATCTTACCGGTAATTTTTTAAAATTTTAGATATTTGAAACATACAGAGAAATCATAATCTAATCACTATGTAGGGGTATAAGGGCCTACCAGTGTATAAAAAGGGTATATTTTTGCTTTGAAGTTTCTCTTTGTATAGCTAGTCGCCCCTTTTTTTCCAGAAAGTGCCCTTTTTTGTGGGTGCTTCCCCCCCCCCCCACTTTGAAAGACGCTCCGCTGCCCATGTACCAGTACCTGTTGAAATGTCACTATGTTCCTTTCTGTGTTTGTTGGGCCACTACATTGCTATCATGTATTACATAAGAGCACAACCCAGTGTTTGTTCAAGCTCCATCAAGTTTCTCTCCTCTTCCCTCTGCTTACACACAAACCTGTATTCCTCTCTGTTCACCTCTCTCACTTTCTTGTCTCCTCTCTGAATTGACCACATGGTAGCATTCCTAATAAGAAGGTGGTGATTTATTAGGGATTATAGGCCCATGCATCTAGGTAGTTGTTCTCTTTTCCATCTTGCAGCTGTGGAGAGCAGATGTGGGTTTATGGTACTGCTCCTATTTTGTTTTAGGTAAGAGAAAGAAGAAAAAGATTCTCACACCTTTAATACGTTCTACTTTTGTATAATAATTAGACCAGACCAACAATTACATGTCATACTCTAATCATTGAGATATTATCTCCATGCTCTAATGCAGGAAAAGAGTATTGTGGAGTAATGGGTAATAAGAAGAGTATTTATTCTCTTTCTGATGAGAGAAGTTTATCTCTTTAGCATATTGACTCCATTTACGTAATATTAGATATAATCTAATAAATCTTTGTAATAAGGTATTCATGTAAAAAGTTCTGTATTGGGCCTACCAGTGTATAAAAAAGACTGACAACCATATCTTCAGTATCTTGTACCTGTAGGCATACCGGTATATATTGGCACATTTGGTTTGAATACTGAAGACTAGTTCATGGAGAGAAAGGAGTGCTCCTAGTTTATGTGCACATATATTATTGTTGCCATTGTTTAGGGAGGAATATCATTATTACCTTGGTTGGTAATTCACTGACAAGAAGGGGGGGGGGGTGCTATGTTATTAAGAAGTTATTGTATAAATACTGCTCTAATAGTTTGGATCTTTATCATATTATGAGAGTGATTAGAATGATATTATTCAAAGCGTCATGAACATATAATCAGCACGAAGATTGATGGATAGTACCAAAAGGGATAAGGCAGAGTATTATATTAATGGTAATACAAAGTTTTGTGAAATTTTGAAAATTGGCTGGAAGTGATTTTTTACAATTTTGATATATTTGGATGCCCCTGTGGATGTATTATAATCACTAAAAAATTCAGTCCCTAAAACACTTTGGCTTTCGAGAAATATTAAATTTAAAAATTTACCGGTGCTCCCGGTAAATTTTGATAAATTTCCAATAGCGCCTACGGCCGTACGATGGTAGCTGCGACCATGAAAATCTCAGAATATGTAGTTGTGATATATAATTTCCAAATGGGAATAGCTTATCGGTTGAGTTTAGTCGTGAAACATTGTTTTATTATGTGTGTGTGTGTGTATTGGGTTTTTACAGACGTGTATCAATCAGATATGAT
The DNA here is from genome assembly GCA_035222895.1 of Strongylocentrotus droebachiensis. NCBI lineage: Eukaryota > Metazoa > Echinodermata > Echinoidea > Camarodonta > Strongylocentrotidae > Strongylocentrotus > Strongylocentrotus droebachiensis. The sequence continues at coordinate 46,132 of JAVYIG010000449.1, forward strand.
TATTTACGTCTGGGGACCGACCTTTAAACGTCACCATCCGAAAGACGTGACTCAGTTTCGAACCTGCGTCCTCGGCTGAATCAGTTTGTAACTTCCATTGTTAGCTGGATTACAGGCGCACGCCACAACGCCTATTAGCTTTATTAATATATTGACCTTGAGAGGGAGCTATACAACATAAATGTATTATTTACAATTTCGTAACTTTAGACTCAATTTCAACCGTGACAACGATCCCTGAATATTGTAGGATCGCATATGCTTCAAATATGTTCATTTGAACCAATTCATGACTCCATACCAAAACTTTGTATTACCTTTAAATACTCTCATATTCATATGCTTTTTATGATATGAAGCATTTGCATTTTTTTTACCACTTATATATAAGCACTGTTGTGCATATGGACAGAGATTATTTTTGGAGATGTCTTTTATATTGTTTTCTTTGCGATCATTATGCAAATTATGACATTGCTGAGGTCAAATCAGTAGTCAGCCTGCCACTGAGGGCGTCAGTGTCATGAAGGGTATGCTCTGTCCAGCTCAGTCGCTATATCGTTCATTTGTTATATATTATGCCCAGTGTACATTTCTCCTTTGTTTAGCCACATATTGAGTGTGGAGACCCGGCCTAGACATCTTTTGGATTTCCCCTTTCATACGGTCCCTGTTTCTTTTGTGAAAGATAAATATCTACGAATGCTATTCTGTTAATTATCTGGAGACTCTGAACGCTATGCTGTAAATTATTCAGATCTACGAACCCTATCCTGAAAAAGGATACTTCGCCAAACGCTAACGTTGCGGCTATCAGTATTATATGAGCGGATATTTATTTATTTTAATCTTAACTCTAGATTGTACCATTAACGTAGTGGGCCCTTAAGTTTAAATAATTTGTAAACTCATTCATTCATTCAAATTGTTGTGTGAACCAAACTTTTAACTACAGCACATATACATACCCGGTAATATAGGGGTAATTAAAACAAGTGCTTAAAATGTATAATAACCTGTCTGTTATCTTTTATCACTGCGTAACATTTATTTTAACATGAACCTGGTACTACGTACACCAGTACAACTGTACTCGCCCATTGGCTATAAGGCTCTCTTCGACAATGCCCCATCATAACATGCTGTCGACTTGGTGAGCACTTGATTTCAAGCCTTAATGTTGCTGGTGATGCCCGATATGCCCTCTTCCTGATTGGTGCATGTCTCAGTAGTGAATTGATGTTGTGGTATGCTAGATCTGTCTCCCAGACATCTTTATCTGAAGGGCTGAAAACATCGCTATATGTGTTGAAAGCAACTGCTCAGCTTTCTGGTATTCAGTCTTCGTCAGGTCTTTAGACAGCATACTCGATACTAGACCGAAAACTTCAGTCTCTCTAATCGTCGGTTGTTCCACTGAGACTACGTCTGGCTCCACTAGACCTCCGATTATTGGGGAATGACAACAAATGTCAGTTTTATTAAAGAAATGACCCAAATCAGATGGTTATTGCTGTCTAACTCGATACGTGCATGGGAGAGGTGCTCGGAACTGGGGGGCTTTTCACAAAGCATTTTTTCAATGACAAATAACACAAATTAGTGACAAATCTGCTGATAACCAATCAGAAGCAAGGATTTCAGTAGCTTATAACAAAAACTGTCATTTGTCACTGATGACAAGTTTTGTGAAACGCCCCCCTGGTGTACTCCTAGCTCCAGTTTACTAGCTAGAGGGGATCATGGTTTAGTGGTTCAAAGACACCATCAAAGTCCTGTGGAATGACACCAGGTTGAGAGGAAATAAGCCTTCCTTGTATGTGTGTTTCAGTCCTGCCTGGTAGCTTAGCCTTTCCTACCAGAGAAACATCGCAAACAGAAATTGTCAATGTATTTGTACATTACAAACGGGAGAGTTGTCCATGAAAACATCACAATCCAGTCACCATATTGCCAATTTGTGATTCGCATAGATCCTGTGATCTCATATTGTCCTATAATTTTACTGTAAACAATTTTGGATATTTTTTTTCTACAATGCACCAACAAACAGATATGTACATTATTATTTCTTGCAGCATCTACCATGGGTGAGGAGCGAATTCAACATGAGCCTGTGGCCCTCACGTTTGCTGATACCAGTAACCAGCCTACAGAGCAGGATGGAGAGGGCTGTTCCTATTGGAATCCCAGCAAAAGGGAGACGTATCAGAGGCATGAGAGTAGAGACGAGGATGAGGCAAGTATATGAGTCTATGATAGCAGACGATGATACGCATGGGAAAATAGAGGAGGAATAGTCTGCATTTGGAAATTGTAGACTACACACAGATTTAAAAGATCAATCTACAGAGTCGAGGTCTACAAATTATGGGATTTAGCTATACATGTATATGGCATTGCCGTTAAGACACCCTTCTACCTTTTGATAGGCACCTGATTTTGTATAAACAGGCCTAATAATATTGATACAAACTTGTTTGTAATTTTTTTCTCAGTGGAGTGAACACTTTTATCAACTTTTATTAGAAACGACTTTTGCTCCATTTTCCTTCTCCCCTGTTTTATTTTAAGACTCAAGAATCACCTCAATTTAGAAAATTACATATCTAACAGTGTTGGTTTTATCTTCTTTTCTAATGTTTAAACCAGATCGTAAATATCCAGAAGAGAAAATGTCTGAATACTTATCAGAGAGCCTTAGAGCTGAGTCGCCAAGAAATGCAAGTCACATCAGTAACAAACCCAACCAGTGATTGCATCATCAGCGATGGTGAGATCGAAGGAAATGACAGGGTGCAGACCAACAATGGAGTCGGAGGAGGAGAGAGTGACAGGGACTCCTCTGGTCTCGAGGATGTTGGTTTGGGCATCCATGGTGAGGCTCAGACGAGCGGTAGAGGTGATGCATCTCATGAGAACAGCTGTCTGGATGGTGCTGGAAGCAGTGATGGGGAGGATAGCGATGTGACTGGTAACGTGGAGAATAAGAGGGACGTGGCAGGTGAAGCCAGTGATCCTGTGGTGGATGATGTCGATGAAGAGGGTTTTGGAGATGATGAAGATTCATCTGTTGGTTCTTCCTTCTTGCTCCAGTCAGATGAGGAGGTGAGGCAATTTTTTTTGTAAAAGAGTTGGCCACAGTTATTTTTTTTCTTATAAACCACCTTAATGCTTCATTCCATTTGGTCTACGGAGCACCAATTTAAGAATATCCATCTGAAAATGTCCTGCAAAGGTTGCTAGAATTTCATAATTTGCACCTACGATCTCTACTATCAAAATTCATATTTTCTTTGGCTGTTAGATAATGAATGTGTTTACCATTCCTTCCTTGTCTCATGAAGACCAAATTCGTGATTCTAATTTTGTTTCCACTTTAATCCTATCAAACCAGTAGAGACAAATTAGCACATATGGCATGGTACTGTACGAGTAGTAGTTTATCATGGCAGGAGACACTTTGGAAATTATATACATATCGATTGAATGTCACAAAGTCAGTTTGTCCAAATGTTTAATTTGTAATTGTGAATGTGTCTATCATTTTAGGTTAATAACATTTCATTGCAGGAGATAACAACTTGCCAGCCGCCCCATGCCTCTAGCAGTTGCTCTACTCAATCCAGCGAAAAGGCCATCGCTAAAGTAGGCCCTCTGGAGGACCGTAACGCGGTTAATCCGGAGGAAAGCATCGATATCTTTGATGTTACAGAAAACCAGGATGAGCTTGCACAAGAACTGTATGTTGATAGTCAGAGGCCCGATCAGGAGGGTAGCATCGATATCTTTGATGTGACGGAAAACCAGGATGAGCTTGAACAAGAACTGTATGTTGATAGTCAGAAGCCCGATCAGGAGGGAAGCATCGATATCTTTGATGTTACGGAAGATCAGGATGAGCTTGCACAAGAACTGTATTTTGATAATCAGAGGACCGATCAGGAGGGTAGCATCGATATCTTTGATGTGATGGAAAACCAGGAGGAGCTCTCACAAGAACTGTATGTTGATAATCAGAAGCCCGATCAGGAGGGTAGCATCGATATCTTTGATGAGATGGAAGACCAGGATGAGCTTGCACAAAAACTGTATGTTAATAGTCAGAATTCTTATCAGGGATATGAGGTAAGAATTGTTCCTTATACTGTAGTATTTCCTCATTTCATCCTTCTTCATTTCTCAATTTCATTTGTTGTTTTGCAAACCCGATTTGGGAGGACATTGCCCTCTGACATATGCCAGGCACTGCCACCACTATATATTTGTCAACAAGTGTCAGGTTAATGGTGCAATTTGGCCCTGGACAGTGCAATTATCACCAGTGACTCACTCTTACTACCCAAAATTGGTATAGTACTCTCTTTGTTTTAATCCTGCTTCCCAAGAAGGATGAAAACAACATCTTCTCTCTAACTCTCTTCATCACACTTCTCAAAGTTTCTCATCAAGGCAACACATTAATTTGAAAACGTCATCTCTACTACCATAATTTGTTTGCTGCATACACTTGGAGCAAATTACTTCTATTTCAATTCTTACCTCTTGCATCTCACTTTTAGAGAATCTTCATAATCATATTTCTCTGCAATCCACTCGGAGAACATTCATAAACATGGCTTGTGCTAGCCAAGTATACGTTTTGTGATATCATCTGTGGTGATTTTGTGGTGTACAACTTGAGGATAGTGCAATATTTGAAGCAGTTTTATATCTTATTGGAGGATTCATGCCTTGGTATCTCTGTATGCCTAAAGTCAGTAAGTGAGATTGGTTTTATTCCTGCTCAGCGACCATTCCCGCTTCAATATCATCATTCATTTACGGGCCGTCTTGTACAAAGCAAAATCATGTACCAGCCTGGGGCGTTGCTATGGGTATATCCAATCCAAGAAGATTGTTGACCGACTCAAATTATTCTTCGTCAGTGAGAGAGCCTTGTGTTTAACATAGGGAACAGTGTCCGCACCATTCATTAAGGGTTGTATTTTCTTTAATTTCTTGTCATACCTTTCCTTGTGTCTACAGAAAACAAGAGTGAAGATGGAGAGTCCTCAGCCATCGTCCCCAAGGCTCAGGGTGACCAACAATACAAGGACACATGTAACCATTGTTGTAGAGAGTGCTTCAGGGGTGTCATCTACTGTGCCTGATAATGGTGGGAGACATGCAATGTCCAGAGTTGACCAACATCAAGAGGCAACTGCCTCTGGGACTGTATCATCTGGAATGCCTACCTCAAGGACAGGTGCAGATTCCGCAGCTGATCAGTATTGATCTTGTTTTTTGTTGTTTTTGTTTTCCTAATCTTTCTGTATGGATTTTGCTTGCCTCATATCACATGAATGACATGGTCAATGACGATGAAAGTTTCATGACATATGCCATTACATGATTATTAATCCTAAAGAAGAGATTTTTCTAATACCTGAGGCATGATGTCATGTAGGCACTATTTTGCTCATTTCTATTATTGACCATATTTCCGGCAAACTTAGTCATTTCTGAATGATATTTGATATGTATGTATAAACTTGATTTCATGGGTCAACTTTTGGTCACACCTATATCCATACGTGCATCCTGGTAGACGCATACTCGTGCGTCAAATTTTGAAATTGTTTAAAATGCTTATAAGACCAACTTTTTACACGTTTCAGACCTTTTTGAATATTTAAGAAATGTGACACGCAGATGTATGCGCACACGTTTTTACGTGTGCCGTCTGTACTGAATGTATTATTTGATTTTTAAAAAAAATTGTATTGTGTTGCTGATACTATTCTCTGCATAAGCTTGAAAGTTAACGTCACTTGTTAATGATTATTTCCACTTTCCAATCTTAATTCTATAGTTGGGAGTCATTTCAGTTTTCAATGTACGAGGTTTTGTTTGTTTCTTTGTTTTTCTAGGAGTCGTGCCGAGATACGGATGTCACAAACCAAGGTCCTGTAATCCACCAGAACCACAAGACTTGAGTTATCAGAAAAAGACGCAGAAGAAGAAGCATAGCCATGGCAACCGTTATTCTGTAACCGAGGCTCTCTCACTGACGAAGGATTATTTGAGTCAGTCCACCTGGGATGATGAGATGGATGAATGTCTAGTATTGGATGTTCCCATAGCAGCATCTCAGGCTGCATGTACCAATGATGTCTTCATGGGTATGGTTCCTGGTAATATTGAGGGTCTTTACTACCATACTGGCAAGGTTAGTATATACCTTCAAAATACCAAGTTATAGACTGGCTTACTAACATATTCAAATTTTATTCAAACAAAGATTGTTCTTGACAAGCTAAAGCCCAACAGAGGCCTGCCCACATAGCAACAAATAATGTATGCAGACTGGAAACCAAGTATTCAAGTTCATTCGAGGAGGCGCGATAGCTCAGTCGATCGAGCAGTGGTCTCAGAATCCGGTGACCCGGGTTCGAAACCAAGGCGATACGGTAGTGCCCTTTGGAAAGGCATTAATCCTCATTACCAGGTCACTCGGAGAAGACCTAAATTTTCGCGGTGATGAGCTGAGAAACGACTGAGATGTTAGGGAGAGGGTCAAATTGACCCCCCCCCCCCCCGGTAAAAACCTGGTCTGAAATAGCCCGGTTAAAATAGGGTTAATAGAGTACCTCGTCACTAGCTTACGAGAAAAGAAATTTCCATAATTTCAAATATTTGATTGGATTTGATTTCTTTATTTGTTTGATTTTTTGGGTTTTTGTTCCAGTTTTACAAATATATAACAAACAAATCATTGCCAATTTTATACATGGCAAAAGAGTATAATTATGTAGAATACAGGTTGGCTGTAACTAATCCTGATGCCTGATGTCATTCTTAAATCAATGTAATCTGATTCTGACTGAATTTGTTATTTTATTTCTCAGGTCAGTGATCATGAGATGGTGTCACTTGTTCGAGAGCCTCTAAACAGATACCTTAAGAACGCTATGAAGGTAGAGAACGCCTGGGGCGATCAAGTAGGACACATCAAGAGCGAGTTAGCTGAAGTATTAGCATACATCTTGGACAACAACTATGCTAGAATTGAAGGGTGAGGTTAACGGACACCAAATGATAAGATAGGACACTTATTTTGTTAGGGGATGATTTTTTCTTTCTAAGAAATAGGAATTTAATCTCAGTTTATGTTTTTAAAACAATTTGAGTAACATACCTACGTGTATTTGTCATATGCCATATGCTACAGATGTCATTTGTTTATTACAGGTGTACTGGTTAATAGATTGTAAGTTCACAAACATTTTCATCCTTGAGATATTAAGAATTGAATGAATCGACCATAAAGAATCATATTTTTGGCTAGGTGCTATATCCTCTATAGACAATACTAATCACATAGATTTGTTATGCCTCTGCCACACGTAGTGAGTACCGGAGGCATTATGTTTTCTGGTTGTCCGTCCCTCTGTAATTATTCTTATGAACGTGATAACAAATGAATCAAGGTATGTATGACCATGTTAAGACTACCTGATTAAATTTTGGGCTCAAACGGTTAAGGGTCAATTTAAATCTGCTATAATCTTGTGAACGCAATAACTTGAGAACTAATTATGCTATCAAAGTGAAAAAATGGTAAGAGTACATATCAAGATTACCTGGTCACATTTAAAACTTCATCAAAATTAGTGAGGGTCTGCAAATGAGGACTACTACCAAAAATTAAAAAATTCTGATTATGTTACAGGCGGAGGCATATTTACGACTGCGTGGAGCGATTCTTTTTCTACTTTAAAACTGCAGGCATTCTGAAGCTGCCTTTTTCCCACCCTCATAGCCTCATAGGTGTTTCCAAAGTTTTACGAAATGAAGGGAATCCATTTCCTTAGACTAAGATTTTGCTTTACTTAAAGTTTTCAGTGGATCAGGGACAAAAAATTGAAATGAAATCGCTCACTTACAGTAAAAAATTGCTATTTTCAGTGTTGTACCAAGCGGCAATAAGAACATACATGTATACAGTATGCCTGTGGATATCTCCCTGTATGGACCTCGATGTAACCAAATGACAGTCCTTCAGATACTTAAAGGCAGAGGCCACACTGTGAGCATGGTTGAGAGCAAGAAATCTTCCACCTACAACCCTAGAAGTGCCCTGGGCAAGTCAGTGATGCTGTCAGAGATAGAGGTAAGAGTGTGTTTATGATGCTCACCGTTTCACCATTAATATAATAATAATAGCATTTCATTTATAAAGCACCTTTTCATAAGATACAAATAAAATACTTACAAACATAGCAAAAGAACATTATCAACAATAGATATGATACTGGTAAGTAAATATTACAAATCTCATGTAAGAATTCAAGTCTTTGTCAAATATTATATGCATTAATTACTATTACCTTAGAGGTGTTGTGGTCCATTGGATAAGTTTCCAGACTGTGAACCACAAGGTACGGGGTTCGAAACCCTGCCACAACACTAATGTCCTTTGGCAAGACATCAATCTAGATTTGCTACACTCAACCCAGGTGAAGTAAATGGGTACCTGGATAACGGCAGTCAGAGCAAAAGCTGGGGTAATAATTTCCAAAGTAATTTTGAAGTGCATAGAGACGTTATATCATAATGAGTTATCATTTGGTACAGGTAGTTTTATAATAATAATAATATTCAGCTTTAATATAGCGCTTAATACATCTCGGACGTCTCTAAGCGCTTTACAGATATACTATTAACTAATTTGTTAGTGCATGAAATCTTCCTTTTGTCATTGTTTAGATGAAGAATGAAGTGGATACCCTTTTTGACAATCTCAAATTAACTGAGCAAGAACCAAGCAAGGTGAGCTAAGAAAAAAAAGACCTTTATCTCTTTTTTGGAGTTTTTTCTTTCTGATAATGATTGATAATCAAGCCGATTTGAGGTTTATGTTTGTGGATGTGTCTGAATTTGATATATTTATCCATAGAAAAGTGAACCTGAAGGACTTCCATTTTGCCCATGTCATTGAAAAAAGTTGAAAGCAAAAAACATTTCTCATGTTTCATCAGATGTTTCAAACCATTTGAATTTGCTTTGATCCGTATTTGTCCTTCAGTGAAAAAAGGGAATTTTATATGTTTAATATTTATGGCAGCTGCATATACATTATATTATAATGCAATTCAAAAGACCTTCCAATCTAGAGTTAAAGTTGTCAACCTCATGTATGAAAGCCAAACGAAATAATCAATCATTATGTTATGTACTACAGGTATGTTGCTTATGAGATTCTGTATTACTGCCTTTGTCCTTAGACTCACTTACTAGCTCAATTAAGTTTACATATAATTTCAGTTCAGTCTACAAAGTATATTTAGTGAATTGATTAACAGTGAAACCTGTTTTAGTGATCACCTGTATATAAAGACCACATTTTTGTTTCCCTTGACAATCATTTTCCCATAGAAACCTGTACTAAACGAGCCTGTCTAGATCAACCACTTGTCTAGAAAGACCACTTTTCTTGTCACCCTTGAGTGGTCTAAGTTTATATATACAGGTTTTCAAGTTTCAAGTCATTTTTTCTTTCAATTGTATCAGTGCATTGTTAGTACAATGTACCCACATCAGAAGCAAGCCCTACATTGGATGTTAGCCAGAGAGAGTAACGATAAGCCAGCTACACCATCTGGTCTGTACCACAAATCACTAACCAACTTCACGAGTGCTAAGCGACCTGACAGTGTGCGTGGTGGTATACTAGCAGATGATATGGGGCTAGGGAAGACACTGTCCATCATAGCACTTGTCCTGCATGAGTTTGCAAAGCCAGAGTTTGTTGACCTTGCTCCATCTTTACCGAACTTACCTGAGAAAGATGAGGTGGATTGCAACGAGCCTTCGACTAGTCAGGTTAAGCAGGTCAGATATGACATTCTTAATCCTATTATTTCCATCTTGATAATTTCATCATTAATGTTACATGATCTCACTCTTCTTTAGACTCTGTATCCTTCTATGGAGAAAGAAGGAATTTCCTGTTTGCCTTTGTAAAAATGTTCATGAAATGTATATTTATGTCATTTTTTTAAAACTAGCTATTTAAAAAAAATCTCTTTATGAAAAGAAGAACATTACTCACTAAACCCTTCATATACTACAATATGTTTTTTGTTACACAGATCTGTAGATACATATTTTGTGTTAGACTTATTGATATGTTTCAACATTTCCTTTTTCTATCAAAATTTATGTAACAGGAAGTTAATGATGAAGCGGTGATGATCAAGGATTCTCAGGAGTTTCCTATTGTTTCTGAGGAGGTGATTGTGATAGAGGATGACAGTGAAAGCTCAGACAATAACACCACAATTGTGATAAAAGATGGTTCACCTACCACCCCATGTTCCTCAAACTCTACAACAGTTACAGCTAATGGCAGACACAAGAGGTAATTTCAGTCTAGATGTTTTTCCCAATTCTGTCCTCTCTTTTCTCACGAACTTGTTTGGTACTGTTCACTTTATACCTTATATGGTACTTAACCCCCTATCTTCGCTTCTCCCTCTCCCTCTCTTTCTATCCCCCTCACACACATGCACACACACATACTCTTTCTGTCTGTCCCTCTCCCTTTTCTCTCTCTCTCTCTCTCTTTCTCTCTCCCACCTCTCTCCCTCTCCTGTTCTTTCCCCCTCTCTCCCTCCTCTCTCTCTCTCTCTTCCTCTCGTTACCCAAAATTTGGAAAATATAAAGAGATACCGTATGTGCTATTGGAAGTTTTTACAAATTAAAATCAAGAGAATTTTCAGTTTTAAAAAAAAGGAGGAAAGGAGGAAACTTTACCTAATTTATGGTAATAGAATTAATGCATCAAATTGGTTTCAAACCTGAGACCTCCTAATAACAAGACCACTGCTCTACCACTGAGCCATAGCACCTCTTTGAGTTGGAGGAACGTACAGGTGTATCTCGAACATACAGACATCGAACCTGTCACAAGTAAATACTGTGCCATAGACTCAATACTTAATGATTCAAACCATCCTGCTAAATTTGTTTCATGAGATAGTAATACAGTTCTGGCAAATGTCATGATGGTGTTTGCAGATCCAAAGATATTGAGCTAACTCAAGCCGTAACTGCTGGGAAGAGAAGACTAGATAACCTTGAAGGAAGCAGGAAGAAAAGGCTGAAGCTGTACGGAGACTATATGCCTAACTTACTGGCAGAGATTGACCGGTATACTGCTAACAATCAGTTCCACCAGAAACCCCTTGGTCCTGTGGGTAAGAATGTGTTACCATTGCTTTAGCAGAGAACTCTCATTTGCACATGCGACGATGAACCACAGCAGAGGTGTTTTTAGGTGCCAAATAAAAGGCAGGTCGGGATGCGTGCAACAATGGTCCAACAAATATTTGCTTGTCTGTGACGACTTACAGTTTACTAAAGAAGAAAAGGAATACATGGGATTGGAGAATGATTTACCTCGACTGAATACCTAGATTTCTTTTTATGATGTCTAACAAATGTTTAATGTACATGTTATCTGATGAATTGTAAAACAACCGTCCCCCACCCCATGATGTAGAAAACCTATCCAACAGATGCTTTCCATATTACTGCTCAATACTTTTAATTATGAAAAAAAGATCACTCTTTTACCTAAGTTCATCGACTTGATATAAAAATGGATTGCAGTTTTAGAGTATTTATTATGTAATGATTCTTTGTGTCAGCAAAAAACAACTTGCTCAGCAGGTTTGTTAAAAAATGTTTCTTTTTTTCCAGGATCATTCTTGAAGCTGAAGGATGTTCGTTGGGCGCTTGGTGTGGAATCTTGCTTGAAACGATTGATGTATTCCTTCCGTTGTCATGACCAGCATGATGCTAGTGTTCTCAAAGACATCATGAATCGTCTCATCCCACAGCATGCTACTCAACCCTCCATCATTACTTCACAGTTTGAGGTACACAAGGATAGTTCATTATCTCAAAACTCCCCTTTTCTGTCAGTAACAAAATGGTGAAGTGCATTTGAACTTGTATATGGGAAAGGCGCTATATAAATACATTGTCATTATTATTTTTATTATTATCATTACAGTTTTTGTTTTCGCCTTGGAACAGAGTCCTGGCATACCACAGATTTGAAGTATTCCAGGACTCTATTTGCCAGTTTCTTTGTGTAGAGTTCAAGTGGATATATCTCCAGAATTCAAATCTGTTCTGTACACTTGTAGCCTAGTCACGCTGACAAGCCAACACCAGCCCTGAAGACTAAACAACCAGACAAAAAAAAAACAATACCCCCAAATGGCCAACATTTTCTCACGTGTTCATTAGTTTGTAGTTGGTCTAGTGGTGTGACTGGGTAAGATGTCCTTTAGAAAGACATAAGTTTATATTTTGGACTCTCTGCCAAGATGCAGTAATTGACTGTCTGTTGGGATGTTGTTTATTGAGTGCTTTTGAAACCCTTGAAAGTCACCTAGGCTTAAAGTCAGGATGATAATATGGTACTTGATATCACCTGCTTAGTGTTATAAGGATGTTTACTCTATGTACAAATACACCAGTTAGAGCCCTTTTGTCTCTGAACATAAAATATGTGCAATTAAACTTGTCAAGGGTTAGGGTTATGTACAGTGTTTGTTCCAGGATTGAAATTAAGAACTAATAGTGGCTGTGCAGCAGATGTCACTGGGGCATGTTGTTTTATCCCACCGGTGCCACCATGTTTTGATAGCTGTTGGCCGAGCATTGATTCACTCAAATCCAACTAAACTAGCACAATACAAGACACGGACGACATCATGTTCATGTGTCTAACTCAAAACTGATGAGTCGTAAAACTCTTTATTACGTCACAAGTATTCGTGCGCGCTTACAGTGTAGCTGCTCCTAATGAATATTTATACATATTCTTACACATGTGTCATACAACCCTTTTATTGCTGCAAGTGTAAAACATTTCTGGTAAATATTTGCTGATGTACCACTATTTCATCAATCTTGGTCACTATACAGGCAAACCGGTATGACATCCGTCATTCATCTGTACAGAGTAACGACTTCCCCAGCTTTCTAGATATTGTTGATATCAGCAATCCAGTAATCTTCAACACTCTTGTCAATCAGGTAAAGTTCATAGTACTTCACCTTAGTCACCGTAGAGGTGTCGTGGTCGAGTGGATATGTCACTGGACTGTGGATCACAAGGTCCGCGGTTCAAGTCCCGCCGCGGCATTAATGTCCTTTGGCAAGACATTGATCTACATTTGCCACTCTCCACCCAGGTGTGAAAATGGGTACCCGGTAGGATGCGAAAATTAATGTGGTTGGATTAGCAAGTGTCGCTTGTAAAATGGCTACTGGCTGGAATGCTCCCCAGGAAGTGGAAAATGTGCATACATTGTGTTGCGGGTAAGCCTGAATCCGATGACCGGGGTAATAATATGTTCCGCGCCTAGAAACAAAGTATTAGGCGCATTATAAATATGAGCTATTATTAGTCCTGTCTTGTAAAGAAGAATATGTGATTGAGTTTGATCAATCACGTCTACTTTCATGATGTGGCCCTGGTCTGACCATCACCCTTGATTGTTCAGTCGGTCGGTCGCACTTGTCTGGTCAAATTTTCCTAGTCGGTCGGTTTTTAACCGACTGCTAAGAAAATAAGGATGCATTGTGTAAGCTGCAAGACTTCTCTGGAATTAAAGCCCCTATCAGGGATTTGCACGCTCTCTAAAAATCTCAAAAATCCAATTACAGCAGGAAGATGATTTTATGAAAATATGTGCAAACTTTCTGATTAAAAAAATGTGTGGTTTTCTCATTTTGTGAACAACAAATTGGGTGAAGTACACTGTCGATTGCAAAATTCAAACTTGAAAAGTAAAAATGACTGTCAGTTTGCTAATAATTATTATTTTGCAGTATAAGCTCAGATGGTTAGGGAAGTCCATCCAATGAGTTTAATGAAACCTATGAGGTTTTTATTGAAAGATATTGAAATGCTGATAGATACAGAGTGTCTATTTAGGTACGAATTTTGGCATTTATAAAAAAAAAATCCTATTGCAACATGTATCATTTTCAATTAGACACAAAGTCGTATCTTCATAGTTTCTTGAAACCATATAGCCAAGGGTTTGAACATTGATGAATTCATGAGCCTTTTGACAGTGTGCATTGAACCCTTTAAATCCTATCTCCAGCGTGGTGTAGAGAGCATATTATTGATTGAGAAAAGCAAGGATGCTAGGAACTACCTGAGACAGCCCCCTAAGAACTGCAGAGAAGCTTTCAGTCTGGAAGGTGATCAGGTTTATGCTGGTGCTGAGCAGCGCTTCTACACGTCCATGCAGAAAAGCGCAAAGATTTTCTGGGGAGACACTGACATCGAGATTAGGTCAGACAATAGTCTATTTTTCGTTTTAGTGTATCTTCTTGTCAAATGGGCGAATCCAAGGTGTTTGGTCATTTTTTGTCAGAAACATTACCAAGTCTTGTGGAATTATGAACATAAATCAATATAAAATCTCTCATTTTGCTTCAAATTTTGTCTGATCTAAGCTCTTATAAAGCTATTTATCTCATACAATAATTCTATATTCTAAAGTCCTAGATGTTATCTGTAACATATGGGACAAAATATCTTGGATTTGCTCAAACATAAGTATTCCAGACTCTGTAACCCAAAAAACCTGTTTAGCTTTCTACTAGCATAACATGCAAAGCTTTTCAAGGAGTTTCATTGAAACCTTAATACATTCGTTGAATAGGGATGAAAATAGATGAACTAATCTAACAGCTTTACCGCAAGGTAATGAAGCTCCCATTCTGATTGAAAGTATCATCATAACTATGATTTCAGAGTGCCCACATTTTTATGCCTCCTTAACAAAGTAGCTGGAGGCATTCATTTTTCGGGTTGTCCGTCCGTACGTCCCGTTCTCGTGATTGCGTTATCTCAAGATCGATGGATGGATTCTCGCCAAACTTTCGTCATGTGTCTATGTATTTAAGCGCAAACTAAAGTTACTTTTTGTTTAGTCGATATTGTCTAGATTTATTGTTTGATCCATATAATATTTAAGAAAACTATTTGCTATACCGTGTGTCTCAAAAAAAACGTAACACTTTTGAAATGGTTGCCAAATTGAGCATATATAATTTTATGAAAAAATGTCTATATGTATGGAAAGCTAAAGGACCAACCTTTCATATGATATGAAAAAATTAAAAAAAATCATGCTTCGATGGACAGTGTTCACTTAAGTTAGAGGTATGAAAATGGGCCTGCGCAGGATTTTTCCTTCCAATTTTGGACAGGTAAATTACTTGTAACTTACAAAATAAGGTCGATATGAGATATTCATGATCGATGGATCAAAAGGATATTTTGAATCATTAATGTGAAAGACTTTTATCTTTACCGGTACCCTTACTCAGTCGGTACTTTGAAAGCCTTGATATTCAATCAAGAAGAAAAGATAGCCATGTGGACTACTGAACTGATTACTTTTGTCAGATCTTTCATTTTAAGATGAACAAAGCAGTTTTAAATAAGAAAGAAATAAAAGAAACATGAAAATCTTTTAAAAAAAGATTTAACTTGTTTTTTGTCATGTCTGCCCTAATGTGTGTGTGTGTGTGTGTGCACGTGTGTGTATGTGTGTGTGTGTGTGTGTGGGGGGGGGGGGTGGGCGGTGGTGTTTCGGGATTGATAAATAACACTGAAAAAGGAATGGTATTCGAGGTATTCAAAATATCCTTTTGATTCAAAATATCCTTTTGATCCATCGATCATGAATATCTCATATCGACCTTATTTTGTAAGTTACAAGTAATTTACCTGTCCAAAATTGGAAGGAAAAATCCTGCGCAGGCCCATTTTCATACCTCTAACTTAAGTGAACACTGTCCATCGAAGCATGATTTTTTTTTTAATTTTTTCATATCATATGAAAGGTTGGTCCTTTAGCTTTCCATACATATAGACATTTTTTCATAAAATTATATATGCTCAATTTGGCAACCATTTCAAAAGTGTTACGTTTTTTTTGAGACACACGGTATAGGTCAGCATATTTCTACTCCCGTTTCTCATATCTATTCATGTCTGTCTTGTTTAGTTTTTGTCTGTGTTTCAGTCTTGTTGGTGCCTCTCTCTCTCCTACCGTGTTTTTTTGTCCTGTTGCTCGTGGTATTTTCCTGCCTCTCTTGTTTATAGCCATTATTTAGAAGTCGGTAGATTTAATTATACTTCTTTATGTTTATATTTTTCTCAATTCTTTAGTTATTTTAGTTTGTAAGCATTTTAATGTATGCAGTAATCTTATGTGACAAGTTTGTTCCTTTAGGACATACTCATAAGCTACTCATGAGGGACCTTAATTCCACAAGCCTTGCTTTCTACCAAGGTCACCTCATCTTTCTATTTTAATGCCTATTCTGTCAACTTGTTATATTCATGTCATATTTGTAATGTGTGTTATGAAAGAAAGATAAATAAAACTTGAAACTTAATGTTAATACTTTCCACATTGCTGTATTTCCATTTGCAGGGCAAGTGCTGCCAATGTAAAGTTCACATTCAGTGATGATTCAGATGACAATCCATCCCCTGAAAAGAAAGGTAAGATAAGAATACTTTCAACCGTACATGTACAAATAAAGAGCGCCACTGTCATTGTGTATGATTGATAGTATGCCTGTTCTGATTTCTACGTAAGGGTAATAATGATAGTAATGCAGACATTTATATTAAAGACTTTACCCCAAGGCGATGCTCAAAGTGCTTCTTAATATCACATCTTTGAAATTATGAAGCAGCTCTGAATATTCACATTGCCATTTTATAGTGAATAATTCATTTCATCCTGACCAGATTTATGTTTGTATGCATTGCATGCTTTCATTTGGTCATGAAGTTCATGTAGATATCTTTCTTCTTGTCTGCTGCAGCTAAAATGAAGCCGCCCAAAATGGCCACAGCACCCAAGGTGGAAGGACCTAGCCAACCAGTAGCCTCACTCCCTGGCCCAAACCCACCAATCAACTCCATGGTGCCCTTTAAACTCAGCTCTCATTGGTTTACTGGGGCCAGCCCTAGTAAACCAATGAAAGCTGAGGTTAAAGGTCACCGTGGACATGGAGATGCTGGCAAACCACGCACTACTCTCATAGTTTGCCCGCTGTCGGTTATGTCAAATTGGGTTGTGAGTATAGAGAAGAGCTTGCCATCATGATTGTCTTTGTCTCCTTAAAGTGAGAGGGTCATCAGTTTGCATGTGCAGAAATTCATAATTCGCTGACACCGGACTTGGTGGGAATACTATCAATAGGTGTACAAGTCTGCACTGCACAGCAAACCCATAGTCCTATCAAGAAATCTCAGAGAGTCTTCGAGTGAAGGAAATGTAAAATAATGACTTTACCATATGGGACGATTGATGGGAAATGCAGAGCATTACATAAGGCCTGTTAGTCATAAACTGAAGGCTAATCCTGGTGATTGACAACGCCTGTTGTTGGGTAAGCACCCAAATGGTGTTGGATTCCTCATGAGAACCCACTACCAAGCATCTGAAAGGTACAATTTTATAAATTTGAAATTTTTTGAGTTGAAAAAGTTGAAAAAATTAGCCCAAAATGTGGTGGGGAACCAAGATTATATGAATGGCTAAGAAGATATCTATAAAGTCTAGCCAATATTGTACAACAGTACAAATCAAATTCCTATTATTTTGAATGTCACAATGAAAATTGATTTCCTGTTACTAATTTTGTTTGTGTGTGTGCCTGTGCCACCATAGTTCGAAAGGCATTATGTTGTGAGGGTTATCAGTCTATCCAAATTTTTGTTACAGAGACAACTTTAGAATCAGCGAACAGATTGTAACCAAATATGTAGAGGCATGAATGATAATCTGATCTCTAAGAGTCATGTCAAGTCAGTGTGTAAATGGATGATTTATTTAAATATATTTGCGTACAAAATGAATAGAAAACATTTTTTTTTTTTTTTTTCCTAATCAGGTATTTTTTTCTCCAATTTATGGTCATTTTTCATCTATACTAACTATTTATTTTGTTTTGTTGTGTTTTGTTTTATATTTTTAAAGGATCAACTCCATGAACATGTAGCAGATGAACTGCAGGTGAATGTATGTATGTACCATGGAGCAGAAAAGAAGAAATTGAAATCAGATTATCTAAAACAACAAGATGTCGTCATCACTACATACGGTACTTTGGCTGCAGACTTTAAAGCGAAGCAGGTATACCTTCTCAACTCGCCAATTTTGTGTGTAATGAGAATTCACAGGCAGCATTGTCTTATGGCTTCATAGAGTGCCGATCAAAATGATTATTTGTCAGTATTTTACTTAAAGGGAACCAAAACCTTCATACTACATGTAAGTTACTTTTATTGTAAAGTTTAAGATATTTGAAAAATATGAGTGAAAATTTGAACGAAATCGGGCAAGGAATAAGGAAGTTAGAGCTTTTTGAAATGACTAGTCACTAGAGGGCGGTATTCATTTTGATGACATCATCTGTGAACAACTCTCCATGCCTTTTGTACATCAAATTTCATGTTTTTCCTTCTTTCTTGTGATTGAGATAATGTACTCCCCTGAAAGCAAGATATAGAATGCAAAATGATATTCTACTGCACATGTCATGAAGTCGGATCAAGAACACAAATAAATACGAAGAAAACAAAACAATTGTGAAATTTTATGTACAAAAGGCATGTAGAGTTGTCCACATATGATGTCATCAAATTGAATACCGCCCTCTAGTGACTATTCATTTCAAAAAGCTCTAACTTCCTTATTCCTTGCCCAATTTTGTTCAAATTTTCACTGATTTTATTCAAATCTTTTAAACTTTACAATAAAAGTAACTTAGTATGAAGGTTTTGGTTCCCTTTAACGTTTTTCTTTGATAAGTAACATGTCTTAACTTTTTTCAGATAACATTTGAACATTTTATGTAAGCGAGCAAACTTTAAGGCAAAATACTTACTGAAAAGCATTGTAATACTGCGCAATTAACGCATCATATTAAATGTGCGCTAAAAAAAACACATACCTGCCAATTAAGGTCTTCTAAATAATTTGCTAAAGTCTGCTAGGGTGCTGTCTTAAACTTAGGGTAAAATACTTAGCCAAAAACTTTAAATGAATACCAAAGTTGGCTAAATATCTTACCGTAATTGCCGCAAATTTGAATACTGAAAGGGAAAATATTTGTATTCTACATTCATTCAGCTTTCCATTGGCACAAAGTTGTATTTTCATCTGATAGGGTCTTTAAAGAAGAAGTCCACCCTAATATTAAATTGGTTTTAATAGAAGCTGAAAAAACAGAGAAATAATTCAGTGAAAGTTTGAGAAAAATCGGACAACAAATAAAAAAGTATTAAAAGAATCTTTCAAAGTCCGGGAAATCATGGAATCTTTGAGACAATTTGGCAATGTGGTCAGAAATTGTGATGTCATCCCCTTATAATACACCCTGTTACAGTTATAACAATGCGCATGCGCAGACATGATGTGAGCGCACAGCACAGGCAGTGAGGCAACAATACACGCGCATCTCAAAACATTGATGATGCAATGTTTACACGCAAATTAAAATGGCGGCCTTAACCGTAAAAGGGTGTAGTCACCACTGATCTGTATGACAGAATGACCCAAAATCTCCATTTCTCTGAATGCTAATGGAATAGTAAACCTATCTTATATGGGAGTTTATGAAAGAATATGTTACCTGTGATTTATGATCAAGATAAGCATGAAGAAAATATATCTTTTGATCAAAATGGGACTTTTAATGACATTTCTGGCTTTCAACAAAGGATAAAATGTGATTTAGAGACCTTGTTGCCAATTTAACTTACAGATTTTAAGTATTTCAAGTACAAAGAAATCCATAACTTTCTTATTTATTGTCTGATTTTTATGCCTCCGTTACGAAGTAGCCGGAGGCATTATGTTTTCGGGTTGTCCGTCCGTCCGTACGTCCCGTTCTTGTGATCGCGTTATCTGAAGAACCGATTAATGAATTCCTGCCAAACTTTGTTCATGTATGTATCTTGCAGAGCCGATGAACTGATTAGATTTAGGGGTCACAAGGTCAAAGGTCACAGGGGTCATTATGTATGCAAAAACAGCTCGTGATCGCGTTATCTGAAGAACCGATTGATGGATTCCTGCCAAACTTTGTTCATGTATGTATCTTGCAGAGCCAATGAACTGATTAGATTTTGGGGTCACGAGGTCAAAGGTCAAAGGCCACAGCGCACATTATGTATGCAAAAATAGCTTGTGAACGCATTCTCATGAGAACTGACAGATGGATTACTATTTAACTCAGGACAGCTTGCAGAGCCAATGAACTGAGTAGATTTTAGGGTCATGAGGTCAAAGATCAAAGGGTCATATATGTATATGAGAAATTGTTTGTAATCACGATATTCTGAGAACCTGTTAATTGATTACAATTGAACTTGAATTCAAAAAATTTCTTCTGTTTTGGTTTGTAAAATTGCTCTATGACGGAGGCATCATTTTCGACTGCGCGCAGTCGAATTCCATCTAGTTCTCCTACCTTCACTGATCTGTTCTTCTCATTTTATCCTTGTATTAAAACAACTTATTTTCAGGTTGGACTTCCCCTTTAAGCACAATGATAATAAAGGTTAGTTAGAAAAGGACAGATATCATGAAAACCCTTGGATAACCTTACAGAAATACTTAGATGAAAATTTGTAATTTAAATTATTTCATAATGCTGAATCATACAATGATATCGGAATCTCTCCAAGAATACCTACTTGTCTTTTTAAATTCTAATGAGAAAACATTTGATTATGCATCAGGAGAAGGGTACCCTTCAGAAGATTGAATGGCTGCGTATCGTGCTGGATGAAGCTCATATAATCCGTAACCGTCGTACTCTACAAGCACAAGCCGCTATCGCTCTCAAAGCACAATGCAAATGGGCGTTAACAGGTACGTCAAACAAGAGATAAAAGAATTACATTGTATTTTAAAATGCTCATGTTGCGTTAGATTTGTGGGGAAATTTAAAATTGAAGGGCCTGTTAGGATTTTCATTTCTTTTTTTCTCATTTTGAATAGTGTCACTTCAAACCATTAATTTAATGGAAACTAAACATGGCAAATAAATGCTTAAAGTTAACAAAGAGCAGAAATAGGATACAAAGCATACCATAAATGATAATCAAAGAGCGACTCATAATAATAAGACATCTAAATATATACAACCTCTGATTCCTTTAACAGTCATGTAAACCGCCGCTGTTTAATTCTTGGTTATTTCTAGATGAGCCTTGAGCACTCCACAGAATGGCTTTGCCGCTATTAAGTGACATTTATTATTATTATTAACATTTATTTGGCGTATTTGTTAATATTTTTTTCTTCTTTGGTGCATATCTGTGTAGGTACTCCCATCCAGAACAGTATTAAAGACCTGTGGACTCTGGTAGCCTTCCTTGGTATGGAACACGAACCATTCAATCCTAATCTTAACAGTTGGCAAAGGAGGAAAGCTAGATCCATTGCTGACAATGACTCTGCTGGCATAGAGTGAGTATTGTATCGTAGTCCACTCTTGGGCTGTTATTAGGTCACCCATTACTAACTCTGACTCTGCTGACATAGGGAGAGTATTGTATCGTAGTCTACACTTGGGCTAATATTTGGTCGCCCATTGCTAACTCTGACTATGCTGACATAGGGTAAGTATCGTGTCACAGTGTACACTTGGGCGTGTAATTGGTCACCCATTGCTAACTCTGACTATGCTGACATAGGGTAAGTATTGTGTCACAGTGTACACTTGGGCGTGTAATTGGTCACCCATTGCTAACTCTGACTATGCTGACATAGGGTAAGTATTGTGTCACAGTGTACACTTGGGCGTGTAATTGGTCACCCATTGCTAACTCTGACTATGCTGACATAGGGTAAGTATTGTGTCATAGTCTACGCTTGGGTTTGTATTTGGTCACCCATTTCTAACTCTGACTATGCTGACATAGGGTAAGTATTGTGTCACAGTGTACACTTGGGCGTGTAATTGGTCACCCATTGCTAACTCTGACTATGCTGACATAGGGTAAGTATTGTGTCATAGTCTACGCTTGGGTTTGTATTTGGTCACCCATTTCTAACTCTGACTATGCTGACATAGGGTGAGTATTGTATCATAGTCTACACTTGGGCTTGTACTTGGTCACCTATTGCTAACTCTGACTCTGCTGACATAGGGCGAGTATTGTATCGTAGTCTACACTTGGGCTTGTTCTTGGTCACCCATTGCTTACTCTGACTATGCTGACATATAGGGTGAGTATTGTATCGTAATCTACGCTTGGGCTTGTATTTGGTCACCCATTACTAACTCTGACTCTGCTGACATAGGATAAGTATTGTGTCATAGTGTACACTTGGGCGTGTAATTGGTCACCCATTGCTAACTCTGACTATGCTGACATAGGGTCAGTATTGTGTCATAGTGTACACTTGGGCGTGTAATTGGTCACCCATTGCTAACTCTGACTATGCTGACATAGGGTAAGTATTGTGTCGTAGTGTACACTTGGGCTTGTATTTGGTCACCCATTGCTAACAATGACTATGCTGACATAGGGTAAGTATTGTGTCATAGTGTACACTTGGGCGTGTAATTGGTCACCCATTGCTAACTCTGACTATGCTGACATAGGGTAAGTATTGTGTCGTAGTGTACACTTCGCCTGGTATTTGGTCACCCATTGCAAAATAATGACTCTGCTGACAAAGAGTTATTGTGTACTGTTATCATTGCATTTCAATTATTTCCCTTTATTAAATCATCTCCTCCATTTCTTATGTTGCACCAGTCGACTTCGTAAGTTGATGAACACCCTTGCTCTGCGTCGTATGAAGTCTCAGAAGGTGAATGGTAAACCCTTGGTGGATCTACCGGCTCGTAATGTTGTACTTCAATATGTAGACTTCTCAGAGGATGAGAAGAAGGTCTATCAGACCTACGAGAAGGAGGGCAGACTGGCTGTAAGCAAGTGAGCTAGATTTCTTGTCTTTGGTTTCTGTTGTATAAATGTCCATTTAGATGCTGCTTATAAGTATTGGCTAGCATGGTGATGTAGATATACAGTAGGCTTACAGTTGTACCATGAGAGAGAGAGAGGGAGGATTGAGGAGTCCTGAAAAGGACTGTCTGAAATCTTTCTTTCTTGAGAGTGTGTGTATAGTCATGAAAAGAATTGTTGGTAGTCCTGAAAAGGACTGTTGGTAATCTTTCTTGAACTTATTGTTCTTAAGAGAACTATAACGCCGGTTGGAGAGGATTGGTAGTAGGAGGGGCTCGACGTTTCAAACGGGTTGACTATCTGTTTTTAGGAGTGGGGAATAGCAAGCGTCGGCTTGAGTCACCAGGATTGCGGACGTGGGTGAGCTACGTGTCTGTCTGGGATTGAGTCTCCAGGTTGTGGACGTGGGGGTGTTTTGTATCCGTGGGTTTGGTGTGGTGTCGGTGAGACACTGTGTCCTGACGTAGGCAAGAAAGACAGATTAACCACAGTCCTTTTCAGGACTTCCCAATCCTTCCCCTTCTCTCACATGGTGCAACCGTAAGCCTACTGTATAAATGTCCATATGTCTGCCATTTAGTTGATAATGTTTCTGATGGAATTGATTGTAAGAATGACTGTTTTGTATGTTTTGTCTGTATTTTGAATCATTATATGTATGTTTATATTTTACTACTTGTACCAAACCAGTGGAAATCGAATTAATTTCCTGATATGAACAATGAATTATATACTTATCCTTATACTTATAAGTGACATCTAGTATGCATCACTATAGTGATGTGACATTATTTATACATTGAGCTCATTCTGGCTAAAGTCAAAGAACTGAAACACAGAATTTTATTTCAGTTTTCTTTCAATTTTCCCATAGTTCTATCAGATTTGTGAAATCTTTCATCCTGTTTATAATATTATGTAAAAGCAATGGGAGTAGATAATAGACAATGGTGGAAAGTGAGTATTAAATATTAAAAAATAGCTGTGCAAAACGGCCCGCCTCACAGCTTTTGGTGTAGTGCTCATTTAGTAAGCCTGTTCATGTTATATCCACTGGTTTGCCTGGTTTTTCAAGCCTAATGTGCCTTACATTTTTTGTAAAGTATAACAGATAGAAAAGTGAGTATGCTTGGGACTTTTGTTGTGCACAGCTACTTTTTTCATCCTCCTTGCCATTCATTTTCTTTACAAGTATACCGTCACTGATAATGTGGTATATGTTCATTCACAGGCATTTCATTTATCACATTTTACTGAAAGATGCTAAAATCTTCCACCCCCCCCCCCCCCCCCTTCAGATATTTTCGGGAAGGCACTGTTCTAGATCACTACGGTGAAATTCTAGTCATCATTTTGAGACTGAGGCAGCTGTGTTGTCATCCAGCATTATGTGCTAAGGCCGCTGCTAAGCTTTGTCAAGCTATTGGTATGTATCACTTTATAGGTAGCTTATATTTTTTGTAGGAAATATGAAATTTGGAATGATATTTGTTTCATTTTGTACCAAATGTTTCAGAAGATTTACACGGAAGACATGTTTGGTTTTTTGTTGAAGAATTTTCATTGAGTTTTGTCATAAATATGACTTAACAGAAACCCCAGCAGGTGCCTTCAGGCTGTGTTTAAAACTATTTGGTTTCCATATTTGAAGATAGAATTTATCTAGAAATTAAGATGAGTCTGAAAACTGGAGAATATACTTTTTACTATGGCTTGCCTGCCGTGGCAGATTACCCATCCCTTCAAGGATTTTACATTGTGGAAATAAACATGTATAATCAGTTAAGTTAGATGGAAAAGGCCTTAGATATAAAGCATGGCATGTTTTCATGAAATGTTGAAATATAAAGAAGAAAGATCATAGCTGGAGGATTTCTTGTCCTTTTTTTGCCAGCCATGGTCTACCCTATAAATGACATGAGATGGCACTACCCATCGACTATTAGAAAATGTTATGACAGAGATATGGGTCGGAGGCGTCATAACTACTTAGTCAGGATGTTTTCCTTGATCTTGGCAAAAAGGGCTTCATAAAACATGTAGCGGGCAAGTAGTTAAGAGGTTAGACTAAGGATGGTTTCGAGAAACTCCCCCGCTGATTTGATGAGATCTGTTTAGGCACCAACATAATCTGATACGTATACCTGTAGTTCATTGGTTCCGAAACTATAATTTCCATTGGAATGTCGTGTGCATTTTCCAAATATACTCATGGCCGGTGCTGCCCTTTTTGGCAAATACCAAACCAATAGTTGTGGTAGCAAGAATTGTCAAATGGGAATATGTGTATACACAAATTGAATAGAATAATGCTCATTTAACTCTCAGCAAATTAAATCTGTTATCTTTAAAGTGTTGATATTCGTTATGATTTGATTGACAGACGGTAATGAGAGGACAGATGAAGAAAAAGCTCAGTTGGTAGCAATCTTGGTATCATTCCTTAGTCAAGGAGCAGATGAGGTAATTATAATTCACCAAACAAAGCAGGCAATCAGAACTATTAGTTTTTGTCGTACAGAATATAATCTGATGTACAGGTTATCTCAAAAAGATGCAACAAGATTTTGTCTGCCAATATCTTTAAAAGTACTTAAGCATTTTGAATAACGTTTCGTAAACTCCAAGTGAATTTCAAACAACATAATCTAAAACTACAAAGTTATGGTCATTTTTTGTAAAATGTACAATTTTTCATCAATACACAATAAGCGTAACCCATTTGCTTCTGCATGCATTTCACATCAAACTTTCCATTGAAGTAATAGTAACTCATGAGTTCTTGGTAAAATTCACCAGTGACATATTTTAGATTGATGAATCATTCGTAAAATGTCATGAATATATGTATTAAAAATATCTTATAAGTACAAGAAGCAACATTAATTATTCTCAGAAGTTTATTTAATTAAATGATGATTTAATTATTTCTTCAACTCATTTACATGTATAATCATTACGATATGAGCATTTTGTTTAAAACCGTTTTTAATCTACTGGGATTGAATAATTTGTTGTTTTGTGTAGGAGTGCTGTATCTGCCTGGAGTCTGTGCAAGATCCTGTGGTCACAAGATGTGCCCATGTCTTCTGTCAGAGATGTATTGAAGAGGTCATCATTTCAGAGAAGGTATTTTCAGAAACTATTACTTATAATTTGTTTATACTATTCTCCTTTTCAGAGTGGTATTAGACATGAGGCTGTCAGACTGAGCGTCTCATGAAGTAATATTCTTGACCTGGCCCTATCTTATAAACAAATTTGATTTAATTGCCACCCTCCACCTAGGTGATAAAAATGGGTACCTGGTATAAACAAATTAATTAAATGTTGGGGTACCAGTAATAATAGTACAGCGCTTAGATTCATGAGTATAAATCACTATATATATATGTTACCTTTATTAGTAGTAGTATTATTATTTATTTATTAAAATGGATCTCATCTTGATTCCATTCTCAACTGTTTACTAAAGAGATTGGACTTTGCAAGTTTGTGATTGGTTGGAGGACTTGTGATCAAACCAGATCAATCACAATAAGATTGCGGTTCTGGTGTTCTAAGGGATGAAATTGTTAAAAATTGCATTGGAATCACAGATTTGTTTTATATTTCTATAAAACACAAACATTTAGTAGGAACTGTCATTGACATGTAGGCTAACCTCCATGTTCCTCCCATATGATTTTACAAACCTTTGTCTGCATCTTTAGCAAATAAGTTCCATCTCATCATAATAATACTTTAACTTTTGATGTCTTAGATGCTGCTTGTAAGTATCGGCTTGCATGGTGATGTAGATATACAGTAGGCTTGCGGGTGCACCATGTGAGAGAGAGGGAGGATTGAAGAGTCCTGAAAAGGACTCTCGGTAATCTTTCTTGAGGGTTTGTAGTCTTGAAAAGGACTGTTGGTTTAGTCTTGAAAAAGACTGTCGGTTATCTTTCTTAGCTTATAGTTCTTAGGATAACTATAGCGCTTGGAGAAGATGAGTGCTATAGTTCTCCTTAGAACTATAAGCTAAGAAAGATAACCAACACTCTTTCTCAAGACTATACCAACAGTCCTTTTCAGGACTACAAACCCTCAAGAAAGATTACCAAGAGTCGTTTTCAGGACTCCTCAATCCTCCCTCTCTCTCACATGTTGCACCCGCAAGCCTACTGTATATTTTGATGTCTTGTTTTCTAATTATTGAATTTGTCAATTTGTGGGATGAACTTTTTTTTAAATAGTGAAATTATGACTGAATAATTTTGTATGTTATGTTCAATCATTTCACGATCTTTGATAGCGCTCAAGACTGTCTTGTTAGTTCCTAATTATTTGTTAAGGTTTGTGACCTACTACCTCATTGCAATTATTCTCTATTACAGGAACATGCTCGCTGCCCTCTGTGCCGGCAAGCAGTAAGCAGAGAGTCACTGGTCCATGTTCCGAAGGATAGATCAGATACTGAGAAGGGAAACACAGAAAGAGAGTGGCATTCCAGTGCTAAGGTAAGTTACACTACATCAGGTACTGCTGAAGAGTATTCCGAGGAGCTTAGGAGTAGCATTCCAATGGAATTGAAAATAGATTAAAGATTAAAGTAGAGGTGTTGTGGTCTAGTGGATAAGTCACCTGACTGTAGATCACAAGGTACAGGTTCAAATCCCAGCCCGGCACTAACATCGCTTGGCAAGACGTTAAACTACATTTTCCACTCTCTACCCAAGTTTTAAATAGTGATGGCTTCTTATGCACAGGAGTGACATGTGCTAGTTTGAGTTAGTCAGGAATTTTGTATTCCATCATGCAGGGAAGTATTTAAAATGTTTGCAATTGGCAAAGCCAAGACAACAGAGTTCTGTTTGACAAGCGAGGTAGGAATTGGGTCAAGTTGGCAAGTCTTAACAGAAGGTTTCCTAGTGATGTTCTGCACTTCAGCAGCTACATGTTAGAGAGAGGAGTGTCAGGCAAGGAAGGTGCTCATCAACCACAGACGTCTGATCTGTCGGGAGGGGTGTGGGGGCTGCCTTTGTTAAGCAGATCGATTTGAGGTAGTGAGATAGTGAGGAACTGATCTTAAATGCTAGCATATAAAAGCAGGACTAATTTTATAATAATTCATATCTCTTTTGGGTCTACTAGCATTAATGCAGTCTCTCAGTAAAAGCTATTGCTCTGAGATAATCTTAAATTGTGAATTTAGAAAAGTCTAGATTACCAAGGGACACTTCAACCTCAAAATTGAGCACTTAGTATTTGTGTCAAATCACAAATCTACTTTTGTCCATATGCTAACCAAGGTACATTAAAGTAATTATCGTTATTCCACTGGTGTCATCTGAAATAGGTTGATGCTCTTATGGAGTGCCTGCTGACTGAGAGGGCAGCAGATAAGACGACCAAGAGTATTGTTGTTTCTCAGTTCACCTCATTTCTTGACCTACTGGTGAAACCTCTCACGTAAGTTTACTTTTGGAAACATTTACACTTTAAACTTTTCTCATGTAAGTTTCTTTGGCAAGACATTAATCTATATTTGCCACACTTCTCATCCAAAAGACCTTGAGTAATATCTGCCTATATTTCATGTCTGTTCTTGAACTTTTTTCGACAGTGAGAAAGGTTTCAAGTTCAGCCGTCTTGATGGTTCAATGTTGAGGGATGCTCGTACGGCAGCAATAAGAGAGTTTAGCAGCAATGATCCAGATTCCCCTCAAATCTTCTTGCTATCTCTGAAGGCTGGAGGGGTCGGATTGAACCTGACTGCAGCTTCTAGGCTCTATCTACTAGACCCTGTAAGTAATAACTTTTAAGGTTGAAGAAGGTCATATCCCTACCTTTGCTTCTGGGCTTGATCTGGTATCTCTCCAATTAGTTTAATTACATAGCCTAGCTGCTGTTTTTATTTCTAAATCAGTGTATTTCTATATACTCTTCGAAAATGACGACTTGCTTTTCCCAGTCCAAGGATGGACTTCATTGTGATAATTTTTCGGTGGATTCCTTCAGACACAACAGAACAGGGGAGAGGGGGGAGAGTGAATGAGCTACCATGAATTTTTAGAGAGCATTAACCCGACTGTCTTTAAAGAGAAGGTTGAGTTCTTTGAAGAAGTAGTAAAAAATAATTTGTGAGCGTTATCATTGTTATTATGCAAGGGTGGAAGAACATCAGATTAAACATGTTCCCTGAAAAGCATGGCTCTTCAAATGCCTTCATATTCTAAATATGACATGAACATCGTAAAAATCGGGGGTAGGTTTTTTTCGCCATGTACTCGTGTAGTCCCATATACATCATTCTGTGTACAGTGCTTGTAACTTTGCCAAGATTTGGCCACATTTCTTATCATTTTGATGATTCCAGAACCTTGCAATACACACGAATACTTATATACTAGATGATCAACCTTTTCTGATAGATTCCACACCGTTTCTTTCACAATGCAATCACATGACCAGAACTCAACTTTATCTTTAATATTGATAAAACATCTTTGTCTGTGTATTGTATTAAGGCTTGGAACCCTGCATGTGAAGAGCAGAGCTTTGACCGATGCCATCGTCTCGGACAGACCAAAGATGTCACCATTACCAAGGTAAGTTGTCTCAGAATCTTTAGCGTGATTAAAACATTCACAAATTTTGCGGGTAGTTCAGATTTACAAAAGTAAATTGAATCTTGCTTGACTTATCATTAAATGTTCCTTTGCCATTCAATTTATTATGGCAGGGAAGGGGGTCATGCCCGCCCCCCCCCCCCACTCAGTGTTATTTAGGGTACGCGTATGCCCGTTCCCTCTTTTTGAAAGCACCCCCTATCTGAGGACTGCCAACATTGGAGACCCCCCGAAATACGTAAAAATGCTCAATGTACCCCCCTCAATTCAGAATAATTTCTCAGGAGTCCAAAGAGATGAGAGAAAAAAAGAAAAACACCCCCTTTTTAAAGAAATCTCCGGGTGAAAAGTCAAATACACCCCTTTTTTTACAATTCTCGGGCCGGACTTTGTCGCACGAAAAGTACCCCTTTACCTTTCATTTTGTTAACACGCATGCGGTCATTCCGACCCCGGAGTGGGGGGTTCGGGGGTCATGCCTCCCTACCTATGCCACTTATACGATGATGTAGACATCAAAAGACAATGCACACAATTTGTAACATCCAAAACGAGTATGCAAGCTTTGATCTTGTGACGCGTGATTGCGTAGCATTAACAAATAATATATCGATATTAAGATGATGGAAATGAATTTTTGTTTGCCCACGTCCCAGTTTTTGGTGCGTGAGAGCATAGAAGAAGCCATGCTGAAAATCCAGGAGTTCAAGAGACAGCTCATGAAGCAAGTGTTCGGCGGCAAGAACCAAACACCAGAAGAGAGGAGGATGAACAGAATCAGAGACGTCAGGATACTCTTTGGAATGGATAAGACCAACAGTAGGTAGCAAGAGTTGAAATGAAAGAAGAAAGAGAGGAATTGTGACGGCAGTGTGAGAATAGAGTAGAATATATTAAAAGAGATGAGAGAGAAATTATGATGGTAATGGGTCATTAACGCAGTAGTAGATATTAAGTAGATTGCAAGAGAAAAGATGAAAGAGGGGAATTTTGCCAGCAGTGTGAGAAAAAAAAGTAGGATGTATTAGAAGGGATGAGAGAGAAATTATGATGGTAATGGGTAATTAACGCAGTAGTAGATTCTAAGTAGATTGCAAGAGAAAAGATGAAAGAGAGGAATTGTGCTGGCAGTTTGAAAAAAAGTAGGATGTATTTGAAGGGATGAGAGAGAAATTATGATGGGGGTGGGGGAGGACACAACATTTGGTTCTGAGAAGAGGGATGAAAGTATGAATATTGACGGTAATGGGTTAGTACAGTAGTAGATTCTTAGAGAAGGGACGAAATATGGGAACTTTGATAGCAATAGGAAGAATACCACAGTGTATTGCAAGAGCAGATATGAATGCAGGGACAATGGGGGGATACAAATTATTCTTAGCTAAGGAGTGAAAGAGAGGAGCAATGATCGAAATGGGAGATACAACTAGGGGAGAAGGGACTAGAGACAGGGAGAGAGAGAGAAAGAGAGAGAATTATGAGAGTGGGAGGGGGCATTCTTAACATAAGAGGTTGCAACCATTAGCATATTCATGTGATAAGAGTAAGGCTAGGAAAAGATAGAGCCTTATTGAGGTGGGAATTCAGTAGTAACCAATATGATAAAGATTAGAAAAGGTGGGAGAGTTCTGGGGCCATATTCCATAAACCTTTTTGTCGTTTATATGTCGGAGAAAATTATGTTAATTTTCATTACTAACACTTACTATTGATGTATGTAACTTTGCGCGATTGCAGCCAGATTTGCACAGACATTAACAGATGGCTTGTCCTAAGTTTGATTTGTTATGACAAATAACATTGTTTTACCAGCATAAAATATAACAACGTTTTCATAATACCATGCCAGGTCACTTAACCCCTTCAATACTGTGAACGGCAAGTCCTGCCCAAGAGAAGTGTTGATCAATGTTTATGGACTAAAAATGACTTCATTTTCTCTCTGCAAACAAAACGGGAGCAGGTACCACCATTGTGAAATGTATTCCCATTGAACAAATTAATGTCTTCTAAAACAGTGAAACAAATTATTTCAAGTCCAAATTTGACTCTGGAAAGTTCATTTGAGCTATTTGTTCAAAGTTGGCACCATAGGGGAACCCCGGGACATCACATGAGAGTTGTAGAGGTGATACCGGCAATGTACTTCAAGGAAACCTTGATAACCTTGCAAAGATAAGCTCATAAACTACTTAATCTTG
Organism: Strongylocentrotus droebachiensis; assembly: GCA_035222895.1. Taxonomy (NCBI): domain Eukaryota; kingdom Metazoa; phylum Echinodermata; class Echinoidea; order Camarodonta; family Strongylocentrotidae; genus Strongylocentrotus; species Strongylocentrotus droebachiensis. The sequence continues at coordinate 78,042 of JAVYIG010000449.1, forward strand.
ATTCAATATGTATAAAATTATAAAAACAGTCACTCATCAACGCATTTCTTCCATTCTATAGCAGCTGATTTTCTGTACCTAAAATGTTGTTTTTTTTTAATAGTTTTTTACTTGGTTTGTACCAGATATAAAATCTTGCCTTGTTGTAATTACATGTAATACTGTGTGTGAAAGATGTATGCATTGGGTGGAGGACAAATTAACTGCCATGTCTAAAAAACTTTAGTGCCATTCAAAACTTCCTTTGAGAGGGCGAAACCCTTTACAGTCATAGCTACCTGAGAGAGAAAGTTATGTCACTGGAAATTCTTATGTCAGGCATTTCATGAAGTTCCAGAATTGTCCCCTCCCATAAAGATTGTGCGTGGGAGGGAACTATTCGGAGCTCCCTGATTCAACGTATGACCCCTCTCGCGTGTGCGTAGATGGGTACGTCACAACTTTCTCTCTCAATGCGCTATGTCTAGAGTGATTGCAACTGATCGCATTTAACTTGCGCTACCAAAGATTTTCTTAAACGTTGCGAGTCTTCCATCACTTCCGATCAGTGTTATATTCATTGTTTTTATCCAAGTATTCTATATAGACTTTTGGTCTCTTTGTACATACGTTTACATGTAGCATAGGAGAAATCTATGGCTGTGCCAAAGTAGATTCAGGATGTATTTTTTTTAAGGACGTATTTATCAAGAAACATTTCCATGCATCTATACACAGTGCAAAGTAATTGCTACTGCATATATATATGTACAGATCATCTATAGATGATTTCTAGTTGTAGAAGCTGGTAACAAGTTGTTGCTGATGCAAGATTTTTCTGGTTGTTCAATCAAATAATGATTACCGTACATATATGTAATATGTAAACTGTTTTTATTGATCCAGTACTAAACGACTTTGCTAAAGATTGTGCAGTATGGGATTTTATTTTATTCTGAGCAGCCGATTTGTTGAACCGTAACCATTGTACTGTAGCTACATGTTATGCTGGTCTATATGGGAAGGTACATGTAAGGTGTTCTTTTTTTTTTTTTTTACTAAACAGCTTAGTTTGCTGAACTTGTTTTTATATTTGATATCTGGGCCCCATCTTACAAAGAGTTGCGATTGATCAAAATCAATTGCAAGTCCTCCAATCAATCGCAAGTTTGCAGGCTCCTATCTCTTATGTACATAGTTGTGATTGATATCAACTCTTTGTAAGAGGGGGCCCAGATATTTTATTTCTTGCCATGGTTTTACAGTGACTATCTCTCGTATTGTACAGGCCTAATTTTTTTACCATGTACATGAATTTGGCTACCTGTTGTTGCTTGTGTACCGGTTGTGTATTGATGCAATATTAAAACCCCACACTAAAGGTTGATTTGTATGGTAACCTACCCACAGTAGCAGATACTATGTTGAACCATAGCATTGTTTTGGTTCACTATACAGAACATCTCTTATTGAACGTCCACTGACACTGACTGTAGTGTGCTCAAAATTGTTTTATTCATATGTTTGATGAAGACATCAACTCTTTTTTAAAACTTATTATTTCTTGCTTTTCAGTTTTACAATGATTATGTATTGTACAATTTTATACAACAATCTGAACTTGTTGTTGCTTTTACGAAAAATTGGATTACAAACATCCACAGAATTTTTGGTATTTTTTATACAAAAATACATTCCACAATATGATTGAATTTCATAGTGAACATTTGAAAACTATCTGTATCCTAATTCCAAATTTTTAGTTATAATATAAGCTCATCATTTGTAGATCATCCAGAAAACACAATATTGTCGTCTTTTGCATTTCTAGATGTTTCAATCAGATGAAAATAGAATGTACTGTATTGTAAGAATGAAACTTGTACTTCTGTCTCATTACCTGCATTTAGGTTGGGTCCTTAAGTTTTTGCATTCTCAGTTTATATGTTGTTGAAAGCATTAGTTTTTATGTGTATTAAATTGATACATACAGAATAGAACCATCTTCTTGCTTTCATTTGTTCTAGTCTCTTCCTTTCTAATCTCTACTAGTTGCAATTATGTTATGAACTAAGAATACATAAGATAGTTTTCTATGTTGAACAGTACATTCAGATTTATTTTAACACCTCAAAGTGCAGTTTTACTGCGATAGTTTGAGATTATAAAAGGTAATACAAAGTTTTGGTATGGGGTCATGAATTTGGTTCAAATGAACATATTGGAAGCTAATGCAATTTTACAATATTCTATGATCATTGTCGCGGTTGAAATCGAGTCTAAAGTGATGAAATCGTAAATAATAAATTCTTTATGTTGTAAAGCTCCCTCTCAAGACTGATATTACTTAAGCTTTAAAACAATGTTTCTTGACTTCGGCAACTGATTTGCTATTCCCGTTTGGAAATTATATATCAGAACTGCATATTCTGGGATTTTCATGGTCGCAGCTTTCTAGTGCTTAAATACATCCACAGGGGCACCCAAATTCATCAACATTTTAAAGAATTATTATCCATCCAATTTTCAAAATTTCCCCAAACTGTACAAAGTACAACTCCATATAATGGTGGAAAAAAGTAGCAAAAAATAAATGAAAATAGACAAATGAACAAATATTGTTATTTGATTTGGCAAGGTGATTTATTTTCAAATAAATACAAATACATGAATACAAAATTACACAAAACTGCAAATCACATTGGAAAACAAATTCACTACAGTCACATATGTACATTCAAAATAAAACAAAACGTACTTATGTTACAATATCAAATATACATTTATGAGGTAATGATATTCATTATTTAAAGTCGCATTCATTTTGAATTAGATACAAAAACTGATTTGTTGGAATTGTAGCCATTTTCAAAAGCAGCTGATATTTTCTTTTATTTTAAATTTGATATTCTTATAAACCATATGTTATCTTATATGTACAAACAAGTTGTATTACCAGTATGTCATTGTCAATGCAATTTCTTTCTTAAAATGATGTACTAGTTTAATGTACACTATACTAGAACTAAAACATGGAATGATTTACATGGCTGACAAAATGTCAAATGTTTTAAACATGGAATTTACAGATCTATACATGTATTCAGCATTCACTATAATGGGAGAACGAAAGTGTCATATTGAATATATAATAATTAAATAAAATTGAATGGAATTATGCTTTGGTTAAGATATGAATATCTACATCACCAGTTAATTTGAAGATATGAATACATCCTGATTTTGTTTAAACCTTAAAATATGAATGAGTTATATACATGTACCCATGCCCATGCAAGGATACAGATTGGCAATTAAGGTGGTACTTTATGGCAACAACTAAAGGTTTAAGGAAACTTTGCCTCTTACTCTTTGAACAAAACAAAAAGTATAAACATTTAGGTCAGAAATGAATCCCATGACTTTTACCAGCCAATTGCATGTTTGATTATCAAGATATTAATGATTTGGAATTCAAAATTTAAAAACCATTTTCCCAATGGTTTTTTAAACCACTATAGTCCATTGGGGAAATGAGTACGGTAAAACCGGTCACTCAAAGATTTTTAGTTTTTAGACGCAATATTTTTGCAGGGCTTCAATATTACACCATATCACAGACACTGATAACATGTAGGGCAATACATATCAGATTTGTAATTCTGAAAACATTGTTAAACAATGCCTTTAAAAAGTATACTGGACGATTGTCTTCACATACAAGAATCATACTCTCCATAAACCATGAACGGAATTTAATTCTATAATGAGCTATAAAATGACAAGCTGCAAATGTAAAGAGTTGATACCGGTACCTCAGTCGCAACAACGAGACCAACAACACCAGGTGAGTGTTTCACAAAGACTAAGATCGACTTAAGTTGGACTTGAACTATGGCAGGCCGTTCATGCCACTATAGTTCCTCTAACCATTTCTGGCATTGATTTCTTAAGGGGACGTACAAATCGTGGTCACAAATCTACAGAATTTACATTGTTTGATACCGGTAGTTCAATATTGAAGGAAACTAGATGGATCTTTGACTGCACGCAGTCGAAAATAATGCCTCCGCCATAGAACGATTTTACAAACCAAAACAGCAATTTTTAAAATTCAAGTTTGATTCTAATCCATTATAAACAGGTTCTCAGAATATCATGATTCTAGCTAATTTTCATATACCGTATTTGCCGGCGTATAGGCCACAGTATTTTTGGAAGAGAAAATATCAAAAAGTCGGGGTGCGGCCTATGCGGCGCTGCGGCCTTATCGCAGGCAAATACGGTACATTATGACCATTTGATCTTTGACCTCATAACCCTAAGATATAATCGGTTCATTGGCTCTGCAAGATACATACATACATGTCCCGAGTTTGAGAGTAAATTAGTAATCAATCCGTCGGTTTTAATGATCATGCGTTCACAAGCTATTTTTTGACCCCAAAATGTAATCAGTTCATTGGCTGATATCTGCAAGATACATGCATGTTTGTCTTGAGTTTGTTGGTAATCCGTCCATCGGTTCTAATGATAATGCCATCACAAGCTATTTTTGCAAACATATTATGAGCCATGTGACCTTTGACCTCGTCAACCCAAAATCTAATCAGTTATTTGGCTCTGCAAGACATATATACTACATGACCCTAGGTTAGAGGGAATCTTTAGAACAGGACGGACATGCATGCAGACAACCTACAAAAAACACAAGAAATTTAATTCGTGATTGAAACGAATGCGTGCTTTTTGTATTTCTGCAGTTGGAGAAAAAGTATGGAATTACAAAAGTTTGTGTTTGCTTGTTCAACTCATTACACATTCAACAATTGATGAGAAGTGAATGAAAGGCAGTGGTACTGCTTTATTGCTGATTCTCAGACCTATGGGAGGCTTCAGTACCAAATTCACATATTTGATTTTTCATTTTACAGAAACTGTTGATACAATGGTAGATGAGGACATGGACACAATGAGGGTGATACACCCAACTTGCCAGCACAGGAAAAGACCGCACCCAACTTGCCAGCACAGGAAAAGACCGCACCCAACTTGCCAGCACAGGAAAAGACCGCACCCAACTTGCCAGCACAGGAAAAGACCGCACCCAACTTGCAAACACAGAAAATGACCGCCCCCAACTTGCCACAGGTTTGGAAGGTGTGATTCCTCAATACAGAGGGAATAGATTACACATTCTGTTTCATATTTGTGGAAAGCTTTTCCAGTTCCACAACCAATTCTTGGATTTCTTTACAACAGGCTCTGTCACCTGTGGTGGCCTTGTGTCGGCGATCAAAAAAGACTTTGCTAGTACAACTGGATTTGTTGAGATGCACATAGTAGGCCTACTTGGAAAGATGTTGACTGGGACATGGATGTAGATTTTCTACATAGCAGCGCAGCATGATCTAAGTCACATCGATGCCATTGATGTAGCGAAACGAGTCATGGGTGCTTTGAAGGACACCGCTGTGAACCCTTTGAGAATTCTTGACCGTACCAAAGATTTCTTTGGAAGAGATCTTGGTGATGCTAATGAAACTCTCAAGTCTCTAAGACAGCAGCCTGCTGATAAATAACTGTTCTGCAGCATGATGACAACATGCATACATGGAATAGTACGTGTGTCGGAGCGACAGTACAGATGGTACTTAGAGATGGAAGTCACGGATGAGCTGAGAAAAAAAACACAGACAGCAAGAATTCCACAACATCGATAGCGAGGAGCTTATGGGCATGTTTAGCGCTGGGAAAGAGAGAGCCAAGATCGCTAATGTCGACTTCCTCACTGCAAGGATGCGAGCTCGAAAGAACCAAATGGTTCCTTGGTTGGGTGAAATGTACGACGAGAAACGCAATCAGATAGTTATGTGGTCGATAAGTTGATGAAGTGAGGAAGGAGATGTAAGAGCAGCAAATAAGAGGCAAAAGAAAAGCGAAAAAGAAAGGAAAGCTGTGGAGAAGAAACTGAAGGACATTGACATCAATGATATCCCCAAAGTATTCCCTGATCTAGAACATAATTTCTGCTCAATGCTGACCGACATTCTAACCGGCAGAGTTGTTGGTCGCACTATCTGCCACACCTGGTACGATGAAAGTACAGGAGAAAAAACTGTCTGGTCTGGAAAGGTAGAAAAGCAAAGACGAAGAAGTGGAACCAATTTCTATTCAATCGCATACTGGAGTGAGGACGAAACTTACAAAGTTAGTACGGAGTACGACATCCCCAAGAAATCTCTTGCTACTGACCTCATTTTTTGCGGACTTGATTTTGTGTGTTTGTAATGTGTTTGTAATGTTTTATACACATATTATGCTTTTGTTTGATATGGCTTATTGTTGAAAGTGTGTAGAAAAAGACGTAACATTCAAACTTGGTTAGTAGTAGTAGCAGTTTACCCCAGTAAGAATAGTCATGAGGGGAAGAGGACGACCGAGAGCAATTGATCGTGTCTGTTGTGTTTGCAACAGATGTAATTTTGTTTAAAAAGTATTCTGTTGTTGACCATGTCACCTCATCGAAGCTCACTGACTTGTCAGGCATTGACTTTTCTTGTAGCACTAGCAGCAAGAAGATTTGTGGTGTTTGTAAAGGGAACTTGCTTTATAGATGTAAATCAAAAGACGATTCATCGGCAGATAAATGAAGACAACTATTTATTGCATGAGAGCAAGAGAGAGAGTGGAAGAAGAAAGACCAACAGTCAAAAGAATGAGCATGGATAGTCCACTGCATCACTAATGGAGCAAAAAAGTGTACGTACACCTAGTACGACTACTAGCACTGGCATTGCATCTGCTTCTGGAACAACAATCGGGCTAGCCTACAGGCCACCCAGGGCATACGCGCCATTGGCATCAAGCTGCCCCCTTTTTGGAAGGGGGACCCAGAAGTGTGGTTCGTGCAGGCAGCCGCACAGTTTGAGACTCAAGGAATCACTAGCGAACAGACCCGGTATGCCCATGTGATAGCAACATTACCACAGGAGGGTTAGAAAGGAAGAGGAAGGGTTCAAGGCTCGTACAATAACAAAACATGTGGCGAAAGGGGGCTCCAGAAAGAGAGGCAGCTGCAGTCAAGAGGCAGCTCACCTGCATCAAGAGACAGAAGCATGCGAATAAGCTAATGGACGTCTGGAAGTTGATTAGCAATTTCAGCAATGGTGTTTCCTGGTTAAGCCAGGGCTTGCTGTCACCAATGTGGATGGCCTGAAAGGATACAGTTCCCTGAGGATTGCAGCAAAGAAGGAACAGCTTTCAAAGTTTGTTCAAGACAACATTCTACTACAGGTTGATCTTGCTCCTGAGACCCCAGTTGCTCCTCCTCCAGAACACAGTGACTGTCCCTCATCATCTGATGAGGAAGAGGGAGATACCCAGCCTGCAGAGCCATCTTGTTTCAAGTTTAGACACCTTAATGAATGGATTGCTGTCGCCTTCTCCAGTATGCTGGACAAGTGACAAAGATCGCGTCAGAAGAGACAGCAGATTTGACCTACCTGCACCCAATTTCTTCAGGATATCCACAAATGCAAAGTTTTGATGGCCTGGATCACCAGATGTATTTTCGACTGATGCAGATGGCATCTTCTTGCAAGGATTTGATGTCACACCAGTTTCAGCTCGACGACCAAATACCCTTGTGCTCTCTGTGGATGTTGAAGACATTCCTCTACATTGAACATTGATTGTCCATCATGATTTCTATTACTGTGATAGATACATTGTTTTTTTTCTTATACATTACGGACGCTTACAACCATTAGCGAGTTATGAATGTAATGAGCGGCAGCCTTTCGCTATATAAACAGTGCTACCCCATAATTGTATTTTTGAAATGTTGATTTCTATTACTGTGATAGATGCCTTATTTTTCCTTATACATTACAGACGCTTACAACCATTAGCGAGTTATGAATGTAATGAGCGGCAGCCTTTCGCTATATAAACAGTGCTACCCCCATACTTGTATTTTTGAAAGTTGAAAGTGTGTAGAAAAAGAGATAACATAAAAATTTGGTTAGTAGTAGTAGTAGTTTACCCCAGTAAAACAGTCAGAAGGGGAAGAGGACGACCGAGAGCAATTGACCATGTCTGTTGTGTCTGCAACAGAGATGTCATTTTGTTTAAGAAGTATTCTGTTGTTGACAATGTCACCTCATCGAAGCTCACTGACTTTATCAGGCATTAAGGACTTTTAGATTCTGCACGACGAGAACGTGGACTGCCCTTTTAAGGCAATGTGACGTCCTTCTAAGGCACTGACAGTGACGTCACATTACCTTAAAAGGGCAGTCTGCATTCTCGTCGTGCAGAATCTAAAAGTCCCTAATGACTTTTCTTGTAGCACTAGCAGAAGGAAGATTTGTGGTGTTTGTAAAGGGAACTTCCTTTATAGATGTAAATCAAAAGAAGATGATCCATCGGCAGATCAATTAAGACAACAATGTATTGCACGAGAACAGGAGAGAGTGGAAGAAGAAGGACCAAGAGTCAAAAGAAGGAGCACGGATAGTCCATCCACTGCATCACGAAGTGAGCAAAAACGGGTACGTACGCCTAGTACAACGACTACTACTAGCACTGGCATTGCATCTGCTTCTGAAACAACAATCGCTGTCAGGAGAAAGCAACTATACACAATCACAGATAGAGCGAGGGTGATGCGGAGGCAGTGATTGAGTTACAAGCGTTGAATGCCAATCGTCACCCAGGCTATGTGTTAAATGGGGACAATGTGAGGGTTGTTATGTATATACATGTAGAACAACATAATAGACATGCCAGCTGTAATGCACATACCAATGTAATACACATACCAGCTACGGACAATAGGACAAGAGATGGATACCTGAATAGCATACCATTACCACTATAGGAAGAATGTCACTGCTTTGAACTTCCAAGCCACTTCACTACCAGCAGCCAAGTAGAAAGGACACTCCCTTAACTCTCAGGTAAAGGATTCATGTTATATTGTATCAAGAGATACAACAATGGCGACGAGGATAATTGGACTCCACCATGAATTTGGGCTGCATTGAAGAGTATCACCAAGAAGGAAGACAGGTGTGAATGATGGAGACGATAACTAGGGGTGATGCGGAGGGCAGTGAGCGAGTTACAAGCGTTGAATTCCAATCTTCATCCAGGCTACATACTCAATGGGGACATCCACACTACTTGGTGAAGATAAACCTCCATGCTCACAGACAGGTCTGTCTGAGAAGGAGCGATAGGGTTTTCGATGCAGCAATGGCGCTTTTGAAGGATTGATATTGGTCCGATGTTAGCTTTGCACAGCGGCACGTTTCCGTATGGTCGCAACTATGATCGTGTAAAGGATGTTCTCAATGGTTCATTGAAGAAGTTGAAGGACAATCCAGATATCAATCAGGATTATCTCTTTGCTGCCAGGCATATGGACCGTCGAATTGGCATGATTGTATTGTAGCGACTGCGCTCACTGCTTGCGCCATCCCCAGACGTTTACCTGTCTCCAGGCGAGAGGACTAGCAATATAGTACCAAAGCACGTTGAGAAGACAGACAACCTATAGGAAGGACTTTGATGCTTAAGTGAAGAAATGGAAAGAGCAAGTGGAGGAGGAATACTAGTGTGAATGATGGAGAGGATAACCAGGGGTGATGCGGAGGCAGTGAGTGAGTTACAAGCGTTAAATGCCAAGCGTCATCCGGCTATATATTAAATGTAGACAATGTGGATGTGAGAGTGAAACGTACATTACTCTTTATTTCTCTTTCTTACTCTTTCTTACTTTCTCTTTCTTACTCTTTCTCTTTATATACTTGTGAATATTATATAAAATGTCTTTTATAATCATTATTTATTTGTGACATGTTTTAAAGGATTTGCTCTGAACGAGCGACTAGTTTTACAAGTAGCATGTGCTCTTGTTGATAAACAGTGCTTAATTTATTCCACTATTGATCGATAACTGAATATTCATGTATAATTCATTAGTTTAAGGCGCGATCCAAGGTGCGCAGCCAATTAAATGATTGTATATGCGCGTACAGCTTTCTTTTCCATGCGCGACCCAAGGAGTATAAATAGTCCGTGCGTGGGTTCCTGGGTTACCCAGGTACGTGACTGACAGTTTTTGCAGGCTATTACGCGACTGACATTTTTTGCAGGGTATTACGCGAAAGGACCGACAAGATGATGTTCACGTGCGAACCATGCCACTGCGGCTTCACCACAGCTGCAGAATATCAAAATCACATGAGGGTGAAACATGACCAAACAATGACCTGGAAGTGTAATCATTGTCAATATCAATCGCCGATCCAAGGTAACTTGAAAAAGCATTATAGTAGGACCCACATTGTTTCTTCTAAGGAGACAAAATCCTGTCTCCTCACCAAAGCTGGAAAGTATTATGGAATAAACAAGAAGGTACCTATCGGAATGGGGGAGAGTTTGGCGAGAAAGGAAAGAGAGGAGTTGGCCGGGAGGAGCAGCCCGGAGCAACCCAAGTTAAAGAAATTAAGAATCCCTAACTCAGTCATTTGTGTTCCCCAGAGATGCCCATCCCCTCCTTCTACTCCGATGGAAGTACCAGTAGTGACCTTTGAGCAACTGCTCCAGTTAGAATTAGACCTTAGTTTGAACTCGTCATGTTCGTCCTTCTCTTCCGTACCATCGCCTAAGCCTAGCTCTACCCTACCGTCGATTTCAGCGCACATCTCCACCCCTCCACCCGCCTCTACTTCATCCCCCAAGCCCAGCTCTTTGATCCTACCACCCATACATGCACACAACTCCACCCCTCCACCCGCCTCTACTTCATCCCCCAAGCCCAGCTCTTTGATCCTACCACCCATACATGCACACAACTCCACCCCTCCACCCGCCTCTACTTCATCCCCCAAGCCCAGCTCTTTGATCCTACCACCCATACATGCACACATCTCTACCCCTCCACCCGCCTCTACTTCATCCCCCAAGCCCAGCTCTTTGATCCTACCACCCATACATGCACACAACTCCACCCCTCCACCCGCCTCTACTTCATCCCCCAAGCCCAGCTCTTTGATCCTACCACCCATACATGCACACAACTCCACCCCTCCACCCGCCTCTACTTCATCCCCCAAGCCCAGCTCTTTGATCCTACCACCCATACATGCACACATCTCTACCCCTCCACCCGCCTCTACTTCATCCCCCAAGCCCAGCTCTTTGATCCTACCACCCATACATGCACACAACTCCACCCCTCCACCCGCCTCTACTTCATCCCCCAAGCCCAGCTCTTTGATCCTACCACCCATACATGCACACATCTCCACCCCTCCACCCGCCTCTACTTCATCCCCCAAGCCCAGCTCTTTGATCCTACCACCCATACATGCACACATCTCTACCCCTCCACCCGCCTCTACTTCATCCCCCAAGCCCAGCTCTTTGATCCTACCACCCATACATGCACACAACTCCACCCCTCCACCCGCCTCTACTTCATCCCCCAAGCCCAGCTCTTTGATCCTACCACCCATACATGCACACAACTCCACCCATCCACCCGCCTCTACTTCATCCCCCAAGCCCAGCTCTTTGATCCTACCACCCATACATGCACACAACTCCACCCCTCCACCCGCCTCTACTTCATCCCCCAAGCCCAGCTCTTTGATCCTACCACCCATACATGCACACAACTCCACCCCTCCACCCGCCTCTACTTCATCCCCCAAGCCCAGCTCTTTGATCCTACCACCCATACATGCACACAACTCCACCCCTCAACCCGCCTCTACTTCATCCCCCAAGCCCAGCTCTTTGATCCTACCACCCATACATGCACACAACTCCACCCCTCCACCCGCCTCTACTTCATCCCCCAAGCCCAGCTCTTTGATCCTACCACCCATACATGCACACAACTCCACCCCTCCACCCGCCTCTACTTCATCCCCCAAGCCCAGCTCTTTGATCCTACCACCCATACATGCACACAACTCCACCCCTCCACCCGCCTCTACTTCATCCCCCAAGCCCAGCTCTTTGATCCTACCACCCATACATGCACACAACTCCACCCCTCAACCCGCCTCTACTTCATCCCCCAAGCCCAGCTCTTTGATCCTACCACCCATACATGCACACATCTCTACCCCTCCACCCGCCTCTACTTCATCCCCCAAGCCCAGCTCTTTGATCCTACCACCCATACATGCACACAACTCCACCCCTCCACCCGCCTCTACTTCATCCCCCAAGCCCAGCTCTTTGATCCTACCACCCATACATGCACACATCTCTACCCCTCCACCCGCCTCTACTTCATCCCCCAAGCCCAGCTCTTTGATCCTACCACCCATACATGCACACATCTCTACCCCTCCACCCGCCTCTACTTCATCCCCCAAGCCCAGCTCTTTGATCCTACCACCCATACATGCACACAACTCCACCCCTCCACCCGCCTCTACTTCATCCCCCAAGCCCAGCTCTTTGATCCTACCACCCATACATGCACACAACTCCACCCCTCCACCCGCCTCTACTTCATCCCCCAAGCCCAGCTCTTTGATCCTACCACCCATACATGCACACAACTCCACCCCTCCACCCGCCTCTACTTCATCCCCCAAGCCCAGCTCTATGATCCTACCACCCATACATGCACACAACTCCACCCCTCCACCCGCCTCTACTTCATCCCCCAAGCCCAGCTCTTTGATCCTACCACCCATACATGCACACAACTCCACCCCTCAACCCGCCTCTACTTCATCCCCCAAGCCCAGCTCTTTGATCCTACCACCCATACATGCACACAACTCCACCCCTCCACCCGCCTCTACTTCATCCCCCAAGCCCAGCTCTTTGATCCTACCACCCATACATGCACACAACTCCACCCCTCCACCCGCCTCTACTTCATCCCCCAAGCCCAGCTCTTTGATCCTACCACCCATACATGCACACAACTCCACCCCTCCACCCGCCTCTACTTCATCCCCCAAGCCCAGCTCTTTGATCCTACCACCCATACATGCACACAACTCCACCCCTCAACCCGCCTCTACTTCATCCCCCAAGCCCAGCTCTTTGATCCTACCACCCATACATGCACACATCTCTACCCCTCCACCCGCCTCTACTTCATCCCCCAAGCCCAGCTCTTTGATCCTACCACCCATACATGCACACAACTCCACCCCTCCACCCGCCTCTACTTCATCCCCCAAGCCCAGCTCTTTGATCCTACCACCCATACATGCACACATCTCTACCCCTCCACCCGCCTCTACTTCATCCCCCAAGCCCAGCTCTTTGATCCTACCACCCATACATGCACACAACTCCACCCCTCCACCCGCCTCTACTTCATCCCCCAAGCCCAGCTCTTTGATCCTACCACCCATACATGCACACATCTCCACCCCTCCACCCGCCTCTACTTCATCCCCCAAGCCCAGCTCTTTGATCCTACCACCCATACATGCACACATCTCTACCCCTCCACCCGCCTCTACTTCATCCCCCAAGCCCAGCTCTTTGATCCTACCACCCATACATGCACACAACTCCACCCCTCCACCCGCCTCTACTTCATCCCCCAAGCCCAGCTCTTTGATCCTACCACCCATACATGCACACAACTCCACCCCTCCACCCGCCTCTACTTCATCCCCCAAGCCCAGCTCTTTGATCCTACCACCCATACATGCACACATCTCCACCCCTCCACCCGCCTCTACTTCATCCCCCAAGCCCAGCTCTTTGATCCTACCACCCATACATGCACACAACTCCACCCCTCCACCCGCCTCTACTTCATCCCCCAAGCCCAGCTCTTTGATCCTACCACCCATACATGCACACATCTCCACCCCTCCACCCGCCTCTACTTCATCCCCCAAGCCCAGCTCTTTGATCCTACCACCCATACATGCACACATCTCTACCCCTCCACCCGCCTCTACTTCATCCCCCAAGCCCAGCTCTTTGATCCTACCACCCATACATGCACACAACTCCACCCCTCCACCCGCCTCTACTTCATCCCCCAAGCCCAGCTCTTTGATCCTACCACCCATACATGCACACAACTCCACCCCTCCACCCGCCTCTACTTCATCCCCCAAGCCCAGCTCTTTGATCCTACCACCCATACATGCACACAACTCCACCCCTCCACCCGCCTCTACTTCATCCCCCAAGCCCAGCTCTTTGATCCTACCACCCATACATGCACACATCTCCACCCCTCCACCCGCCTCTACTTCATCCCCCAAGCCCAGCTCTTTGATCCTACCACCCATACATGCACACATCTCCACCCCTCCACCCGCCTCTACTTCATCCCCCAAGCCCAGCTCTTTGATCCTACCACCCATACATGCACACAACTCCACCCCTCCACCCGCCTCTACTTCATCCCCCAAGCCCAGCTCTTTGATCCTACCACCCATACATGCACACAACTCCACCCCTCCACCCGCCTCTACTTCATCCCCCAAGCCCAGCTCTTTGATCCTACCACCCATACATGCACACAACTCCACCCCTCCACCCGCCTCTACTTCATCCCCCAAGCCCAGCTCTTTGATCCTACCACCCATACATGCACACATCTCTACCCCTCCACCCGCCTCTACTTCATCCCCCAAGCCCAGCTCTTTGATCCTACCACCCATACATGCACACAACTCCACCCCTCCACCCGCCTCTACTTCATCCCCCAAGCCCAGCTCTTTGATCCTACCACCCATACATGCACACAACTCCACCCCTCCACCCGCCTCTACTTCATCCCCCAAGCCCAGCTCTTTGATCCTACCACCCATACATGCACACATCTCTACCCCTCCACCCGCCTCTACTTCATCCCCCAAGCCCAGCTCTTTGATCCTACCACCCATACATGCACACATCTCCACCCCTCCACCCGCCTCTACTTCATCCCCCAAGCCCAGCTCTTTGATCCTACCACCCATACATGCACACATCTCCACCCCTCCACCCGCCTCTACTTCATCCCCCAAGCCCAGCTCTTTGATCCTACCACCCATACATGCACACAACTCCACCCCTCCACCCGCCTCTACTTCATCCCCCAAGCCCAGCTCTTTGATCCTACCACCCATACATGCACACAACTCCACCCCTCAACCCGCCTCTACTTCATCCCCCAAGCCCAGCTCTTTGATCCTACCACCCATACATGCACACAACTCCACCCCTCCACCCGCCTCTACTTCATCCCCCAAGCCCAGCTCTTTGATCCTACCACCCATACATGCACACAACTCCACCCCTCCACCCGCCTCTACTTCATCCCCCAAGCCCAGCTCTTTGATCCTACCACCCATACATGCACACAACTCCACCCCTCCACCCGCCTCTACTTCATCCCCCAAGCCCAGCTCTTTGATCCTACCACCCATACATGCACACAACTCCACCCCTCAACCCGCCTCTACTTCATCCCCCAAGCCCAGCTCTTTGATCCTACCACCCATACATGCACACATCTCTACCCCTCCACCCGCCTCTACTTCATCCCCCAAGCCCAGCTCTTTGATCCTACCACCCATACATGCACACAACTCCACCCCTCCACCCGCCTCTACTTCATCCCCCAAGCCCAGCTCTTTGATCCTACCACCCATACATGCACACATCTCTACCCCTCCACCCGCCTCTACTTCATCCCCCAAGCCCAGCTCTTTGATCCTACCACCCATACATGCACACATCTCTACCCCTCCACCCGCCTCTACTTCATCCCCCAAGCCCAGCTCTTTGATCCTACCACCCATACATGCACACAACTCCACCCCTCCACCCGCCTCTACTTCATCCCCCAAGCCCAGCTCTTTGATCCTACCACCCATACATGCACACAACTCCACCCCTCCACCCGCCTCTACTTCATCCCCCAAGCCCAGCTCTTTGATCCTACCACCCATACATGCACACAACTCCACCCCTCCACCCGCCTCTACTTCATCCCCCAAGCCCAGCTCTATGATCCTACCACCCATACATGCACACAACTCCACCCCTCCACCCGCCTCTACTTCATCCCCCAAGCCCAGCTCTTTGATCCTACCACCCATACATGCACACAACTCCACCCCTCAACCCGCCTCTACTTCATCCCCCAAGCCCAGCTCTTTGATCCTACCACCCATACATGCACACAACTCCACCCCTCCACCCGCCTCTACTTCATCCCCCAAGCCCAGCTCTTTGATCCTACCACCCATACATGCACACAACTCCACCCCTCCACCCGCCTCTACTTCATCCCCCAAGCCCAGCTCTTTGATCCTACCACCCATACATGCACACAACTCCACCCCTCCACCCGCCTCTACTTCATCCCCCAAGCCCAGCTCTTTGATCCTACCACCCATACATGCACACAACTCCACCCCTCAACCCGCCTCTACTTCATCCCCCAAGCCCAGCTCTTTGATCCTACCACCCATACATGCACACATCTCTACCCCTCCACCCGCCTCTACTTCATCCCCCAAGCCCAGCTCTTTGATCCTACCACCCATACATGCACACAACTCCACCCCTCCACCCGCCTCTACTTCATCCCCCAAGCCCAGCTCTTTGATCCTACCACCCATACATGCACACATCTCTACCCCTCCACCCGCCTCTACTTCATCCCCCAAGCCCAGCTCTTTGATCCTACCACCCATACATGCACACAACTCCACCCCTCCACCCGCCTCTACTTCATCCCCCAAGCCCAGCTCTTTGATCCTACCACCCATACATGCACACATCTCCACCCCTCCACCCGCCTCTACTTCATCCCCCAAGCCCAGCTCTTTGATCCTACCACCCATACATGCACACATCTCTACCCCTCCACCCGCCTCTACTTCATCCCCCAAGCCCAGCTCTTTGATCCTACCACCCATACATGCACACAACTCCACCCCTCCACCCGCCTCTACTTCATCCCCCAAGCCCAGCTCTTTGATCCTACCACCCATACATGCACACAACTCCACCCCTCCACCCGCCTCTACTTCATCCCCCAAGCCCAGCTCTTTGATCCTACCACCCATACATGCACACATCTCCACCCCTCCACCCGCCTCTACTTCATCCCCCAAGCCCAGCTCTTTGATCCTACCACCCATACATGCACACAACTCCACCCCTCCACCCGCCTCTACTTCATCCCCCAAGCCCAGCTCTTTGATCCTACCACCCATACATGCACACATCTCCACCCCTCCACCCGCCTCTACTTCATCCCCCAAGCCCAGCTCTTTGATCCTACCACCCATACATGCACACATCTCTACCCCTCCACCCGCCTCTACTTCATCCCCCAAGCCCAGCTCTTTGATCCTACCACCCATACATGCACACAACTCCACCCCTCCACCCGCCTCTACTTCATCCCCCAAGCCCAGCTCTTTGATCCTACCACCCATACATGCACACAACTCCACCCCTCCACCCGCCTCTACTTCATCCCCCAAGCCCAGCTCTTTGATCCTACCACCCATACATGCACACAACTCCACCCCTCCACCCGCCTCTACTTCATCCCCCAAGCCCAGCTCTTTGATCCTACCACCCATACATGCACACATCTCCACCCCTCCACCCGCCTCTACTTCATCCCCCAAGCCCAGCTCTTTGATCCTACCACCCATACATGCACACATCTCCACCCCTCCACCCGCCTCTACTTCATCCCCCAAGCCCAGCTCTTTGATCCTACCACCCATACATGCACACAACTCCACCCCTCCACCCGCCTCTACTTCATCCCCCAAGCCCAGCTCTTTGATCCTACCACCCATACATGCACACAACTCCACCCCTCCACCCGCCTCTACTTCATCCCCCAAGCCCAGCTCTTTGATCCTACCACCCATACATGCACACAACTCCACCCCTCCACCCGCCTCTACTTCATCCCCCAAGCCCAGCTCTTTGATCCTACCACCCATACATGCACACATCTCTACCCCTCCACCCGCCTCTACTTCATCCCCCAAGCCCAGCTCTTTGATCCTACCACCCATACATGCACACAACTCCACCCCTCCACCCGCCTCTACTTCATCCCCCAAGCCCAGCTCTTTGATCCTACCACCCATACATGCACACAACTCCACCCCTCCACCCGCCTCTACTTCATCCCCCAAGCCCAGCTCTTTGATCCTACCACCCATACATGCACACATCTCTACCCCTCCACCCGCCTCTACTTCATCCCCCAAGCCCAGCTCTTTGATCCTACCACCCATACATGCACACATCTCCACCCCTCCACCCGCCTCTACTTCATCCCCCAAGCCCAGCTCTTTGATCCTACCACCCATACATGCACACATCTCCACCCCTCCACCCGCCTCTACTTCATCCCCCAAGCCCAGCTCTTTGATCCTACCACCCATACATGCACACATCTCCACCCCTCCACCCGCCTCTACTTCATCCCCCAAGCCCAGCTCTTTGATCCTACCACCCATACATACACACATCTCTACCCCTCCACCCGCCTCTACTTCATCCCCCAAGCCCAGCTCTTTGATCCTACCACCCATACATGCACACAACTCCACCCCTCCACCCGCCTCTACTTCATCCCCCAAGCCCAGCTCTATGATCCTACCACCCATACATGCACACATCTCTACCCCTCAACCCGCCTCTACTTCATCCCCCAAGCCCAGCTCTTTGATCCTACCACCCATACATGCACACAACTCCACCCCTCCACCCGCCTCTACTTCATCCCCCAAGCCCAGCTCTATGATCCTACCACCCATACATGCACACATCTCTACCCCCCAACCCGCCTCTACTTCATCCCCCAAGCCCAGCTCTTTGATCCTACCACCCATACATGCACACATCTCCACCCCTCAACCCGCCTCGGAATCAACAATGAATGACATTCGCGTAGTGGAGACATCTGCCAACGACAGGGATGAGGAGATCCTAGTAAGAGTAATTAATTCAGGAATCGGACGACTTGTAATAAGAACAATGACAATTGTAACTGAGCGTTGTAATTATGTTGGTGACAGGGAACGACGGGGGGAAAATCAAACTAGGACATACTATTTTGGGCACGAAGAATAATTGGTTATAATGTTGTTATTGGGTAAAGATTCTGTAAACAATGATAAAATATGTATTTCAGCTACTGGTTGCTGGGTCAGCAAGTTAAAGAGAGGGGGATAGTGTGACGGATATATGAAAATGATCTTTCTCTTTATTACTCTTACTCTTTCTTACTCTTTCTCTTTATATACTTGTGAATATTATATAAAATGTCTTTTATAATCGTTATTTATTTGTGACATGTTTTAATGGATTTGCTCTGAACGAGCGACTAGTTTTACAAGTAGCATGTGCTCTTGTTGATAAACAGTGCTTAATTTATTCCACTATTGATCGATAACTGAATATTCATGTATAATTCATTAGTTTAAGGCGCGATCCAAGGTGCGCAGCCAATTACTGACTGACAGTTTTTGCAGGCTATTACGCGACTGACAGTTTTTGCAGGGTATTACGCGAAAGGTGAATATAAATAGTGACTCATACAATGTTTACTTATGCAAATTTACTAGGATTGTTCTAAAATGATAGAGGGAGAGGGATATTTTATTGTTCTATGGATCAATGCGGTCAGAATGGTGTATATGAACAGAAGTTTTGAAGTATTTTTGATGGTGATATATTAAGTTGGAAATAGGCATCTATATTTGTTATAGTTTGGATGTCCAGTACCGGTAGTGAATGGACGAAACGTCCTTGTGAACTTGTCTAGGACGGTCGGTGCGTCCGGACCATGCGTCCTTCTACTAGTATACGCTTAAAGTCATTGTGACGTATGGCAATTGCTTCCTTTTGGGACGCAATGTCTCGTCCTTTTCCAATCTGTCTCTCGTCACGTGCAAGACACGTTGTCTCACTCTCTGGGAAAACTCTGTATTGATTTGGCCATTTCCCATCAAAATTAGCTTCTAGAGTCTCAAACCACTTCACAACATCTTCCATCCTTTTATAGGTGAGTGTTATTCTCACCCCTGATACCGTAATTAAGTATCATTAAGTAGGAACTAATCATGTTTTTGTCTCTCTAACAAGCCTCACAACACCATTTAGACCATAAGGAGTTAAAACCATTAGAGGCAACATTCCAGCTAGCATTGCACTCTAAAAGGTGCTATAAGAAACAGACAAGACTCTTCAATTGGTATGAGGATCGAGGAGCATGGAAAGCCTATGAAGCAGTCTGTGAGTAAATCTGAGATGATACCTGGGTTTTTTATTGCTTTCTATTTGTATTGAAAAGGGCAGCTACGCATTTATCAACAAAGCTGATTGCATGGAACACTGCTGTGCATACATGTACCTTCTAGCAGCAGACGGAGCACAAAGTTAAATGAAACGCTAACCTCTTAACCTCACCAGGTCTGATGACACAAGTGTAGAAGAGCTAGTAAAGAATTTCAGGGAGGAGTTTGTCAGGGGCAGGAGGCTGAATCTGCCATCAGACATGGCGTCAACTGATGCAGCTATGCAAGGGGAGACGTATAAAATTATCATCTCCAGGCTGGCTGTGTTTCAGGGGGTCTTGGATGAGTTCACGGCCAGAGGCTACAAGCCTTGCCTCCCCTTAAAAGTAAGCTTCATGGGTGAAAGGGGCCAAGACCTCGGAGGCCTCAGGAAAGAATTCCTGCGTCTGGCCCTAAATGCGGTGTATGAACGCCTCACTATAAATGTACCTAACGAGGGAAGGAAACTCATTGAGGATCAGGCAGGCATGATTGACCAAAAGGCTTTTCTGGCAGCTGGGATAGTTATGGGCAAGTTATTTTTCAATGACTCTAACGCGTTGGAGGCTTCAGTCGTGAGGAAGATCATCAGGTTGTCGGAAGTTGTTTGCTCCAGCTAATGGTTCATTGACAGTGATTGACTATGGTCTGTGTTTGCATTAATTTTATGTATGAGTGTTCTGTTAGACTGTGTGTGTGTGCGGTTGTGTGTCTATGTATCAAAGAGAAAACACAACCCAATGAACAAAACCTGGCATATGCAATCATCAAGACTCCAGGACCAGTCATAACATACAGGGCATTTAAGACTACCTGTACAAAGAGCATGAGAAGCATACGTTCAATGGAATATAGACGAGCAATCAATATTCTCCAAGACCTAGGAGAAGTTGTGCAAATAAGAGCTGCACATGGCTCTGATTGATACAGGAAAATGCACAGCAGTACTCTTCTAAAAATTGAATCGTCTCTTCATTTGCAAAAGTGTAAGAAACCAATAAAACCTTCAACCCTAAAACTGTTGCTTGTCTTAAAAATTATGTATTTGTTTATTTATTTTCATTTAATATCATTATAGTATATATATATATATATATATATATATTGGGGGGTGGGGTGTGATCAATTGAGAGAGCAGAGCTACAAATATAGTAGCCCACATTTGCACACCCCTCCCCATTTTTGTCGAACTTCCATGGGTACAAGGAATTATTGTATATGAAAAAGATTTCTTAAAGCATCCTAAGCTGAGCATTTTTATTCTGCTAGGGTGCGATACACAATGGAACTTGCGTCGCAATTTGGTGATTATGTCCGCATATTTAGCGCTGATAATAAGAACAAGGTAAAGCTTGGCAACCATACCTTGGCCGTTGATTGCCGAACTGCCATTAACTGTTTTTTTCCCAATTGATGACCATCCCGTATATTTTGACCACGATTTTCCTACACCCGGGTATTTGTTGACTCCCTCTGGGTACTGTGAGCTAGAGCCTGCTAGAGGCACTACCAAGGACCAGCTTGGTAGAGAGCATTTTGTGTGGCAAAGAGCTCTCAAGCGACCGTCTTCATTCGAAGTCCGCATTCGATTATTAATATAGCGGCTTACATGAACTATTTGAATGTGATCCTGAGCAAGCCTCTGCCTGCTCCGTCGAGCGAGTCCGTCCTTGTTCTCGTTATTGACGGGGGCCCGGACTTTAACGTAAACCCTTCCGTCAATGAGTTTTACTACGCGAGGTTTTTCCGTGACCAAAACCTAGACGCGCTGCTTGTTACGTCATATTGTCCGGGGTACTTTGCGTTAAACCTGGTGGTGTATTTATGGGCTCCCTGTACCTGTGCGCTCGCATCATCGTACTTGCCATCCACACTACCTGGTGAGGATAAAGCTCCATGCTCACAGACAGGCCTGTCTGAGGAGGAGCGATAGGGTTTTCGATGCAGCAATGGCGCTTTTGAAGGATCAATATTGGTCCGATGTTAGCTTTGCACAGCGGCGCGTTGATGTTCCATGCGAGAGGAGTGAGGCGCCTCCCAATCTGTATGGTCGCGACTATGATCGTGTTAAGGATGTTCCCAGTGGTTCATTGAAGAAGTTGAAGGACAATCCCGATATCAATCAGGATTATCTCTTTGCTGCCAGGCATATGGACCGTCGCATTGGCATGATTCTTTTTTCAAAGCATAGCGACTGCGCTCACTGCTTGCGCCATCCCCCGAACTGCTCCTGATGTCAGCAGTCAGGAACTTTCCGTCCCCATCCCCTGGCCAGGAGGAAGGTCATTTTAACACATATTGCGAGTCGGGTCAGCAACCGTTTTGCCCGCCTTGCGAGCATCTGCCGCTTTTTCATTCTGAGGGATTTGGACGCTGTGATCGCGACGGCTGCAAATATGTTTTTACGAGCAAGAAGGATGTGACCGATTAAAATTAATCGTCCTGGACGCGCACGAACGCTAGTTGGAATAAATTTGGCTTCCCTAACAAGTCAAGCTGGGAAAGTTGTCGGAAGGAATTTCCTGCACACACACAAGGATGTGGATCAATTCTTTTCATGCATCTCTACACACCTGGAAAAAAACAGCATCACTACATTTCCAAAGCTACTGAAAGCCATCCCAGCCTCATTCCAACGCTTTGACAGTATGACAACTGCGCAGCGAATCCTACACATCTTCAATGTCCACGACTGGCTTCTGCCCCATCAACACAGTATGGCCTATCACAGCAAGCCACACATCTTCAAATTCATGCTGGATCAAGCCGGGAAAGCCATACTCAAAACCAAAGATTATTCAACATCTCCACATTGGTGCAACACAACAGGCTTGACCTGCATACTGTCATCGCTTCCAGATGGACAACCCAGGCTGGTGAACAAGTCATTTACAGATATCAACATTCAACAGAATTGCTATCAAGGCTACAAAGATATGCATGTTGTATATAATCCTTGGGTAAGGACACATTTTCCACGATAGAAGAAAAGATTGAGCATATACTACTGAAACAGTATTCATCAGAATATTACCAGCTCTTCAGCTATCCTAAATGCTAAGCTGGATTAACTTACACGAGAGTTTTTAGTTATCACAAACAAACTCACAGATTTAGAGAATTCTGTTACAATGAATTTTGACAAGTTAGCCGAAAAAGAGCAGAGAGCTTCCCAACAAGAAAGATGGCCAACAAAATCTCTAACTCCAAGACAAGCTGAGGCTTATGGAAATTTATGCTCATCAGCAGTGAGATACACAGCATCTTACACAAAATGGTGAAAAACAATGGAGAAAATGCGAGTGGCGACATTGCCACACTCTGTGACATTTTCAGCGGTGAAAAGGTGGCAGCAACCTATGACACACAAAGAGCGAAGAAATTGATGTTGGAGGCGCCTTTTGTAGTTTAGGATGCACTTAACCTGCCCGGTTGCACATTTGTTCATGGGACTTGATGTTGGCAATGGGGCGATTGAAAGAATCATCTTTCACGTACCGGATTGCCGTCGCACTCAACCGTCAGCCAAAGAGAGAACACGAGAAGACCTTCAAGATAAATCATCCATAACCCACATCTTACAAGTAATCGAACAACTTCATGAAGCACAGCCTACCTACACCTTTGATGAAGAATGCGAAGATGAGCTCGAGAAGATCAAAGAGCAATACATTGACGCTATTAACTGCGCAATTGTATTTGGTTGAAAAAGTAGAAGCCAGATTGTATAACAAACGTCAGGATTTAAGCATGGTGTTATTTGTTTGAAGGATGCTATGGAGAAGTTATATGAGTTTAATATGTCAATGACTCTAACGCGTTGGAGGCTTCAGTCGTGGAGAAGATCATCGGGTTGTCGGTAGGTGTTTGCTCCAGCTAATGGTTCATTGACAGTGATTGACTGTGGTCTGTGTTTGCATTTATGTGTGAATGTTCTGTTAGACTGTGTGTCTGCGGTTGTGTGTCTATTAATGCAGCTATTAATAAATGGTTCACGAACTTTGAGGAAAGCGTAAATTTTAACGCAGAAAAAATCAAAGAAATTGAAGATAAGAAGCTACCTAAAGTGAAGGATTCTACTAAAAAAATGACGAAATTATTGGAAAACAAAACCATCTCTCTTGAGATCCACAATCGGAAATCCAACCTCCTCTTCTATGGTCTTAGTCAGAATGAAGGCGAAAATGTGTATAAAGTCTTGAAGGATGCATTTGCTACTCTAGGCATTGATGATGCCCCGATGATTGCTATTGCCAACTCTC
Source organism: Strongylocentrotus droebachiensis (assembly GCA_035222895.1). NCBI lineage: Eukaryota > Metazoa > Echinodermata > Echinoidea > Camarodonta > Strongylocentrotidae > Strongylocentrotus > Strongylocentrotus droebachiensis. The sequence continues at coordinate 102,607 of JAVYIG010000449.1, forward strand.
ATCGGCTACCTCGGAGAGGAGCGGCAGACCAGACCAGCCAGCGTTGACCCGTCCCCATCATTGCGCGGTCTGCTACATGGAAAACAGGAACGCCATACTAGCTGCATTCGACAACCAGCAGAGGGACCGTGCGAAGGCAACCGCCTCTCAAGGCAAGGCCCAACCCCAATTGCGGCTTACAAAGACTCTAACAGTGTTTCTAAAACACCAACCAGATGACATCAATTGGAATAATGTAGGCCTACACATCATAAAAAAAGACGAGTACAGAAGTGTCTTCATGAAGAAACAAGTAAAAGGATGATACTGGTACAATTTGTATTCAAAAGTGTCAAAATATGCTCAATATGATAACTTTATCAGTGCTCGAAAATTGAACTTATATCTCTACAGATATGGGCTTGAAAAAGGCTATACCTCGCGAATTCATTGACTTTGTTTAGAGACGCAAAGAAGGCTGCAGAGAGTGGGTCATCATCATTCAATGAAACAGGAATCTATTAAAGGAAGCAGTGACGGTAAAACAAATGTTAAGAAACATCAAAAGTGGCACAAGGCATATGGCAGTGCTAGCGGAGAGCATAGCAGTTGCAGCTGCATGGCAGGCAGGTTTGGGCAAAGAAGGCTTCTTGGAACTTCAGGAGTTCTCAATTATCAAGGACGCGATATGAAGCTCGGTGGTGCTGGAGTGATTATAGAAATAAACGAGTGTAAGATTGGAAAACAGAAATTCCATAAGGGGGCACCATGTTGAATGCCAGTGGGTGTTTGGCGGTATACAGCGTCATTCAAGGAAGAGCTTTCTTCATAGTGCACCAATCCACGTGCTAACATCGGTAGTCGAGGATCTTTTATGATGTGCAACACAACAGGACCAGCCGCCCAACCTCCTGGCCGCTCTCGACACAGGAAACGGCATGATAGAAAGACTCGTCGTACATTTGCTGGATTGCCTGCGACCATTTCCAAGTGATACATGAGAGTCACGGCGTCGTCTCCTTCACTTTGGATCGCCGACAATAACACATGTGCTCCAGGTTGTTGGAAACCTTCACGAGAAAGGAGTAAAATACTCCTTCACCATGTGAAGAACTGGATAAACAAAACGAACAGTACATCGAATCCATAAACCAGGCCATTGTTGAGGGATTGACACAACTACAGACCAAGAAATATCAGAACGCGACGGGATGCTCATCAGCAGTGAGATACATGACATCTTACACAAAATGATGAAAAACGATGGAGAAAATGTGAGTGGCGACATTGCCACACTGTCACCTTTTCAGTAGTGAAAAGGTGGAAACAACCTATGACACACAAAAGAGCGAAGAAATTGATGTTGGAGACATCTTTTGCGTTTTAGGATGAACTCAACCTACCCCTGTTGCACACTTGTTCACAGGATTTGACGTTGGCAATGGGATGATTAAAAGAATCATCTTTAATCATACATTGACGCGATTAACAGCCCAATTGTATTTGTAGAGGGCATAAAGCCTCCACAATCCGAAAAAATCTCCCTCATCGTCTGTATCGCAGCACCAAAACACGTAATCACCTTAGTGACTACCCAGCTCCTTGACAAGAAAGAAGTCTAGCAACCTCAAACACAAATCAGGAAATATAGCCTAGATGCTCATCAGCAGTGAGATACATGATATCTTACACAAAATGGTGAAAAACGATGGAGAAAATGCGAGGGGCAACATTGCCACACTCTGTCACCTTTTCAGTAGTGAAAAGGTGGAAACAACCTATGCCACACAAAAGAGCAGAAACATGTTGGACGTGCCTTTGCAATTTTAAGATGCACTTAACCTGCCCCTGTTGCACATTTGTTCATGGGACTTGATTTTGGCAATGGGGCGATTGAAAGAATCATCTTTCACGTACCGGATTGCCTTTGCCCTATTAAACCGTCAGCCACAGAGAGAGCACGAGAAGACCTTCAAGATAAACCATCCCTAACACACATCTTACAAGTAATCGAACTTCTTCATGAAGCACAGCCTATCTACACCTTTGATGAAGAATGCGCAGATAGGCTCAGTTAATTTTTGCAGCTTTACAAAACCTCACTTTTCATCTCATTATTTTCTGTTAATAATTGAAGAAACATTTGTTGGTAATCATGGCTGGTAACAAACGTGGCTCCAAGGTGGATACAGCTCAAATGATCCAATCTGTCCTGGCAGACATTGTCAGTGATGACAGGTTTATTGAACTAGTGAAGGCCCACATTGATATGTATATATCTTCCAATTTTCTCCTTTTTATATATACATCAATCTATCTCTTTTGTAAATATTTCCCATGTGTAATTGTTTCTAGTCTGTTAAGGTAGTTTAGTTGTTAAGTATTTTTTTATTCAAAGTAATTAAAGCATTCAGGCATTATGTTTTGTTTGGGGACCTTGCTCTAACGAGTCCCCCTTCTATAAGGTCTCCTCTTTCTTTCATGTACAGAACATGATCTTACATACATGTAAGTACTATTGCACTTGAAATTATGTTTGTTACATCGATATTCTGCACTGATGACCCATCTCCAGTCAGACAGGATATGCCATGATGCAGGTGTGGACATTGCGTCGAGATGCCAACAGATGCCGAGCGACTGTGCTGTGGCAATGAACCAGAAGACTGTGGGGCACCTCTGGAAGGCTCAAGGGCACGAGGTTCCTGAGGAGGGGAGCAGTCTTCCAGGGAGGGATTAACCTCTCGGGAGGAAGGGAAGCTGGTGCAGCAGCGCGCCGGCCAAGCCAGGTTGCTAGGGGGTGATCCAGCCAGGGAAAGCGGCCATTAAGTGGGTCTGTTAGCGGACCTGCTAGAAAACATAAGGTGCGGGGAGGCATGTCCTATGTGCGGGACACGTCCTAAGATAAAGCTCAGGCAGCACGCTACGGGCACATGCCCATAGCGTTGCGCCTATGCCAGGGCAAGCACTTTCTCGGGGAACCCGGGTACTCCAACAGGTAGCTTGCCTTAGGTTCCTTGCACAAACTCTCATCGGTTCTCCCTGCCTGGAGGGGCTGATGGATTATGTCAACGAGGAGGCACCGGATGACTGGGAATGGAATATCTCGGCTGCAATGGAGGGATACATGATTCTCTTCCTTGAGCAGTCGGGGAGTGCCATTCCCTCTCGGGTCAGTGTTCGCCCCCTTTACACGCCGGCGGATCCTTGCATGGCTCGTATCCAAGTTGGGCCAGGTAGCTCGGCTGCATTACCTTGGGAGGGTCCCTATTTCTGAGGATACTGCGGCCGCGCTGGTAAAGGGCGAGCAGCCCGAAGACGGGGATCCTGAATCTGCTGCCATTTCGGTGCGGCGGGACATTGTACCGCCATCTAATGACGGTAGCGGGAACAGGGTTTCCGCCAAGGTTACTCCTCCTGCGTCAGTGGGGCCTTCTACTGCACGCTCCGGGGGGCTGGGCATCTCATATGCAGCGAGCAACCAATATTCTCCAAGACCTAGGAGAAGTTGTGCAAATAAGAGCAGCGCATGGAAACTGAAGACTCAACAGTGTTTCTAAAACACCAACCAGAGGACATCAACTGGAATGATGTAGGTATATACGAGTACAGAAGTGTCTTCATGAAGAGACAACCAGCGTGTGTAACACTAAACATACAAGCAGCTCTGATTGATACAGGAAATTGCACAGCAGAAATCTTCTAAAAATTTAATCATCTTTTCATTTGCAAAAGAGTAAGAAACCAATACAAAAACTTCAACTCTAAAACTGTTGCTAGTCTTACTTAGTGAAAACAAATATCCATCTCCTTATGTTACGTTTTGCACAGGTTTTTATTTTTATCTGTAATTTGTTATAATTATATTATAAGAGGAGAATGTGGAATGAGGAGATGATGAAATTTTATCCACTATTTTCCTACAGGGAAAAAAAGAAATCCCAACTGGATTGATAGTGAGGTGATGAGACTTTGCACCTTTGTGTCAGAGAACCATTCCAGCCTGTTTGGTAACACAGGCCACTGCACACAAACAGTAGGTATCGTACATTGTACCATAGATACTCTCAGAGTAAATGCAAGAAATTATATATTTAATGTGTGTGAAAATTTGTCGCTATGCTGAAGGTTAAGTATTCAGAAGTAGAAAAATAAAAATTGCCTTCGTCTGCTCTTTCCACCAACAATGGAGAAATAAACCTTGTATGATGCGCTTCTTCCATCTTTCCATCAACAGCAGAGGAATGAAAATTGTATATGTCGAAGACTCTAACGCGTTGGAGGCTTCAGTAGTGGAGATGATCATCAGGTTGTCGGTAGCTGTTTGCTCCAGCTAATGCTTCATTGACAATGATTGACTATGATCTGTTTGCATTTATGTGCGAGTGTTCTGTTAGACTGTGTGTGCGATTGTGTGTTTATGTATTTGAATGTGTGTGTATGCATACTCTATCCAAATTTGAAATAAAAATAGTGGGGTGTCCGTGCATCTGGGGAAGAGGAGACCTACGATCAGTGAGTACTTGTGTAATTAATGTTAGTGACCCGCCTGACTCTTCGGTCGGTCCCCCTGACAAGGTGCCGGGTAAGGGTACGGTAAGTTGTCTGTCCAAGTTCAGGGAGGGGACCCCCCAGATGTATTGGAAGGTGAGTGTTTGTTTATTGCAGAGCTTTTTAAAGGATACGCGGATACTCTGAACCCTGTGGAGGCGGTAGTGGTAAATAAAATAAGTAGCCGTTCTATGTTAAATGTGCTGATCTAGAGATGAAATTCCTCCATGAATTCCACGATGATGATGAAGACGACCTTAATGCACTGTTGGAATGATATTGTGAGTCAGATTCTGACTCAGACGTGGAAATGCCCGATGCCGAGTCGGAGGTCGATGAGCCACCCTTACTTCCGAATTGACCTTTGAGACTTCGACAACGAGCTGTGAAAGACATCAATTCAACTTTGGATCCAGACAACTACGACAAGTGGATCCACCAATCGAGGTGAACACATACTCTGTCGTAACTCAGAAGCCAACAAAAAATGACCAAGGAAAAAAGCTTGATTCCTGCTCAAACCAGCCTCCTGCTCAAAGAGAAAGGCAGAATACTGCAAACATTCTAACAGGAACCCCTGGAGTCAAGTGCAATGCCAGTCAAGCTAAGACCCCACTCAAAGCATGGAAAGTCCTCTTCACAGATGATATGATGGACTTGGTTGTAACAGAGACAAACAACATGATTCTTGAGTTTCGAAGATCCCCAAAGTGTCCTATCCCCTTATCTTTACCGGGTTAGATTTAGGAAGGCCTTAATGGTTCTTAAACAATAACCATGAAAGGTTAAAATTATGTCAGGATCGAGTCTTGCCGACTGTTGGGAGGATCACGGCTCAACAAGGAGGCTTATTGAATTTGTAGGAAGCCGGATGATGGTCGCCTTATGATCAAGTGCGACAGATGCCTGGAATGGTATCATGGGGCCTGTGTCAATATCTTGCCAGCATGACGCGGTGGCTGCAGTGACCTATGTTTGCCCCGTGTGCAGAGCGTCAAGGAGAAGTTAGATCTTATTTTGTTTAATTGTTTTCACTTTTTATATCTGTTTATGGTGATATACTTTTCTCATTCTAATTCATTGTTGCCGCAATTTGGCACTAACTTTTACCATGATTCATTTTAACTTAGAAATTATGAAGATATGAATTAGTTTTGTTGGATATTGCAGTAGAGCACTACTTAAATACTTGACTTGTTCATGTCAGCTGGTCGAATTGTGTTTAGTGTCAGAAATGAGTATGTATTGTTAATATGTGTAATATGTATTTATATGAGACAGCCAGTGTATGTGCTCATTTACATTAGATAGAATGATAAGCGTTTCTCTCTCTCTTCTCACCAGTGGCTTTGTGGGGTATAGCCATGGTTCCTCCTAACAGACCGTTAGAGGCCCCCAAGAGTTCTGATGCAGCCAGACCTGTTCTGATGCAGCCAGACCTGCCAGCGGTTCCAATACAGGTAACCTCCCCCTACGGAAGAAAGGCGCAGGGAGAAATGCTGGCAAGCCCAGGACGCACCACATGCAGCAATGTCCTTACCCTCCTTGCTCAGTTCGGACGGTGCATGCAAAATAGCATAGTTATGGCCATTTACCTAATGTAGCGTGTATCCAATGTGAAGACCACCTCTTCTGCCAAATTGCTTTGGCTCCGAGGGGATTTATTGTGGTGGTTGGCAGCTCGGTTTGTGGGGGATGGGGAGAACCGGGTCCATGACTTAGTGGCTCTTGTAAACAAGGACTTTCGTCCGAGCCGTCCATCATTTCCGCCGGAGGTGTAGAGAGCTATTAGGGCTCAGATAGAGTTTGAGGGATGGCTAATGCCGACCTTTCTTTCTCTATCTCCTCTTCACTCGCCCTGCGTGCCTTTTACATTTTAGGGTATTAGTGCATTTGCACCTTAAGCTCGCTCTCTCTCTCTTTGCGGGCGATCCGTGTGCCTGGCCATCACCTGCACAGAGAGTTCAGGGACCTTCTGAGGCAGTATTTTGGGCGTCACCAGCACATCCACATCCACAACTTCACCGGTGACGCTCAAGAGCTGCATGCCTGGATGGCTGCTTTCCAGAATGCGTACGTCTTGCCTAGCCCTTTCCTTTAATCCGGCCCAGCTAGCCATGGTGCAAAGAATCCCCTTTTCCCGGCTCCTCTTGGAAACCGACTCACCATACCTGCCTGCCTTCCCTGGCACGTTGGTCAACACTCCCTACTTGTTGGAGGATGTTGGCTGGCTTGCACCACATACCGATAAACTTGGATGCTATGCAAGAGTCATGTTCGCAGATTTTTCATCAGCTATTAATACTATGCAGAGCCACATTGTCTTGCAAAATTGAATGAACGTACCACCTTCTTTAATTTTGTGGATAAAGGGCTTTCTTACGGACAGGACTCAAAGAGTTAAAGTGCAAGGGGTTTTATCTGATTCAATATCTATCAATACAGGTGCCCCTCAAGGATGTGTGCTTTCTGCTCTTTTGTTTATTTTTAATACTAATGATTGCATGTCTGGTAATAACGATGTTCGCTTTTTCAAATATGCAGATGATACTGCAATCTTGGGAATGATCAGAGGTGATGAAAATAACTATCGTTCAAACAAAGAGCAGTTTATTAAATGGTGTCATGATAATTACCTTCAACTAAATCGGTCTAAAACAAAAGAAATCATTGTTGACTTTAGAGTTGCCACACAACAACACGAACCAGTGATGATCAAAGACGAATACATCAAAATTGTTCCAAAATACAAATACCTGGGCACAACGATCTATAATAAACTCACCTGGCATGATGGGTGTACGTCCATTGTGGCGAGGGCCCAAACTGAGCTCTCTACATGTTGATAGACCTACCGGTATCTTAAGTCTTTTCTACAAATACATTGTCGAGAGGATTTTTCTTTTCAATAGTGTTGTTTGGTTTGGGGCATGTAAGAAGGATGACTTTAGGAAAATGAAAAGTGTTGTCAAGAGGGCGAGTAAAATAACACGAAAAACACGAAACTTGGCTAAAGAATGCAAGGCACGAATCCTCCCAAAAGCTAAACAGATCATTGCAAATGAGAATCACAATCTAAATTATTTATATGAATTATTACAAAATAATGGTGATTCTATGTTGCATATGCCCATGACGAACAAAAATGCGCGCATAATCGTGCGCCCGAGCAAAATTTTGAAATGCTAACAAGACGTGTGCAAAATGAGTTTGAGACGATTCTGTGGAATTTTTTAATTTTGCGCACGTACCGACGCAATGTAAAGTAACTTTTTTCCTTCAACCTCTTCAAAAATGTCGATTCTGTAGTATTGTGACGTCCCTCGAGAGACCAATGGTAAGAGCAACCAGTGGCATAAATGGTCTGCCATAGCTCAAGTCCAACTTATTAAAGTCGATCTTTGTGAAACACTCCCCAGGCCAACTACAGACTGAATAAATACATGTACAGTGAAACCTGTACATAAAGACTGCTCAAGGGAAACATGAAAAGTGGGCTTTATGTACAGGTTCCTTTAGTAAAGGTACCAATGAGAAACCATGAAGAAGGGAAACAAAAAATATTGTCTTTATAGACAGGTGGTCTTTCTATACAGGTGGTCACTAAAGCAGGTTTGACTGTATTTACATTATACTATAAAGTATTTATACTATGCACTTTCTGATACAGTACCACTCAAGGTGCTACAAAGTAACTCAATTGTTATCTTAACAAGCTAGACAAAACAAAACAATACAATATCAGACATGTAACAATAACTTACATAGTAGCTCTGGGTAAAAAGGAGCTGCTTGATTGTCGTTTGAAAATGTACAATGGCTAAAATGGCTGAAAAACAAGCCATTTGTAGTCAGTTTGGCAGTATGATTGAGGTATCCAGGAGGTACTGGGTTATTGAGGATGAACAATTTTTGCTCTTCCTTAGTTGTGCACTGAGTAATAGAAAAATATTGACTGCTTTGAGGGGCAAGGTTACCCAAGTTGATATCGAAACTGTACAGACTACTGTGACCCGAGACGATGTCGGGGGCATAGCGCAGTTTTGAGATCACAGAAGAAGTTATAGTTTTTAACATGACCTGAAAAATGAGCCATCAATATTTATTTTATAAACCGCATCCCCCATGCCAATCTCAAATATAGGTATTCTAACAAAATATGCCTGTTAAAAATGTATATATTATAGAGTCTAGGAAGAAAAACAGAAACTAAGAGCGTAGCACTTGTCTCACAGCGCGTTGTGTCCTTCTGATTTTTTGATCTTCCCGTATCAAAGCACAGTGATCATAAAGTATGCATACAACTATTGTTGAATACAGCCTCTTTTTTTGTTTCTGTTTGCCCCGTCCTTGCCTTTCATGTACACACAACCGTTTCTAATTTACCTTGCAGTTTGTTTTCGGTAGGTTAACAGTGTCATGTGTAAACGGATCTTTAGACGTCCCAATGCTGTGTACACCTGTACTGATCTTGGCCTGTTGATGGCGCTGTGCATCCACCTCAGCGCCACACATTTGTTTTCTGAGATGATTTAATTGGGTTTCCCGTATTGTCTCGACCTCCATCAATGACCGGTCTCTGCCTGTTGGGGGCAGCCTTCAATCCAGCCTTGAGAGGACCAGTCTGCTTCTGTCAATGGATACAAACCAATAATGTAGAGATTGGAATAGGCCCACTTCATGCCATCATGAATAAATATGCAGCTGTACAAATACTGCATTTTACTTGATGAAAGTACAAACTTCATAGCTCTACTACTACCTGATCTGCCAAAATATTATGTGAAGTGAACTTTGGATAACAAATCAATAATGTAGAGATTGGAATAGGCCCATTTAAGGCCATCATGAATAAATATACAATCAAACCTGTCTCTAAAGGCCACTCAAGGGAAACAGAAAAAGTGGCCAGTGTAGACGGGTGGCCTCTCTAGACAGGTTCTACGTGAGGGAGACAAAATACATGGCCACTATATACAGGTGGCCTTTATAGAGAGGTGGCTACTAAGACAGGTTTGACTGAACAAATATTGCAATTTACTTGATGAAAGTATAAAGTTTATAGCTCTACTACTGCCTGATCTGCCAAAATATCATGTGAAGTGAAACTTTTGGTAATAAGTTTTGGTAAATATTCAATTATAAATACTTTGAACATAAAGGGCACAAAGGTCCCTTATCTTGGACATCGAACTTGCCATATGAGTTATCTTCTTTTTGCTTACGTGGGACAAATCATTTATAGATATTTTTCACTTTTTACTTAGGCTTTGGTTTCAAATTTGATATATACAAACATTACCTTACACTGTGTACACTTATAAATATAATTCACATGCATTATATACCACTTAATATGACAGTGTACATTACATGTAGCTAATACATATACCAGTAATTTCACTGCCGAAATAGGCATGTTTTATTTTAGTTTTATATCAGGGTTTGCATATTCAGCTCTTACCAGTTATTTTCCCTCTCAAGATTTGGATATTCTAAGTAGATGCAAATATATTCCTGAAGATCTTTAGGGAAAAGGAAATGGGTCCTAATAGGAGAATAACTACTATTTAAGATAAACCGTTCTTGGTAACAGTCACTACCTTGATCTTGTCTTTGTTAACAAGGCCTTTGCTTGTTGCAGACACCTGTCTACTGGTGTTCATTGTAGCAGCTCTACCATCATCCAGTCTCCCATGCTGAGTATGCTCCATTGTAACATAGGATATACCACTGTGTAGCCTCTCTCTCTCAACCACTGTCTTACCTGCAAAATGACAGCACAATCATAAGTGAAATTCATGACAAAAGTAAACTGGGAATTAGAGGTATAGACCAGTTTTGGAAACGCCCCCCTATCAAAAGTTGAAATGGAAGCTGCAATTACCAATCATATGAAAGAATATATTTTGATTAATCGGTGATGAAAGATTTAGTTTAATTACCTGTCAGTGATGTGAAGCTGGCTTGATCGGGATTGGTTTGTTGAGCTGATCCTGGGGATTGTTCTAATAGCTGTCAAGGAAAGAACATGTCAATGAAATCAGAGGCATTTAAAGTTATATCACAGATCTACAAACAACTTGATCAAAATGAGTCATTTCAAAGGTGCTCTGTAATATTGTGTTTCAAACATCACATAAATTCCCATATATCACTGACTCACAAAAACTTTTTAGGGGCTGTTCCTGAAAACAGTGCCCTATGGGAAAGTCCAGGGCTACATTTCACAAAACTTGTGATCATTGACAAATGACAGTTTTTGTTATAAGCTAGTGAAATCCTTGCTTCTGATTGGTTATCAGCAGATTTGTCACTGATTTTGGTCATTTGTCATTGAAAAAAGGCTATGTGAAACAGGTCCCATGTTAATATGAATTATGTCCCTTACATACAGAGTATCATGGAAATATAAAACAATATTTTTTTTAATGGCAGTGAAAGAAACTAAATACATGATATAAACATATTTGCAGAGACACAGGGCAGTTCCCAGTATCAGGTAATCCAGCTTTGTTATAACTAAGACTTTCTCCTTTTTACCCCCACCCATCTCTTTTGATACAGAGGCAGAGAGCTTGTTTGTTTTAAGCCTGACGCACACTATACGATTCTCCTGCAATCCAATTTTTGTAGAAAGGGTGGTCCTCCTAATTTACGGTCTAAATAATGATAAGAATATCTTTTAAACAGAATTTTTTGGCACATTTAACTCTTCTAGTCGGATTAAAATCTGAATCGTCTTCATATCGTAGAAGATCACACTACTGGCCTGACGACACTACGATTCTGCGCCGATTTAGCTTTCCCACCTCCAAGGGAACGTGAAATCCCTTGAAATTTAATCATATGACTATTCAGGTCCTTAGTCATCAAGATTTTACACGTTTAAATGTTCATATAAAATGCTATCACAAATTCATCCAAGATTGGATCATAGTCTGATCGTGTAGTGTGCGCCGCGCTTTACAGTCATGGGACGTGGCTTGTTATAACAGCAGTCATAAAACCTTGCTACCATAGGTTGCCAGCCACATGAATGTCACTGGGGCCAGGGGAATGAATTGGAGTGATTGAGCTCATTGCTCTTGAGGTTTGCCTTCATCAGCTCGAGATTGCCAAATAGCCTGCCATTTCTGATTTGGGTAATAAGGACAAAGTTACAAATCGCGTCATCATCAGCTCAAGACTTGACCTCTAAACTCGAGCTAGAGATATTTTGCTCAGTGTTCACGCATAGTGTGAGTCTTTGGGCTGGTGAAGACGCAAAACTAGCCCAAGATATCTTGGGATGATTATCTCTTCCAAATATCTTGCTAATTGCAACTGCAGGCTGATGAAAACGCAAATTTGCTGGATAATTTGCGATCGGGATAGTTAAAATAGCGGGTTATTTGGCAATCTTGAGCTAATGATGACAGGCCTTTGGAGAAGCCTGTACAATCAGCATAGTAAGTAACTGACCTTGGCAATGTACTTCTGTAGAGCGACCTCTCTCCAATCTCCTTGTGTTGATGAGACAGGGCTAATAAAGGGAAAATATAATAAAAGAAACATCAAAACATGAGTGGATATAATTTAATCAAGAGGAATTAACAATCCATGAATAAGATATTCCCTCTATTTAAAAAAAAGAGGGGGGGGGGGTGGTTTTAAACACTGCAAATGTAAAGACCTTAGGTAGGCTCATACAATACTATACTGAACAAGGTTTTATTCTATCTTTATAATATACAATTCCCATGCAAAACTCAAATATCTGGACAATCTGGGGGGGGTGCAAATTAAAAACGCATGTTATCATGCAGTGTAACCTAGTTGGTTGGTTTGTTTGTTTTACCTGACTGCTAAGAAAGCATGTGTTTGCTTGTAATTAAGCAACCAGGGGACCGACAGCTTTAAGTCCTCTCCAAGGGACTTGGTAATGAAGATTAATGCCTTACCACAGGGTACTAGCATATATTGAATTGGTTTGTTTGTTTTGAACCCGGAACCTCTCTACCACTGAGCCATCACGTTTCACTCTGAAAAAAGGGACCATGGAATAATATTACAAACTAGACATCTAGCCTTACCTATCCAGCATATCTAGGGGCCCTGTGGAGAGGTCACTCAGGTTATGACCTTTGACCCTAGTGTTGCTAGGGGTTGCTAAGGAGCCTGGTATCTGAAGGAGTAAGCCTTGACCTGGATGGATGTTGATATCAGGTGAAGCTCTCTCTTTGGTTGGCGATGATGTGAGAGTAGAGTTATGTTGACTCATCCATCCTACTATTAAAAACAATAAAGGAGAGATTCATCTAGTCTACTGTAAAATATAATTAATGAATAATGATACAAAAATAGGTTTCACATGAACACAGAATTACCAAATACATCCACTTTCCTTTAAAGGGATCCGGTAACTTTGTCTCAGATTCTGAAACAAAATTCCGGATTTAGCTCATGCTGCAATGATAACTATAAACCTTTAGGTCAGTCAGGAACCCCATGACTTTTACAGGCCGATCGCCTGTCTGATTATCAAGATATTTATGATTGGAATTACAAATTTTGAAAACGGTTTTCATAACACTACAGTCTATTGGGAAAAACCGGTCACTCAAAGATTTTTACTCTTTTGAGGCACTTTTTGATCATTTTGAAGCGCAAATTTTTTAGGGCTTCAATATTACACGATTTCACAGACACTGACAACACGTAGAGCCGTGCATCTCAGATTTAACATTGTTACACGATCCTTTAAAGAAATCTTTGATACAACTAATATATCATCCATCAAAGATTTCCTAACATACTTAACTGTTTATAAATCTGTCTAGTTTAAAGATTTTTAATCAAGAAAGTGCTGGTTAGCACAAAACTCTATGAAATGTGATTTATACGTCTTTAAACTACATAAATATCTGTTTTCCTGCATGGTCATAATGTACTGTTCAACATGTGATTTTCCAATGCCAACACTGTGAGAAACAATAGACTATGAGAACATATGCTATCCTGTCTTTTCCTGAGGAATTCTATAAAGGGCTGTACGGTCAAACCTGTCCATAAAGGTTAGGCCACTCAAGGAAAACAGAAAAAGTGGACACTGTAGACAGGAGGCCTTTCTAGACAGGTTCTACAACACACATTCCTATGGCAAGGGAGAAAGAATACATGGCCACTAAAGACAGGTGGCCTTTATAGAGAGATGGCAACTATGACAGCTTTGACTGTATTTCCCTGTATTGACACTATAGGTAGGCACATTCATGGGGCACTAGAGGGCGCTTTGCGCGCGTACGAAAATCTGAATGGCCATGTTGCGGTGGGTCGGCAATAATCAGCCCAAAACTTGGATATGGGAGGGTGGAAGGATATATCTTTTTTATAATGTTATCTGGTCTTACCCTTAACCATCCTATGTTTAATCTATGTAGAAATAACATGCGAGTACGATAAGAGAAACATCAGGCCCATTACTGATGCAACTTTTAAAATATTAGCCTAGAAATGACCACCAAACGGAAAAAATTTACATTTTTTCCCGACAAATCTTCATAAAATCTGATTTATAAACAAGTCACATCTAGGTAAACTAATACAAATACGATTTTCTGAAAATTCAGGTATTATTTTTTAAGTTTCTTTCAAGTATATTTCTGCGCATTGCAGCGCCAATGTTCTTCACTGCTTCAAAATCACCCTTGAATTTTTTTTTTTGCAACGAATTTGTTACGAGGTCCGCGAGTGTTCCCCGTTCCTTGCGTGTTGAAAGTTTGGTAATACATAGTTTACATTGACTCGCGCACGAAAAAATGGTCGAAAACAAAATGTCAAATAAAGAAATAAACAAGCTTTTGTATAGTTATAAGAGTTCTACCGAGGTTCCTTTGTCGATTTAATTTATTATATAGTCTCAATTAGAATTCAGAATTATCTCACTGAAAAGTTAAGAAACCGACGATGTTCTCGATCGTAGTTATTTTCATTTTGCCAGCAGCCGATCTAGCGTTGTTTGGGCAAAAAGCTAGGCCGCTGCCTTCCCATCGCAAACCTTTACGAGTCCCGCTAAAATGGCGCGCTGCGGAGCTCCGAAGCTGCGTTGGTATCGCTGCAAACTCTCAGCCGGCTAGCTCCCCACGACGGACCATTCGCGGTATGGCGAGAGTGTGTGTGTGAGGTACGATTTTGGATTCGAGAACGCACGTAATGCAACCGTGCGCGTCATATTCAGCTGTCGAATGTCTACGACCAATTTTACATGTACGATTTTTAGTACAGGTACTTGGTCAGTTTTCTTCTTATATCTTTGGTTTTACAACATTTAAAAATATAATTTCTTCAAATTTGCTCCTGACTCGGTTCAGACTAATTGTGTGATGTGTTTTCAAGTCAATTTTTTGAATATATTTTTTTGCATGAATTTGCCTACTATAGGATCTTGTATCAGTGATCACAATCATAAAGACCACTGTGAATCCTCCTCTCCAATATCTTGATCCGTCTTTGAAACTCCTTGAATGCTTGAGCACATTATCAAGGTAGCTTGGCTAAAGTAAGGCTAATTATAACATGATTATTGAAGCCCTTTGGGAGAATCATTTTGATAGTGATGAGGCTACTCTTGGTAAACAAGTTAAACAAGAAATGTTATATTTTTGGCCCAGTGATTGCAGAACACCAGGCACTGCAGCTAAGAAAACGTGTGACTGATCACTTAGCTTGAGAAAGTCAACTGGAGTGGACGAAAGCTTGCGCAACATAATTCAAGGTTGGTAGAAGCTTCAAAAACTATATTTTATCATTATCCCCAACAGATGAAAGTTTTCTGTATCAAGACATGTCATTATCATGATCCACTCACCAATATCTTGTTCTATCTTAGTATCCTGATGGTCATCCGTCATCATCTCTAAGAACAGACCTGCATCTGACTGGTCTACTCCCATCCACCCTGATTCCATCTCACCTCCTCCTTCTCCTCCTCCAAATCCATTGTTTCTCTCATGGTTTCTACTCGACCGCGGAGGTGTAGCAGTCGACTTTCCTTGCGACATCCCAACTCCATTGGCGACCCTTGTATAGGGTGTTGCATGGAGTCTCTGGTCTACGCCATTGCTGTGACTGGTACGATGCATCTGCATGCTTGGTTGGTTGTCTGTATGGTGAGACGTCTGGAGATTCGATGTATAGATATCCTGGTAGACAGTACTCTGTGACATTTCACTGTTGGTAGGGGTAGATGGAGCAGCATCTAGAGGGTAGAAGGATGCTTCATGCGGAGCCCCTTCATCTTCCGATTCTCCTTGCTTGTGAAGATACAGATGTTGGATTGCCTGTCGAGCCTCCTCCTGAGCACGTTTCAATAGCTCTGAATGCTGACCTAACAAAGTCACAAAGCATATGGAAATTTTTATTCTAGATAATGAAGGTAATATGCCATCAAGTATAATTTGTATCTTAAAGTAAACCGTATCCCAAGAAATAACTTTAATTGTTCTGAGAAAATTTATTGTATTATTGCCCATTAATCTATGAGATTCCCCACCAAAGTGTATAAGAGAGGGATGAAAACAAGATATGCTAATAGCAAAATACGGTTTCTCAGCATGACATTGGCATTGCCATTTTCTTGATAACTTGACATGCTATGCTCGGCTATGATTTTCTAAAATGAAATGGCTCTAATAATTTAAGCATCGTGATCGGTCAAAATACGTAAAAACGTAAAAAAGTAAAAACTTTAAAAACATTAGCACTACTCTCGTCATCATTATCTACAAATATGACTTGGCACATGTTACTAACCAAAATATTCTCTCTTTTGTTGTTATTGTATTGGCATTTAAAATTTGTGTGTAATTGTGTTTCAGTCTTAATTCATTTGTTAGTTTAATTTCATTTCTTTGTCTAGTAAAATTTATGTTTTAGCCTTGACTCAAGTACATTGAAAATCATTATGATCATACCTTCCATAATTGAGTACGGACCATTTGCACTCCTGACCTTTGGCCCTGGATTTTCATGACCTCTGACCCCTTCTCTAGCATGGACTCTTTCACCAGTCACTTGTCCATTCATGTTGAAAGGAGTTTTAGGAGAGGCTTCCAGTGAGCTGACCATCATCACCGCCTCGTTGCATTGAGATTGAAGGAAATGCTGCAGCTTACTAACAATACCAAACCTGCAAGGAAATACGTAGTATTTGATATACCATTTGTACTATTGTATTATAGCTTTGTTTGTAATTAGCTTCAATACATTCAACATCCCAAATTTGTTTGTTTATTTTATGTACCCAAACAGTGTTTTTCATATGTTTGTAGGTATTCGTGTAATGAATTCCTAACATAAATGATAAGTACAGCTCACCAGTAACTTGATTAATGACTCTTCATGCGAACTGCTAAGATAGTATCAAATGTGGGAATCCAACAAAATAACTCATCTGGCGCCCAGAGGCATGATGTCCTTATAATTATCACGCATTAAATATATACACAAAAATTTCCTTCGATAGGTGTCAAAACGCTTGAAGGAAATGAAGTGACCGCGCCCGCGAGGTCTTGACGAAACGTGTCAAAACAAAAATGTGCTTGAAATGAAAAATCCTCCTCGGAAAGCACAAGCGATGAATGTTTTTTATACAATGCGAGATGATATCCAATGGATTAAATCTATATGAGAAATCCTCTTGGTGATAATTGCAGCTGATAAAACATAATGTTGTGTAGATGGGTTGTATATACAGTTGCGTGTGACTAGCAGAAAAATCTTGTTTCCAGTGTGAAGTCCTTCTACTAATGCTACGTTTACACTATGTTCCCGGCGGCCACGGCAGCCCCGTTTGCCCGAAACGTAGTGCGCCGTGGGATTTAGACCAATTTTATCTCTGGATTCAAGTTTTGTTACGTCTTGCCAAGTTTTCTCACGGTCTCCCACGGAATCCGTGACGGGCCGTGGGGGGAATGGGATGCTGAGTCCCGGAGGCTCCAAGGCGCTCTACGGTTCGACCCGCGTTCTACCACGGATGCCAGAGCGTTCCCTCCCGGTCTGTCACGTTCTGATGAGGTCCGTCACGTTTCTCACGTTCTGATCAAGGTCTGACACGTTTTTCACGTTCTGTCAAGGCTTTGTACGGATGAAACGTGGATGCAGGGCAGCTTTGGAGCACGGTTGTGCCGGCGGTATAAAAAGAAGGTCTCCCAAACAATAGCAATCATGGTATCCCGAGACCTCGCGTTGTGTCAGACCGTAGTAGAACGCAACGCGCCGTAGCGTGGCGGGCGCTTTAACCGTCCCACTACGGACCACCCCCAAGTTTTGTTACGGCCTATTACGGACTGTCACGTTTTGTTACGTTCACCCCGGTTTATTACGGCCTACTAGGTTTCTCATCTGCACCGTGACTGCCGTGGCAAATTTTTTGACATTTTAAAAATCTGACACGATATCCACGGCAATCACGGCCTGTCACGTTTGCCCATACGGTCCCCCGCGTTGCGTCACGTCAATCCCGTTTCGTCCACGGTGGCCTGAAACGTGGTTGCCGTGGCCACCGGGAACATAGTGTAAACGTAGCATAAGATGGTGCACATTTGAATGAATCTAGAAAATTGTGTCATCTGCTTTTATTTCCATACAGTCTCTTGATTGGCCAGTTGTTGCCATGATACAAAAACATCTATTATGGTACAGTAGTGAAGGTATTTTAACAACAGGTGAGCTTGCCTAATTTATATTCTATCGAGTCACAATGTTGAATAGGCTGACCAGCAGTGAACAAAAGAGATGTTTTCAAAAGGAATTGCTGGTATGTTGATTATGAAAGGGACTGGTGTCTAGTAAAATCAGCTGACAATTGTAAACAAACTGTGATGAAGTGCAAATGTTTTTAGAATTGATGATAAAATGTCACTACATGTTCAAAGGTACCAGGCTTGATGAGCATTCATGCTATTTTCTGGTTCCTTTTATCCTTTTTTGTTTTTGTATAAAACTGTTTATACCAATTTTGAATGTGATTATTCAAGTTCAAAACTAGTCCAGGGGGTGTTTCACAAAGATCCTAAGTCGGCCTTAAAAATTATGGAGAGCCATTCGTGGGCTTAAAATTAAATATATTCAAAAGCAAAAAATTTAAGTATTTTAGACTTTTTATAAATTCCATATCAAGAACATGAAATCTCCTTGATAATAGAAAATATGAATGATTTGAATCAACATTTTATCCCTTTTAAAATAACTTTTACAAAATATATTCATAGATGCTAACGGCTTTCTATAATTGAGGTACACTTTTAATCAGAAACCGAAATGATAATGACGTCTCCAGAACTCACCTTTGCTGCTGTAGTTTCTCAATCTTAGTGGTTAGTTTAAGAATCTCTTGTTGACATTCCGCCAACCTAGAATAGAATGAGAACATCATAAATCAAGGTTACCAACTTCATAGATTCCTTAGAATAATACCATTGTTTTCATGTACTGTATGGGAGGTTAAACTTTAAAGGTGAAATTCAAAGAAAATCACAAATATGTCAACTAATGTATCACTATAAACTGGTAAGCTAACAGGTGGCCATCGTACAAGTTTTAGGTCAACTACATATCGGGTGATTTATAAAAATACAAATACAACCACCTCCATAGCAGCTGGGATATACGAGAGATTCGCCGGAAAAATAACGATGTTTTAATGACGTCACTATACAGTGCGTCCCAGAAAAAACGAAACCGAGCAGTATCGATGTTCTATCATAACTTAATCACAACTATAATTAATGAATGATACATATTTGGAAAGCTTAGAGTCTCCTCTTTCATGTGATGCTACTCAGATGATGCATATTTCACGCATGAGTGATTAAAAGCAATTTGAAGGAAGGAAACCAAAAAGACATTTGGCGGGCGATATCTAAATTTCGAAGAAAAATTCACATTTCTAGAAAGTTGAGTTTCTGCCCTTTCATATGACACCTCAATCAGGAAAAATGAGCGAGGAATGACAAAGTTCTGTTTGTTTAAAGCAGTGCTTGCATTTCCATAATTTTATTAAACGAATTTGTTTTCACTGGCTGCCTGCCGTATCAATAAACGAAATTAACAAAAGACTTAACTCCGTTTCGTTGACAATCAGCCGTAGACGAGAGTCTTCATGCGTGGCTGATTGTCAACGAAACGGAGTTAAGTCTTTTGTCAAATCTGCTTTTTGCTACGGCAGGCACCCAGTGAAAACGAATTCGTTTGTTAAAATTATGAAAATGTAAGGGCTACTTTAAACAAACATAACTTTTTTATTCCTTGCTCATTTTTCCTGATTGAGGTGTCATATGAAAGGGCAGAAACTCAACTTTCTAGAAATGTGAATTTTTCTTCGAATTTTAGATACCGCCCGCCAAATGTCTTTTTGGTTTCCTTCCTTCAAATTGCTTTTAATCACTCATGCGTGAAACATGCATCATCTGAGTAGCATCAACTGAAAGAGGAGACTCTAAGCTTTCCAAATATGTATCATTCATAAATTATGGTTGTGATTAAGTTATGATAAAACATCGATACTTCTCGGTTTCGTTTTTTCTGGGACGCACTGTATAGACCAATACTGCCCAAGCAGAGGACATCCCATAGAGAATGAACATAATTGCAAAGCTATTATTTGTCAAATCATAATGAGTTTAGTGTATATAAATATAATGGCATGTCAAACCATTCAAAGGGGATATGACCCAATTCTGATAACTAAAATCTTTTGCTTGTAAATACACAGGATAGGGGTTAATTAACAATCAAAGAAACCAGACTTTCAAATTGAAAAACCCCCGGAATGATATTAAGGATGGCATTTGTTCCCTCTTGAAACGCCGAACATACCGCGATGTGTGCAGCTGAATATACAATGGCGTCTTATTTTGTTTACAAGCGACAGATTCCTTTATTTTTGTATCGCTGCATTTGTCATCAAAATAAAAACATGTGCGGGCTTTAGAGTGAGGCAATAGATTATACATTTAGCCTGACGGTAGTGAAAAAAGAGAAAGAACTCAAGAGAAGATGAAAACACAGGCACTGAAAATGTGTGAAATGTCATGGGACATCGTCTGCTTGTGCAAATCATGTCCATACTGTGATCTCACACATCTCAGCAGTGTTCGGAGAGCTCCACAGGTGCTATGCCGGGGCTGTATTTAAGCGTTTTGTAATTTATAATAATCATTAGGCCTGAGGCGGTACGGTCGATCACACCGGGACCCGACCGTTGCCGTCGGGTCCCGGTTTCGTTTTTTGAGAACCGACGCTCCGAAAAAAATAATGAAATATGTAAGAAATTGCAGTTTTGCACACCACTAAAACCAATCCACCTTAAAACTTAAGTATTTAATTGTTACCAATCATATTCTAGCTCATCCTGAATCAATCCGGACTGCTGATATAAATATGGGTTGCAAAGCAGTTCGCCCCATGGGGTTGTTGTTGCCAGCTGCTAGCTAGCTACTGTACTGGCCGGGTCTCTCGGCAGGATTAATAAATCAGGTTGAAAGAAACATTAATGTTTGAATAATAAAACGGCTTTCTAAAAATACTTCTTTACAACATACCGATCGAATAATTTTTAAAAGACAAATAAATATTTTTTCTTTGATTTTGAACACCGCATGCTTCTTTTAAAAGCTGAAAATTACTTGGTAATCACAAGAAGTTTCGATACGGATAGTTGTTGCAAGGCAAGTTCAGACTAGTCTCGGAAAAATGCGCAGTGCACTTCGTTAACTGTAATGCGTGCCCAAACTAACCCAAACAAAGACGTGATCATTAAAAACTATGAGAGCACAATTGGAAAGACAACTACTCAAAATTATCGTAAGCAGATACATAACTTGGAGGAGGAATACAATAGTTGTCCAAGAAAAGCCACAGAAATAGTGATATTTAAGGAGTTACTATAGGTACAATCATTATCGGAATGGGCCTCCTGCAAATACTCGAATTACATGTGTTTAAATTGAACACGAGGCTAGAAACCAAATACCACCCTCTACGGTAAAAAGCAGTATAACAAAGGATTCGAGTATTTGCAGCAGGCCCCTTGCGATAAAAATGTACCCAGTTTCTCCTCGATTATCACTATTTCTGTGGCTTTTCTTGGACAACTATTGTATTCTTCCTCCAAGTTATGTATCTGCTTACGATAATTTTGAGTAGTTGTCTTTCCAATTGTGCTCTCGTAGTTTGTAATGATTTTTTTCTCGTTACGATCACGTCTTTGTTTGGTTTCGTTTGGGCATGCATTACAGCTAACGAGGTGCAGTGCACATTTTTCTGAGACTAGTCTGAACTTGCCTTGCAACAGTTATCCGTATCGAAACTTCTTGTGATTACCAAGTAATTTTCAGCTTTTAAAAAAAAGCATGCGATGTTTAAAATAAGAGATAAATATTTATTTTGTCTTCAAAAAATTATTTGATCGGTATATTGTAAAGAAGAATTTTTTAGAAAGCCGTTTTATTATTCTAACATTCATATTTTTTGACCCGATTTATTCAACCTGCATGAATCAAAATGGCGGCTCGAATGTTGTCTTTCTATTTTTGCCCCAGTTTTTTTACTTTTAGAGGCACGATAATGGCACTAAAAATCACCAATCATGGATGAAAATAATGTCAAATGGAAAAATATACCGATCTGAGGCGAGGTATGCATGTGTTGATTTATTTGATTGATAAAAAGGTCACTTTTAAGGGACATACTGATGATATGCGCTTTTTATAGAGGCAAGTGACAAATCCTGCGAGCTGATTTCGGGACACCGGGTCCCGATCGGTTGCAAGGCCGTCGGGACCCGGTTTATGAAAATCCCGACATGACTCAGGCCTTATAATCATCACTTTGAATGTTTCCAAGCATTGAATTTTGATAACCTTGTCGAATCAATGTTTCAACTTTGCAATAATGAATATGAAGTTAGCTTTTAAAATCAATGAATATCTACTTTAAGGATACACACAGTTCAGGTATTTTGGGGTCGTTTAGGATTGTGATTTTAAAAACATGTTTTTTATTGTCATACCAACCCCGGATTTGTGGTTATTCAAGATCATAAATTCTCACATAATCAAACATCAAAAACTACAGTAATGTAAGGCAATGACATTTAATGTGACCACATGAGATGATAGTATGAATGCTAAGTTACCTGGTTTGATATTGTTGTTGTTTATCAGCCCATCTTTGTTCTCTCTGCATCATCTCTCTCTGATGAACGTCTTTCTGTACTCGGAGCTCCTCCATGTGTCTTTCGCTCATCTTGGAGATCTGTTTCCTCTGACCGTCTCTCAGCATCTCCTCCATCTCCTCCGCTTCTCTCTTCATCTTCTCCACCGCCTCATTCGTCCTTGTTCCTTCTCTGTCCTGTATCTCAGCCTCTTGTTTCTGGAGCTTAGCTTCCCACCGAGCCTTCTCCACACTCAACTCAAGACTTGACTTCTCCTTCATATGGAACACAAATAATTGGACTCTGAGAACTGTAGGATAATCCTGGTGATTGAACCTGTTATTTTGTTAAACACCTGAATGGTGTCACATTCCAATGAGAGCCCACTACTATGCATCTTTAAAAATATATCACTATATACAAGTATTCTGAAAGCATCTTTTAAAATGCAAAATCAGTATTGTAAAGTGATTAAGCAATGCCCTTATTTGGAAAGTTACATTCATGCAATAAAATTGTTATTTTACTAATACATTTTCCTGTGATTATATGGATCATTCTACTCTTCAAAGGTAACAGGATACTGAACGAAAAAATGATTACTAGTCCATGTGATTAATATATTTGCCTTTTTCTCTTCTATATTTTGGGAGAACACCCATAGGAACAAGGTTTGATATTTGTTTTTATCTTTACCAAACTATCAGCACTACTCAATAAAGCAATGCCTTTGTTTTCGACTTACCTTCTCCCTGAGAGCATTTTCTTTCTCCTTCCTACTTTCATCGGCCTCTCTTCTTATCTTGATGAGATCTTTGTTGAGTTCATCCACTGTCCTCTTCTCTTCCTGGAGCAATCTCTGCATGTCATCATAGGATGCGGCCCGCTCCATCTCTAACGAGGATACCTTCTGCTCCAGTTCAACCTCTCTCTCCTGCCATTCTTTTCTTTCCTATCAAATCAATAGGCCATTTTCGTAATGTAACCAAATTTAATGCATAAGTCTTTGTGAGGTGCCTCAATACAAATTACTTCATTCACATGATATAGTCAGAATGCAATCTCTACATATATTAAGTGTTGCTAGTTAGGTCAAGCCATAATGTTTGTCCTACCTGGCAACAACTAATGTATGCATTTCGAATTCTGTCTATTAAAATACTATTATTCTTATCAGGTGAATGAAATAATTTGTATTGAGGCACTTCACAAAGACTTATGAATTAAATTTAGTTACATTACGAAAATGACCTATTCACCAAATTTATCTTGACAAATATTTAAATAGTAAAGTTAAAATCTAAAAATGTTGCCAATCAGTACTTAAATACATGCTAGACATGTCATAGACAAGATATAGAGCCACAAATATGATTTTCAAAACTTGTTTATACAAATTATTATAGTGCTCTTTTATCTTACTGACTTTAAATAAAATATAGAAATTAAAGATGAAATGATTCTCAGAATGCAATCCCTGAATATCAAGTCAGATCAATTCACAGTTGTACTGAACATCACTGTTCAAGCAGAGTTCTATAAATATATCAAATAGGTCAAGGTATATGCATCATGATTACTGAAGCTGAGTGAAGTTTACCAATCAAGAGATTCTCTAATAAAGCAATCACAAGATGCATGGCAAGACATGCAGACAAGGCTAAATCATAAACACAAAATGAATGCTGCTGCTACTTATATTTCATTCCCCTGTAGGAATAAATGTATCTCAATAGTCAGAACTCATATTGCATACAACAACACGTAATATATGCAATTTGGATCCTGACTAATGAAATACAATTATTTGTAACAGGTGAATGAAATAATTTGTATCGAGGCACTTAAAGGCATCGTTTGACAAGGTTAAATCTGAGATGCACGGCCCAACGTGTTATCAGTATCTGTGATATGGTGTAATATTGAAGCCCTAAAAAATTGCGCTTCAAGAAGTGCCTTTAACAAAGTAAAAATCTTTGAGTGGCCGGTTTTACCATACTGGTACTTGTTTTCCCAAATACACTGTAGTCTAATGAAAACCCGTTTCTTGATAATCAGACAGGCAATCGGCTCGTACAAGTCATGGGGTTCCTGACTGACCTAAAGGCTTATAATCCCTTTAAGTGTTTATTTGGTTACATTACGCAAATGGCCATTGAACCATGAATCACACTCACCGATGCCAGAGTGGCTTGAACTTTTTTGAGCTGCCGTTCTGCCTTCAGACAATCCTCCCCCATGGATTCCATTTGTTTATTGGTAAGCTGTGCCATCCTTTGAGCTTCCTCCCATCTCTTCCCATTTTCTGCTTGATGTTGTTTTAACTGATAGATAAAAGAAAATAAAGAGAGGGGAAAATATAAGAGTCAGGGCATTCACATATTTTGAATTAAATTTGCATACCTTGAAAAAAATAAGGAAAGGCAAATGATAAGAATCAGGGCATTCATATATTTTGAATTAAATTTGCATACCTTGACAAAAATAAGGAACGCATCCCAGAGCAACCATGAATTACGATACATTTTCAATAAATTATGCATTTCATAATATATCTGAATAACAGGTCCTCAATCCTTCCTATGCATCCCAATTTCAAAACAAATACATGTAGCTAAAATCAGATTTCAGGTGACAAATCTCACAAATGTATTAATTTCCTTTTAAAAAGGGACCAATTTATGCTACTTTGATTGTATTCCATCCTTTTTAACAGTATATAGTTGTGATGTAATTTCAGGGCCCCATGGAAGACCAACTTTTGTTGAATGGGCTCCCCTGGTGAAATATAAATGAATAAAATAATAAATCACCCAGCTTGTGATAAGAAGGAATGTAAACTATCTTACCTGATCTCTGAAAGCTCTCTCCGATTGCTTGAAGTCTTCACTGTTCTGCCTACTGTCAACCAATTCTTTGTTTTGTTCCCTGATGATCTAGTCATAACCAAGCAAATCATACATCAGTTCAGGGGAGTGTTTCACAAAGACTAAGATTGACTTTAAGTTGGATTTAACTATGACAT
Source organism: Strongylocentrotus droebachiensis (assembly GCA_035222895.1). Classification (NCBI taxonomy): domain Eukaryota; kingdom Metazoa; phylum Echinodermata; class Echinoidea; order Camarodonta; family Strongylocentrotidae; genus Strongylocentrotus; species Strongylocentrotus droebachiensis. The sequence goes on from JAVYIG010000449.1 coordinate 128,358, forward strand.
TTCATTCATGCCACTATTTGCTCTCACCATTATGATCTTTAGATAATATTTTTTTCCTTCAATAATGAATTAATCGAAAATGTAAATTCTGAAGAGTTGTGGCCAATGCCAGAAAATGGTGAGAGCAAACAGTGACAAGAACAGCCTTCCATAGCTAAGTCCAACTTAGTTGATCTTAGTCTTTGTGAAATACCCCCCAGGTGTCAATATCTTTTTTGTGATGTTTGCAATAGTGAAGATATTAGAAACTTATTTACTACCATGGAATTGAAACAATAAAAAACGTTTGTGGTAATTGATATTGCATGGGCATAGCTAGCTGAGAGAGAAAGTTGTATCACCGGAAGTTTTTCCTGATTGGTCAGGAATTTAATGGAGTTCCAAATAGTTCCCTCCCATTGGGGGTTGTATGTGGAATGGAACTATTCAGAGCTACATAATTTAACCATGACCACTCTCTCACTATTCTTACTTACTCTCTCAATGCGCTAGATCCTCTCACTTTGAGACTACCATACAGAAAAACAGATCAATGCATGAAAAACTCCTCCACACAAACTATTAAAACTTATTAAATGTAAGTATACTCACAATCTTCTGTTTCTCAATCTCTTTTAATAATGCATCATTAGTTGCCTTCAGCTTATCAACCATTGTGACCTTCTCTTGTTCTCTCTGCTTCAAACTAGCAGAAACTTTAGCCATTGTCTGAAGAAGAAAAAATACAAAGAAATCGTTTTTCAAGTACTTCAATCTTTTCATACAGTATCCTCTTTAACATGACAGGTCTACAACAAAAACAGAGTAAAAATGCTATTTCTGGTTCAAACTAACATAGACTTAGCCATTGGAAATAAACCAAATTCAAAGATGTAGCATATCATCAAGTCAAGGCAATATGTTGCTAGGTAGGACAAGCCATAATCTTTGTCCTACCTAGCAACAATTAATGTACTATTATGCAATTCACATTCTGTCCTCTGAAATACAATTATTTGCAACAGGTGAATACTATAATTTGTAACATGGCACTCAACAAAGATCTATGCATTAAATTTGATTACGTTACGAAAAATGGTCCATTCATAAGACTAAAGTAAACAATATGCCGAAAGTATTTGCATTTTAGCAATCAGTAAATCAAGTTCATCTGCCACCCACAAATTGTCTGTTGTAGGTTACTCATTTTAGCTCATCAAATGCTAACTGGAATATCAAACAGAAAAACATTTTCAATATCAGCCAGGCCCTATTTCATAAAACTTGTTATCAATAAAAAGTTACAATAACTGTAATAAGCTACTGAAATTGTGGCTTCTGATCGGCTGAGAGCAGATTTGTCATAGAAATTAAGCATTTGTTTTTTAAAACAAGTTTTATGAAACAGGGCCCTGACACTGCTATTCTCTAAACCAATGATATTCACCTTGTCAAGTTGTGCAATCATATTATCTTTCTTCTTCTCGGTAGCCTGAGCTACGGCTAAGAGTTGCTGAGTCTCAAGGATTCTACCCTGTAAAGTTGCTATCTGATCCTCACAGTGCTGAAGAAAAAAAAAAGACATGAAACATTTCTGACGTTACTCAAGCTGTTTGCTCCCCCATTAACTGGCATGGGTCTCTCAAGGGACGTACAAATCATGGTCACAAATCTACAGAATTTACATTTTTTGATAATTCATTATTGAAGGAAAAAATATTATCTAAAGATCATAATGGTGAGAGTAAACAGTTGCATGAATGGCCTGCCATAGTAAAGTCCAACTTAAAATTGATCTTAGTCTTTGTGAAACACTCCCCTGGTCTCCATTTCTCTCGTAGGTATGGAGTGGCAAATATAGATTAATGCCTTGCCAAAATATATTCCATGTTGTAACAGTTACTGGTTTGACTTACCCTTCTCCTACATCTCTCCCTCTCTAATCCTTCCCTTAGCACCCTGTTTTCTCTAGAGATGCTGCTGTCGACCCCGCTGACCCCTGACCTTTGACTGGAGGTCACATGTGACGGTTGGTAGGATGCCAAGCCGCTGTCTGAACCGGGTCTCATTGATGATGGAGAAATACCTTGGAAAAGCTGAGCCCTAGGTTTTGAATTAGAAAAAAGCAAATTAGGTAAAGAGAAAGGCAAATAAGTGAATGGCAAATAAAGGAAAAAGCAAAATTTGAAGAAAAAAATACAATATTCTAAAAATGAGTACTTTTGTTGGACAGTTTCTAAATAACCATTCTGTAAATGTCTCTGTTACATGTATGTTTATGCAGCCAGCAATGTGCAAACAATAAATGTCCTAATGTTGGTTTGTTATAAACATCTTTTACCTAAAGAAAAGATGACATACAGTGTAATTTTCAGAATACTACCCCAGGTATCATAAAGTGACTGAGTCTCTTGGTGACAATGTTGTTAAACATACTAAAAATAAGATATTTGGATGCGTGATGGGCAAGAGCAAGTAGAAGCATAGAAATAATAACGTCAACTTGATTTGGTTGTGTTCGTTGGCAAATTTGAAAAACTTGTCTAAAATACAAATGGACGGAACTCCAATAAAGGGTTTGTTAGCTCATTGGACGACCAACGGACGCTGGTATCTAGAAGCAGCTGAGTATCATAAGGACTATGAGAGTATCTCTTCTGATGGCATGGCACTTACCCTAAGAGAGAATCAGTTTTGGTACTCTCTGTGGATTCTCTCTTATTACGCTCCTTGTTAAGCATCAGCAATTCAGACAAACTTTCATCTTGAGATAACCCTGCACATAAATGAAAAATTAAGAATTTTTAAAAATGAATAATACTGAAATATAGGCATTTAAAAGTACAGTATTAAATGAATGATGGCTGCATTTGCTTCTCAATCAACCATTTTACTTTGGGTAATGAACCGATTGAGAGATATGTAATAAAAATCTTTGCATTTCTGTCTGCTCTATACATATAAATCAGTATGAAAAATCTTCTTTTTCTTCTTTTCACAGTGGCTCTTCTAATACTTCATACATAAAATAACTTGATTTCATGAGACGCAGTATGCTTATTCATTCATTTCCATAGCTCTTCGAAGAGTTTTCTAAACTGAGGCTACAATACGTGCATCAGTTTTTGTTCATAATCTCTTTTTGCAATGTACCACAGTGCCTACTGTAGACACTTGTGACAGGAATGAATTTCTGTTTACCTTCTGTCAGATTCTTGCTTGCAATAAAATGAACAGTATATGCATGTACCTTTTGGATAAAATCAGCACCAAAATACTTCAATACTTCACATGTACAGTGCATTTCACCTTGAGCAAAAAAAGACTGAGTTTCCATACTTACCAGGGGAAGTTATCATGTTGCTCAAATTTTGTCTCAAATTCTCAATTTCAGCGAGTTCAGGTGGAATGGACTGATGATTCTGTAAAAACAGAAAAGAAAAAGAAACAGTGAGTGTTTAATAAGGTCCAAACACAGTTAACAAACATCTCTGTTGGGTTAAAGTACAAGTCCACTCCAAAAATAACTTACTTTCAATAGAAGCAGAAAAATCAGAGAAACCAATCAAAAAAAGTTTGAGCAAAATCGGATAACTATTAAAAAGTTATACATTTTTGAAAAAGTATGTAAAACTATAGAACAATGAAAATCACTACACAAATTGCCAATTTGGTTATCAGTTTGTGACGTCATGTCCTCACTATTTATCAATTGCTTTATATAATTTAATCCCATTAATTTCTCTTTTTCCCCCATGCCTTTGCCCAGGTTATATGATTTGTATCATATTGCGTGCATGACATTGCAAAAAAACTCTTATGAACTTTGAAGAATTTATACTATTTTCTGCATATTGTATATTCATACTTATTGATTTTTATCTGAATAGTTTAGGCGCCACGGATTTATTCAACTGGCATTCGGAATGCATGTAGAATGCATGTAGAATGTCCTATTCAGAATCTATTGTTCGTTAATCCACATTCCAGAATGTACCTAGAATGTAGCTAGAATGCGGTAATTAACGTCTTAATTGGCGCATTCTGGGTACATTCTGGAATGTCCCATGAATAGGCCATCCGAACAAAGGCGATATCGATCGGCAGCGACTACCTTCTTGATATTGCGTGCCGGAATAGTTTCGATATAGAATGAACCATAAGAATTGTTTGAAATCAACAGATATTTAATTGGTTTCGCTTCTGTCTCTCCCGCGATCGGTTGCATTTATGGACTTACTTTTATTTCTTTCCGACGGCTAACCGGTAACATCAGTGATATTTAATTGTTTTCGCTTGTAGCTCTCTCTCTCTCACCATTTATTTCTCAAGCGTCGGTGATATTGTATTTGATTTTCTTTCCTTTCTTCAGCTTATTAAAGATGGTGAAAAGAGTAGAAAAAGATTGAGAAAGAATGAAGACAGATTTATTATGACATTCCCGCCAGACCGCCACAAATATGTTCTGAGTCGGCGCTCTCAGAACAAAGGCGCGTTACAGTGTCAAATATACGCGGTGTTTTGAAACGTTGGTGTTGATTGAGATGATGCCTCATTAAAGATGGTAAAAAGAGTAGAAGAAAGATTGAGAAAGAATGAAGAAAATATTTTGCATGAAAATGCGGATGAATCTGAATGATCAAAATGAGAGGAAGAAAGAGGATGCAAGAGATGGTGGGTGTTGAAAGATCTGAGGACTAATGAAATGATACATTTAGATAAAAAGCGAGAGTGGATATTTATGGTTACCATCTTATTTTTAAACTTTTTTTATTGGCAGGGATGGGGGTCCGTTTTTGTTTTGTTTTTTTGGCCAGGGAGGAAGCAGCCTTGCCCCGTTGCCCCCCCCCCCCCTCCATGCGTCTGCGCCTGAAGAAAAGCACATGCGAATAATCTTATTTCCAAACCGAGACGCACATTATTTTGTTTGTGGTCTGTGCTTTTATGTTGCGTATAATTTGTTTGTTTAGCGCACATTATCCTACTTTACCCCCCACCCCCCCCCCCCCTTTTTTTTTTTACATCACCTACTTTATCAAACCACTCTAATTTTTTAATTCCATCTCTTAGAAATAATGTTTTTTTTTTTTTTTTATCTTTAATTATAAATAAAACTTACTTCATATTTCTTTACGAAATTTCATAAAAATTGTAGAGGGTGTGATTATTTATTCCAAAACAAATAAAGAGAAGGTCATATATAGATCAGTAGAGAGTGGCGGGGGGGGGGGAGATGAAAATTAAGTGAGAGGGGAATTGCAGAGAACGAGGGAAAGAAAGAGAATGCAAGAGATGGTGAAATCTAATTGTAGTCTTTATTATATATATTAGAAGTAAAAAGATTTCTTATTTCTTATTTCCAATCTAACTGTATTCTCTAAAAATTGAACGATGTTATCTCACGCCACATGGCATGTGGACAACAACATGACATGTGCGCAACAACGACATACATATAATGACATATTTATTATGGCATTCCCGCCACAAATATGTCGGCGCTCTCAAAACAAAGGCGCAAACAATGTCAAATATACGCGTGTTTTAAAGTTTGGTGTTGATTGACATGACGCCTCATTTTAGATAACAAGGAGACAGTGTTGATTCGAGATAGAGATGGATTTATTATTATCGAGAGAGAGAGAGATTACAGGTGTAAATTGGCCGTATGCCTATCACAATCCTAAAATGTTGGATTATTTTGTAATACACAAATGTTTTTGTCATCGGAAATAATTGCTCCTCACCATGGCATTTTACCAGTCGCAACAAGGACATTCAAATAATGACAGATTTATTATGACATTCCCGCCACATGTCGGCGACCTCAGAACGGAGGCGACGTAACAATCATAAATATCGCGGTCTGTTGGAACTTGGTGTTGATTACAACATTTCCAAGATACAGTCATCAATCCAACTTTCTACTTCATTCGTGCCTTTTCATCGTATCCACCAAAAGATCAATAGACATATCAGAATCTCGATATTTAATTGCTTTCGCTTCTCTCTCTCTCTCATCACTGCCCCTATATCGTTATCCTTGTTATAACTCTCGGTCTCATTGATTGTGACATTACTAAAACAAAAAAGATTGAAACGCCAATGACAATATTTTTTAATGGCATGCAAATATACACAAATAGGATACATAGAGCATTTAAAAAATGAATTTCTTGAATTGTCATATTGTTCCTCCAAAACGCTTGTCGTTCTTATTTTCGTCGATGTTGAATACTAGTGTTGTGAAGTGAATGTTTGTCGCGCGTGAGTTTGAAAGAGGGTCTAATTTAATCTTGGTTTTATATTGGCATTTGATTATTGTGAAAATAAATTAGTTAGAATGTGTCTGCTTGTCGTTCGAATTTTCGTCGATGTTGAATACTAGTGTTGTGAAGTGAATGTTTGTCGCGCGTGAGTTTGAAAGAGGGTCTAATTTAATCTTGGTTTTATAATGGCATTTGATTATTGTCATAATAAATTAGTTAGAATGTGTCTGCTTATCTTAGTGAGTTTGAAAGAGGATCTAACGAGAGTAGGTAATGTTATATTTTTATTTATTAAATTCATTGATTTTCATGTTATATGAATTGATAGTTTGTCGCGCGTGAGCTTGAAAGAGAATTTTCATATTCCAACACTATGTCGGCAGAAAATTATTTCGCCGGTTAAGAAATAAAGCGACCGCACCATTTTATTGGAAATGGAAACGTAATACCAAGATATTTTGTTTCTTCAATTGGGAGACAACGTGTTTTCGCTGTTATCAACTTCAGAAAATCAGAAGTTGGGAGAACGAATGTTATACCTTGTTTAAAAGATGAAAACAAATAGCTCTTACTCCTTCTAAAAGTGGCTCCGCGCTGTTTATATAAAATTATACTTATTCATATTCCAACACTATGTCGGCAGAAAATTGGAAAGACAAACAATTTATTTTATATAAATGTAATCTTTTTCGAGCAGGAAAATACTTGTATTAGAACTCGTTCGTAGCGTCAAAATTCATTTTACCGGTTAAGAAATAAAGCGGCCGCAACTTTTTTGGGAGAACGAATGTTATACCTTGTTTAAAAGATGAATACAAATAGCTCTTACTCCTTCTAAAAGTGGCTCCGCGCTGTTTATATAAAATTATACTTAATCATATTCCAACACTATGTCGGCAGAAAATTGGAAAGACAAACAATTTATTTTATATAAATGTAATTTTTTTCGAGCAGGAAAATACTTGTATTAGAACTCGTTCGTAGCGTCAAAATTCATTTTACCGGTTAAGAAATAAAGCGGCCGCAACTTTTTTATGGGAAAATAGAAACGTAATACCAAGATATTTTGTTTCTTCAATTAGGAGACAACGTGTTTACGCTGTTATCAACTTCAGAATATCAGAAGTTGGTAGAACGAAAGTTATACCTTGTTTAAAAGATGAAAAAAAATAGCTCTTACTCCTTCTAAAAGTGGCTCCGCGCTGTTTATATAAAATTATACTTATTCATATTACAACACTATGTCGGCAGAAATTTGACAAGGAAAACAATTTATTTTATATAAATGCCATCTTTTTCGAGCAGGAAAATACTTGTATTAGAACTCGTTCGTAGCGTCAAAATTCATTTTACCGGTTAAGAAATCAAGCGGCCGCAACTTTTTTATGGGAAAATAGAAACGTAATACCAAGATATTTTGTTTCTTCAATTAGGAGACAACGTGTTTACGCTGTTATCAACTATAGTCGCATTTGAAATTACGCATCTCTGATTAATCGCCAGCATCTCGGGCATGCTTTTTCATCGCCCAATTCTCAAAAGTCGATCGATTTGCGCCTTTGTCTAGAGAACAAAGGGGCATTCCAGAATGCATTCCAGAATTCGTACAGAATGTGCGCATTCTGGAATGCCCCTTTGTTCTCTAGACAATAGGCACAGGTCGCATCGATTTTTTGGGAATGTGGCTAGAATGTGCGCATTCTGGATACATTCCAGAAAGATTACAAGGGCATTCTGAATGCATTCCGAATGCCAGTTGAATAAATCCGTGGCGCCTTATCAAAAGTCATATTTTTCATGATTTAACTGAAAAAATTACTCTATATTAGTGCATCCACACAACAAAATATTACTATCAATCTACATGTAACTTGGATGCTGTCCAGTGTGAAGAAATAAGATTCATAGCGGGAAAATAGGACATTTATATCATGAGTGAATTTTCAATTTGTCTTGTGACTTGTGATTTTCATTGTTCCATAGTTTTACAGACTTTTTCAAAAATTCATAACTTTCATATTAGATATCTGATTTTGCTCAAACTTTTTTTGATTGGTTTGTCTGATTTGTCTGCTTCTATTGAAAGTAAGTTATTTTTGGAGTGGACTTGGCCTTTAATACATGAGGCTATAGAAAAAAAAGCTTGACAGTCTTTCAAGCAAAATCAGCAAACTTACTCAAAAATTTCAATTATCAAATTCCGTTTCAAATTTTAATTCAATATCTTCATGTACTCACAGATTATTCTTATTTTGTGCTTTGTTTGTTTATTTGTTTGTTATGTTTGTTTATTTTTCTTTAAACAAACACTTTAACTTGAATGTTTGGCTTCCCGGGAGAAGTTTCAACATTTGTACAGAATTTTTTGGCTTGCACCCTGTAGATTAAGATAGCATGCTCCATCTCGTAATTGAAAACAAGTCAGAAACAAATCTAGAAACCAGGCAGGATTTGAACCTGCCATCTACTACTTGCCGGGCAGCGTCTCTACCACCAGGTCATCACTGGTCTCTGGCACAGTTCACAATGAACTGGAACAAATTTCTAAGCTCCCCTGACTCTTTCTGACTTAGACTTATCACAAACTGAATGTTGAATGATATTGATGAGAGATTTTCAATCTGTACAAGAAATATTTACCTGAAAGTCTTTTGTGTAGCTTCCTTCTTGCAGATTGTAAAGCTCCACCCTTGGGCTTGATGACAATGGTTGTTGCCGTGACGACAGTATTCCCGGACCCGATTCTTCATCTTGACCTTGAGAAGTCCTTGACACACCTGAAGCAGTTAAGCTGCTGTCTTGGTAATGAGGGGGCCTATCATCCGATGAATAGATGCTGAATGCATCTTGTGGTGATTGTTGTTCAACATCAATCCTATCACTATGAGCATTGTAACGATATGTTGAACCATCTATACCAGACTTATCAGTCAAATCCACTGGCTTCTTACTTCCATTAGTTACTAAGCCTGCATGAGGGGTTGTAGATGACATAGACATCACATTTCCCCTATTGGTTCCAGACGATACATGAGACCGGTGACTATCCTTTACAAACAAAGATCTATTAACCATCGTTTCTGAAGTAGTAGCAATGCGGACATTCGTCTTTGTCATCTGGCTACGATGATCATAGTGATGTTTATTCTCACTAAGCCCTATTTGTTCCTGCATTGATCTCCAATCCTTTTCACCAGTCGTAGGTTCTGATACTGACATCCTGTAATGCGAGTCTGAGAGTGAACCTGCTAAAACAGGTTCATGCTTAGCAGCACCTACGGGTGAGAATAAATTGTCTCCTTGTGTCGTCCTGGTGTCTGTTTGTTGGTGTGTCCTGGACAGCTTTGAAGACACACCTCTAGGGCTTCCTGCAGGAGAAGCATTAGTGCTGCTTCCCAAAGGCTCAATGCCACTCATCGTCTCTGTATTGATGCTGTGTAAGCTTGCATCCTGGATACCATCTAGAGCACTCTTGATTCTCGCCAGGTTCATTCTGTAGGGAAACAACAAACAACTAATCTGTATCACGGACAATTTTATACTTGACAATTATAGCGATTAGTTGAGTATACTTAGTCGCAAACACAGAGTTTGCTGAATTTAGAGAAATCTCTGCATGCACACCGTTCTACACTTGCCAATATCATCTTAAAGGAAAAGTTTCAAGTTTGCAATGCAGAAACAGTTTTTCTCATGTACACTGCTTATTTGCATTTCCGGCAGAATCAACAATGCAAACTCGTAAGAAGTAGCATGGCAAATACTGGTCAATGTACATGTATATAATACAACTTCTTTTGGACAACTGCACTTAAACGAATGGACTTGATTAACAGTCAGCGCGCTCTAGCATTCTTGGAACAGACCGAAGTTCTCCTCATGCTTTGGTTTTGCGTATGTTACACGCACATGAATACTGCGGTCGCGTAATCCGTAGTCGTATTAATATACCCGATTGGCCCTGGGTCAGGCCAAAGGAAAGACACATAGTCTCGTCATCTTCTGAATCTTCTGAAAGGAATCAGGACATCGCTAGAAATCAGCAACAATTATTGTCCAGAGCTGGTCATGCTACACCAACTTTAAGTTTAAAGAAGTTGCCCAATATCTAATGGGTGGCTGTCTATGATCTATCTCGCATGTGCAGATAGCCTGCCGCTCGTTCGTTCGTTTGTTTCTCCTGCCGCTGACTTGTGTTAACCGATCGCAAAGATAAACAAATGCGATGTAATCAGGTGTTACAGTTGAGGTCTCCCTTCATTTTGAAAAAACGTCATGAAATTTGATAATGGCGGAACATAGCTGAAGACAGTTGGCCCCAATTGGTAAAAGTAGGCTCAAAGTCAAACTCAAATATCTGAAGAAAAACCCAAGGTCAAGACAATTTTCATCAACAACATTTGTAAAATGTGACTTGTGAGATCGATTTGTTAGAGGCAACAATTATCAAATTCATTGATTCATTAAATTGTTTATATATAGGCCTAAACCCATTTGAAAGTATTATAGGTCTAGCCCTAGGCCTATAATACAGCAGGCTTTACAAAAATTGTGTTAATTTGCTGCTGTACAGTGCCTTTTTATTACACAGCCAGGGTTATGCTGCTAGGTACATGTGTATGTGTAGGTAACTGTATATGTACACCATCAGCGCATCACAGTGTGGGCACGCTCAGCTCCGGGGAGGACGATGCGATGGCAGGTGCAAAGGATGCAAAGCCATCTGCCACGGGAGCTTGAATGTAAAGAGTCGAACGCGAACCGAGTCGAAGGCGGAGAAGCAATTTAACAACACAAAATGAAACACAAACAAACCACAGACAGTGCAGAGTAAACTCGAATATCATACCCAATCAGTAATGATACGAATCATCAAAATTTGAAGAAAATGAACAAATGCACTACCTTTTCCTGCCTTCTTGCTGGATTTATTTTCAAAAGTAGGTTCACAATAACATAGCCAATGAGCATGCGCAGCAAGGCAATCAGTCACCGGTTACCGGTTGCGCATGTCGCTCCGGTTGATATTCGATGTTTGATATTAAAAACGGAGCTGGGGGTTTCGGTTTCGGGGGTTCACACACACACTGAATGCTTTTTCAGGCTTGTAGGCTTTGTAGCACACTTTACAAAGTAATACTAGTTTGAGAGAGATGTGAAAGTTATATCTTTACTTTATTGAGGTTCAATCCAGACTGCATTAAGCAGGCTGCTCTCAACATTGATAGTGTTATCAGGGAGGTGTTTTACATGACAGGTTTAGACATATGCATGTAAACAATGTCCAGGGTCATTATGACAGTTATTGCCCATTATGACCATTAACGGATTAAGGTTGGTGCCAGCATGGACCTTCTACCAAGCTGCCCGCTAGTAACCTTTAGAGTTGGTCAAGTGTCTAGAAACTAGGCCTATATGGCTGTAAATGCATGTTAACCGGAATGAAAACATGAGGACAACTGACAATATCTTGCCCCGGAAAATTAATAGTCAAAAGGGTCAAGGAGGATATCAGGGCAGCACCAGCTTGGGGTTTAAAGGCTAATTCCACTCCAAAAATAATGTGCTTTTAAAAGATGCAGAAAACAAGAGAAACAGAGCCCCAAACATTGAGTAAAATCGAATGCAGGCGCGGATCCAGGGGCTAATGAGCGCCCCCCCCCCCCCCACAAAAAAAAGAGAGAGAATGAAGGAAAAGAAGAGAAACTAAGAGGAGAGAAAGGGAAAGAAAGAAGAGGAAGAAGAAAAGAAAAGGGGGAAAGAACTTAAAGAAGGATTGGGGGGGGGGGGGCGAAAGGGCCTTGCCTCCCAGCCTTGCCCCCCATCAAAAAATAAGAGAGATATAGGATTTTTTTGGAAAAAGAAAGAAAGAGAGAGAGAAAGAAAGGAAAAATAGTGTCCTGCCAGTGTCATAAATAAGGTATCAAAATATGCTCATCTGACCGTAATTAAATGCCTAAAACCCCTAAGCTTCCGGGGGTTCCGCCCGCTCGACCCCACCAGGGGGCCCAAGGCGGGCCTCTGAATGCTGATCTGACCGTTATTTATAAACTTGCCTCAAATCCCTGAGTTTCATGGGGCTCGATCAGCCCCCTGAACCCCGCAACAATTAGTGACCTGCCAGTGTCATGAATAAGGAATCAAAATATGCTCATCTGACCGTAATTTAGTGCCCAGGCCATACTCCCTGAGCTTCCGGGTCAAGGAGGGAATCAGGGCAGCACCATGTATAATATTGCCCCACCCATGGGTTTAAAGGCTAAGTCCACTCCCAAAATAACATGCTTTTAATAGATGCAGTAAAACAAGAGCCACACAAAAATGAGTAAAATCGAATAATAAATTTTTGAAAAAATATGAAAAATTATGGAACAATGGAAATCACTACACATATTGCCAATACTAGGCCATTTTCGTAATGTAACCATCCGTCTTTGTGAGGTGCCTCAATAATTATCAATACAAATTATTTCATTCACCTGATCAGAATAATATTATTTCAATAGCCAGAATGCAAACTGCATAAAAGTGTTGCTAGGTAGGTCAATACATGCCATATTAATGTGTTCCTATCTGGCAATAAGTTACTCCCGGCAATAACTAATGTATGCAGTTCGGATTATGTTGAAGCGGGAATGGTCGCTGAGCATAATGTAATGATAATAAAAACCAATCACCACTTACCGACTTTATGCGTTTAGGGATACCCAGGCATGAATCCTCCGAAATTAAATAAAAATGCTCCAAATATTATAAATCACCACAAATAATATCACAAAACTATACTTGGCTAGCACAAGCGATGTTTAGGATTGTTCTCTGAGTTGAATGCAGAGAAATTAGATTTAGGCCTATGAAGATTCTCCAAATGAGATGAAGGAGGTTGGAATTGAAATAGAAGGATCTGCTTCAAGTGTATTGTGCAGGAAACAAATTAGACGTGTTCACTCGCTGAGAAAACTGTGAGAAGTGTAGTTATGAAGAGAGAAGTGAGGATGAGAAATAAGATGTTGTTCTGTTCCTTCTTGCGAAGCAGGATTAAAACAAGGAAAGTAATAGATGCCAATTCTGGGAGGTATAAGAATGAATCATTGGTGATAATTGCAATGTACAGGGTCATTGCGCCATTAAGTGCACGTGTTGATAAATATATAGGAGTATCATCAGAGGGCAATGTCCTCCCAAATCGGTTGTGCAAAATAAGAAATAAAATTGAGAAATGAAGATGGATGAAATGAGGAAAATACTACAAAGTCTATTGAAATATCAGCTGAATGAGATAATTTGTGCATTAAATTTGGTTACATTACGAAACTAGCCTATTTGGTTATCAGTTTGTGACGTCATTACTTCACTATTTATCAATTGCTTTATATATTTGTTATCCCATGCCTTTGCCCAGGTATCATATTGCGTGCATGACATTTCACAAAATCTTTTATGAACTTTGAAGAATTGATATCATTTTCTGAATATTGATGACATTGATTTTTTAAATTAAATAGTTTATCAAAATTCACATTTTGTATGATTTAATTTAACAAAATTAGTCTATATTACTGCATCCACACAAAAAAATATTACTGTAATATTACTGTTGATAGACTATCAACATAACTTGGATGCTGGTGTGAGGGAAAAAGATTCTTAGGGGGGAAATGGGAAATTTGTATTATATCAATATAAAGAAAAAAAAATAATGAATAGCAATGACGTCACATATTCATGAGTGAGTTGCCAATTTGTCTTGTGATTTTCAAAGTTTTTCATGTCATTAAAATTTCAGATTGATTGATTTTTATTCGCAAAACTTCCAACATACAACAATATAAAAGAATAGGAGATCAAATTAGGTTAACTTAAACAGGGTAACACACAACTCGAGAGATTAATTTCAGTGGGGTCCTGACAGACATGTACACAATTATATGAGCCCCTTCCCCCTGATAGATGCACTTTTCCAGAACAGATGCCCTATTTTCATTCTCACAAGTGCCTTTTTTCATTTCTGTTGAGTGTCCCTTTTTAGGTGCAAGAAGTGCCTCATTTTCACTTCTAATAATTGCCCTTTATCTTTTGACACGTGCACCTTTTCTTTTCTAAAAACTGTCCTTTTCGGTTCTGATAAGTGCCTACTTTTCCTTTCTTCATAACATACACCCTTATTTCAAAGCGACTTAGAGCCCTTTAATTTTTCATTAATATTTTCTTTAGAGCTCACTCGCATGTATAGGGTTTATGACTATGTACCTTATTAAAGAAAAGTTCAGTCTCTCTTCATTAGATTGCGCTCGGCACTCATTAGGGTTTGTTTTTTGGTCTTCTTTATGTAATTTTTCGCACTGCAACCTCACAATTTGATGTCATTCCTGCACAATCATGACGATGTAGGGCTATATATTTACCAATTTCTAAAAAATTGTACTCTTTTTTTTTCTCTCCAGAAATGCCCTTTTTTGTTGTTTTCGTATGATGGGGGACGGTCTTTATGCTCCCATTGACCCTCCTTCGAAAATATGCCAACGGAGGCTAGTTAAAGTAGGTGGACCTTGTCTCCAGCTTTTCATCCCTACCCCTCCCATTTTGTTGTTGTATATTGCCAGTTAATGAGCCCAAGAACCATTATACCACAACACCACAGAGCTGCAATATATTCTCAACATATTAATTGAAAGGAGGTGATTTTCATTGACAGAAAGTTCAGTCGGTTTGAGGCTTCTGTGTGTAGAGGGCGCAAGAGTAATGATGAAGAAAGAGAGAATTGATCAAGATTTTATTTCGTGTTGGGGTCAAAATTATAACTGTAAAACACGTGTAGTTTTGAAAATATTGCATAATTATGATTGGTTCTAGTGTAATGGTTATTTGCTGAATATTCGATGCTAAATGTCATCAAGTTTTACTGAATGACGAAAAATCAAAAGAACATTAGGCTTAGCCCCCCCCCCCCCCCACCCCCCCCCCCCCTAGATACACACACCAAAATAAAAGATCTGGAAACCAATTTCTCTCTCCCTCATTCTTCTCTTCATTTTATATTGCCTTTAGCAGCAATAAACAAAAGGAAAAATTTAACCATGCATGGATGAAAGAGAAAGTAAGTTATATAAGAGAGAGAGAGAGAGAGAAAGAGAGAGAAAGTGATAGGAGGAAAGGAACGTAAGAAGTTTTCTTCGGTATCATCCTGACATTTCGTAAAACTTGTATGAGTTTTAAATGCAAAAGGTGATTTCAAGATCATACAGACCGATTATGCAACATTCCCATTAATCAATACATTTAACATAGTTTACAACTTTCTTTAATAAAGTCGCGCAATGTTGTCCTGCGCTCAATTGTGACGTAATGGATGCGGTGACGCGCATGCGTCATGATCCGCATAGTTACAAAGTTATCTTTTCATCATTATTGCTGTAAGCGCTCATAGCACGATTTAGTAGCATCTCTTCTGAATATATCAAAATATTTGTCTTTGATTTGAATCTTTCATCATGAGTGACGAACGTAAGTCATATCTAGGAAACACGTCGATGTCATACAACTAAAATAATTCATAGTGATATGTTTTCTTTTCATGATTTAGGTTAAAAATCAATATCATATGCAACGTCCAAATAATCTTGCGTTTTTTATGTTTACAGACAGGGGGTCTTTAGAAGACACACGTTAGTTTTTGATAGAATAAACTAAGTCTAGATCATTTAAATTGCTTCGATATTATATAACACCATGACTGTACAGTGTATACAAGTAAGTTTTGGGGGGTATCATGACTTCTCATATTTATTTTATGTTTAGATTGTTACATTCCCATTAATCCTGTTGTCATGTATTTAGAAAAAATATACAAAAAAATATGTAGGAATTAAATAAGCTTTGAAACTTAAAATACAAAGACTAAAGAAGAAATCTATCTCTCATTTATCCAAAATGTTGAAAATAGTTTGCATTATAATTATAAAAGTCGTATTGAAATCATTGAAACTAAAATAGTTGATGGTTGCTGTTAATTTTGGATACAAAATGATCAACATATATGATGTATATCATATACAGTGTCATTATATTAGTCGTCTTCTCCGATTTAGTTTTTCATTATTCAGCAAATCGAGTAGTTCCTAGATTTCAGCAAGAGTTGGCAGATGATCTTGCCTTCAGTGAGTATGTCTATCTGAATGACATTCAGACAAACCAGATTGACGAGTTTGTCCAGTATCTCCAAAAGATAGGCGCCGAGCTGACGACTGATGAGGAGGACAATCATACAGGTGAAGGAAGCAATGGAGGCAGTTGAATGGGAGGAGGAGGAGGAGATGGATGCAGAGGAGGAGGAGCTGAAAGCAGAGGAGGATGACGAGAAGGCATAGGCGGATGAGCTGAAAGCAGAGGAGGAGGAGGAGAAGGCAGAGGCGTAGGAGCTGAAAGCAGAAGAGGATGAGGAGAAGGCAGAGGAGGAGGAGCTGAAAGCAGAGGAGGAGGAGTAGCTGAAAGCAGAGGAGGAGGAGGAGAAGGCAGAGGCGTAGGAGCTGAAAGCAGAGGAGGATGAGGAGAAAGCAGAGGAGGAGGAGGAGCTGAAAGCAGAGGAGGATGACGAGAAGGCATAGGCGGATGAGCTGAAAGCAGAGGAGGAGGAGGAGAAGGCAGAGGCGTAGGAGCTGAAAGCAGAAGAGGATGAGGAGAAGGCAGAGGAGGAGGAGCTGAAAGCAGAGGAGGAAGAGTAGCTGAAAGCAGAGGAGGAGGAGGAGAAGGCAGAGGCGTAGGAGCTGAAAGCAGAGGAGGATGAGGAGAAAGCAGAGGAGGAGGAGCTGAAAGCAGAGGAGGAGGAGGAGCTGAAAGCAGAGGAGGATGAGGAGAAGGCAGAGGCGGAGGAGCTGAAAGCAAAATGAAAGGAGGAGGAGGAGGGGCTGAAAGCAGAGGCGGAGGAGGAGAAAGCAGAGGAGGAGGAGGAGGAGGAGAAGACACTGAGAAGGAGGAGCTGAAAGCAAAGGAGGATGAGGAGAGGGCAGAGGAGCCGAGGAGCTGAAAGCAGAGGCGGAGGAGGAGAAGGCAGAGAAGGAAGAGGTGGAGGAGAAGAATACACTGAGGAGAAGGAGCTGAAAGCAGAGGAGGAAGAGTAGCTGAAAGCAGAGGAGGAGGAGGAGAAGGCAGAGGCGTAGGAGCTGAAAGCAGAGGAGGATGAGGAGAAAGCAGAGGAGGAGGAGGAGCTGAAAGCAGAGGAGGATGACGAGAAGGCATAGGCGGATGAGCTGAAAGCAGAGGAGGAGGAGGAGAAGGCAGAGGCGTAGGAGCTGAAAGCAGAAGAGGATGAGGAGAAGGCAGAGGAGGAGGAGCTGAAAGCAGAGGAGGAGGAGCAGCTGAAGGCAGAGGAGGATGAGGAGAAGGCAGAGGAGGAGGAGCTGAAAGCAGAGGAGGATGAGGAGAAGGCAGAGGAGGAGGAGCTGAAGGCAGAGGAGGAGGAGCTGAAGGCAGAGGAGGATGAGGAGAAGGCAGAGGAGGAGGAGCTGAAGGCAGAGGAGGATGAGGAGAAGGCAGAGGAGGAGGAGCTGAAAGCAGAGGAGGAGGAGCAGCTGAAGGCAGAGGAGGATGAAGAGAAGGCAGAGGATGAGGAGCTGAAAGCAGAGGAGGAGGAGCAGCTGAAAGCAGAGGAGGAGGAGAAGAAGGCAGAGGCGTAGGAGCTGAAAGCAGAGGAGGATGAGGAGAAAGCAGAGGAGGAGGAGCTGAAAGCAGAGGAGGAGGAGGAGCTGAAAGCAGAGGAGGATGAGGAGAAGGCAGAGGCGGAGGAGCTGAAAGCAAAATGAAAGGAGGAGGAGGAGGGGCTGAAAGCAGAGGCGGAGGAGGAGAAAGCAGAGGAGGAGGAGGAGGAGGAGAAGACACTGAGAAGGAGGAGCTGAAAGCAAAGGAGGATGAGGAGAGGGCAGAGGAGCCGAGGAGCTGAAAGCAGAGGCGGAGGAGGAGAAGGCAGAGAAGGAAGAGGTGGAGGAGAAGAATACACTGAGGAGAAGGAGCTGAAAGCAGAGGAGGAGAAGGAGGAGAAGGCAGAGGCGGAGGAGCTGAAAGCAGAGGAGGAGGAGGAAAAGGCAGAGGCGGACGAGCTGAAAGCAGAGGAACCGAGGAGCTGAAAGCAGAAGCGGAGGAGGAAATGGCAGAGGAGGAGGAGGAGAAGGCAGAGGAGGAGAAGAAGGCATTTGAAGAGGAGGAGAAGACACTGAGAAGGAGGAGCTGAAAGTAGAGGAGGAGGAGGAGAAGGCAGAGGCGGAGGAGCTGAAAACAGAGGAGGAGGAGCTGAAAGCAGAGGAGGATGAGAAGAAGGCAGAGGAGCCGAGGAGCTGAAAGCAGAGGCGGAGAAGGAGAAGGCAGAGGAGGAGGAGGAGGAGGAGAAGACACTGAGAAGGAGGAGCTGAAAGCAGAGGAGGAGGAGGAGGAGAAGAAGGCAGAGGCGGAGGTCTGGAGCTGAAAGCAGAGGAGGAAGAGGAGAAGGCAGAGGCGGAGGAGCTGAAAGCAGAGGAGCCGAGGAGCTGAAAGCAGAGGTGGTGGAGGAGAAGGCAGAGGAGGAGGAGGAGAAGGCAGAGGAGGAGGAGAAGGAGGCAGATGAAGAGGAGGAGAAGAAACTGAGGAGGAGGATCTGAAAGCAGAGGAGGAGGAGAAGGCAGAGGCGGAGGAGCTGAAAACCGAAAACAGAGTAGGAGGAGCTGAAAGCAGAGGAGGATGAGGAGAAGGCAATAGAGCCGAGGAGCTGAAAGCAGAGGCGGAGGAAGAGAAGGCAGAGGAAGAGGAGGAGAAGGCAGAGGAGGAGAAGACGGCATTTGAAGAGGAGGAGAAGACACTGAGAAGGAGGAGCTGAAAGTAGAGGAGGAGGAGGAGAAGGCAGAGGCGGAGGAGCTGAAAACAGAGGAGGAGGAGCTGAAAGCAGAGGAGGATGAGAAGAAGGCAGAGGAGCCGAGGAGCTAAAAGCAGAGGCGGAGAAGGAGAAGGCAGAGGAGGAGGAGGAGGAGGAGAAGACACTGAGAAGGAGGAGCTGAAAGCAGAGGAGGAGGAGGAGGAGAAGAAGGCAGAGGCGGAGGTCTGGAGCTGAAAGCAGAGGAGGAAGAGGAGAAGGCAGAGGCGGAGGAGCTGAAAGCAGAGGAGCCGAGGAGCTGAAAGCAGAGGCGGTGGAGGAGAAGGCAGAGGAGGAGGAGGAGAAGGCAGAGGAGGAGGAGAAGGCAGATGAAGAGGAGGAGAAGAAACTGAGGAGGAGGAGCTGAAAGCAGAGGAGGAGGAGATGGCAGAGGCGGAGGAGCTGAAAACAGAGTAGGAGGAGCTGAAAGCAGAGGAGGATGAGGAGAAGGCATTAGAGCCGAGGAGCTGAAAGCAGAGGCGGAGGAAGAGAAGGCAGAGGAAGAGAAGGAGGAGGAGAAGACACTGAGGAGGAGGAGCTGAAAGCAGAGGAGGAGGAGGAGAAGGCAGAGGCGGAGGAGCTGAAAGCAGATGAGGAGGAGGAGGAGAAGACACTGAGGAGGAGGAGCTGAAAGCAGAGGAGGAGGAGGAGGAGCTGAAAGCAGAGGAGGAGGAGGAGCTGAAAGCAGAGGAGGAGAAAACAGAGGAGGAGGAGTAGAAGGCAGGGGAGGAGGAGCTGAAAGCAGAAAAGGAGGAGGAGGAGAAGGCAGAGGCGGAGGAGCTGAAAGCAGAGGAGCCGAGGAGCTGAAAGCAGAGGCGGAGGAGGAAAAGGCAGAGGAGGAGGAGAAGGCAGATGAAGAGGAGGAAAAGACACTGAGGAGGAGGAGCTGAAAGCAGAGGAGGAGGAGAAGACAGAGGCGGAGGAGCTGAAAGCAGAGGAGGTGAGGAGCTGAAAGCAGAGGAGGATGAGGAGAATGCAGAGGAGCCGAGGAGCTGAAAGCAGAGGCGGAGGAGGAGGAGGAAGAGGAGGAGAAGGCAGATGAAGAGAAAGAGAAGGCACTGAGGAGGAGGCGCTGAAAGCAGAGGAGGAGGAGGAGAAGGCAGAGGAGCCGAGGAGCTGAAAGCAGAGGCGGAGGAGCTGAAAGCAGAGGAGGATGAGGAGAAGGCAGAGGAGCCGATGAGCTGAAAGCAGAGGCAGAAGAGGAGAAGGCAGAGGAGGAGGATAAGACACTGAGGAGGAGGAACTGAAAGTAGAGGAGGAGGAGGAGGAGGAGCTGAAACTGAAGGAGGGGGAGCTCAAAGCAGAGGAGGAGGAGCTGAAAGCAGAGGAGGAGAAAACAGAGGAGGATGAGGAGAAGGCAGAGGAGGAGGAGCTAAAAGCAGAGAAGGATTAGGAGGAGGAGGAGAAGGCAGAGGCGGAGGAGCTGAAAGCAGAAGAGGAGGAGCTGAAAGCAGAGGAGGATGACGAGAAGGAAGAGGAGCCGAGGAGCTGAAAGAAGAGGCGGAGGAGGAGAAGGCAGAGGAGGAGGAGAAGGCAGATGAAGAGGAGGAGAAGGCACTGAGGAGGAGCTGAAAGCAGAAGAGGAGGAGCTGAAAGCAGAAGAGGAGGAGGAGAAGGCAGAGGATGAGGAGGTGAAGGCAGAGAAGGATCTGAAAGCAGATGAGGAGAAGGCAGAGGCGGAGCTGAAAGCAGATGAGGATGAGGAGAAGGCAGAGAAGGAGCTGAAAGCAGATGAGGATGAGGAGAAGGCAGAGAAGGAGCTGAAAGCAGATGAGGCAGAGACGGAGGAGGAGAAGACAGAGAAGGAGCTGAAAGCAGATGAGGATGAGGCAGAGACGGAGGAGGAGAAGGCAGGGGAGGAGCTGAAAGCAGATGAGGATGAGGAGAAGACAGAGAAGGAGCTGAAAGCAGATGAGGATGAGGAGAAGGCAGAGAAGGAGCTGAAAGCAGATAAGGATGAGGAGAAGGCAGAGAAGGAGCTGAAAGCAGATGAGGCAGAGACGGAGGAGGTGAAGGCAGAGGAGGAAGTGAAAGCAGATGAGGAGAAGGCAGAGGAGGAGAAGGCAGAGACGGAGGAGGTGAAGGCAGAGGAGGAGGTGAAAGCAGATGAGGAGAAGGCAGAGGAGGAGGAGGGGATGAAGGCAGAAGAAGAGGAGGAGATGAAGGCTGAGGATGGAAAGATAACGACAGAGGAGGAAGAGGAGGAGGTGACGGCAAAGGAGGAGGAGATGAAGGCTGAGGAAGAGCTAGGACATAATGAAGACGGAAGAGGAAGAGATATTTACAGGCAGAAGAGGAGGAGATGAAGGCGGTGGAGGAGCATGGCAATCACATTAACGAATTGAAAGAGGTGTTGGAAACAAGAGGCCAAAGACTTCAAAGAGGAGAGGAAGATTAATGTAAAGAATGAAGATAGGAAGAATAGTGATCAAGATAACAAAGATCAGGCTGTTGTAACTGGAAGAAGACGGAAGTGGTGGAAACCGTTTTGCTGTTTTGGTTGGAGGAGGGGCAGCAGGCGTTCTCAGAATTGAATGGATGCTTATTATGTCATGATCGTTGAAATTGTATATGAAATTGTAAATAAAATTGTAAATACAAATTAACTTGACGTCTGTTTGAAATATTTCGACCCACTTTTCGAAGAAGGGGAGGGGAGAGACATAGAGAGAGAGAGGGGGAAAGAGAGAGAGAGAGGGGGAGAGAGGGGAGATGGGGAGAAAGAGAGAGAGAGAGAGAGAGAGAGAGAGAAATAGAGAGGGGGGAGTGGGGGAGGGACTGAGAACAGGCTTGGACACTTTGTAGTCCATGTGCCAGTATGAGCAAAATAATTTGTATCTTTTTTGTTCTCGCTAATGTTTTGTTGCAAAAAAAAAACAATTTCAAAACATGCATCCCCCTCTGTCGGTGAGTAGTCAAATTATGTAGGGTGGAGGAGCCTGAGGAGGAACAGAAGAGAAGACCAAAGAGAACGAATAGAGAGAAGAAGAAGAAGCCTAAAAAGGAGAGGTTAGAGAAGACGGAAGAGGTTAAAGAAGAGGAATTAAAAGAATTGCCCCGAAAACTTACGTGTTTCTAAAAAAATTGTTATTCAGATTCAAAGGTGAATGTATATATATTTTTTTCTTTTAATTTGTTTGTCTTGAGAATTTTTTTTTTTAGGTGATTGACGTTCATTTTACACTATAAAACAAATAAAACAGTGGCAATTTGCTCTTGAACTCGATAAGAAACTCTCTTATTTACTTAAATCAGCATAAATTATGATTAAAAAATTACCTTTCATGAAATATAGCCAACTTTCATTTTCCACTCAAAAATTAAACGGAGAAGAAATTGAGAGATGCCTTCTCTATGAGACCATGCATCAAAATAAAAGGTTGGACGCTTGTGAATGGTATGCCAACGATGTAGCTCCGAGACAGTACCATTATTTAAAAGAGGGGAGTAAGAGGCTAACTCATTGACAAAAATATAAAAACTGCGTAACTTAAATCAATATTGTCCCGTTCTAACATGTACGGGAAGTAAAATAAAACACTTTTTTGAAATAAATAACATTTCATTTGCTATAATCCAGAAATATCTAAACAATTAAAAAAAAATGTCTCGACATAAATCGTGTCATCTCCATGCATCGCCATTCTGCAATATTTTTCACACACACCATAGCTGAATGAAATTAGCGACAGGTAAAGTTCGCTGTTTGACCTCTCTACACAATTTTCATGCATATGATATTGATATGGATTTTGAGACAATCATGGAGGATTTTGTTGGTGTAGAAGTTCGAGATGCTAATGGAGCTTTTTACAAGGTGATTATACTTTTTCCGACAGCGTATGATTCATGGATTTTCATATCTGTAATGTCAAAATGTTTCTATTTACATTAGACTTTACGATTTTGTTAAGTGATTATTGTGTGGATGTGTGTCGAGTCGTGAGCGAACACCGTCTCTCCGATTGTGTCTGTGAGCTGTGGCATGCAATCCACAAATTGTGCAGTGCAGTGCTGCATCACTGCAATGCATTGCCAATGCAAAGGCTAGATCTAGTGCAAGAGTGAGTGTTGAGCTGCATGCAATTGCAAGCATCTCTCCATCTTGATGATATTGATAATGCTTTAATTTTAAGTGATTTTGAGATGACAAGAGATGTGGGCATTGCACTGCAGTTATGTCTAAAAAATGTTGGGTGTCTGAACGTTTTTTAAATTTTTCCCTTTTGCCTGGATTGTTTTTTACCAAATTATGCAAACATGGTTGGATAATTGAAAAAAAATCATTTATTTACTCACATATGACTCAGAAGAACACATTTCAAATTTCAAGACTCACTGATGTTTCTATCAAAAGATACAGCCCCCCCCCCCCCCCCAAATCAGGGGAATATTCATCGAATTTTTGTCCACAATGGAAGAAAAAGAGGGACACGCCAAGTTATAAATTTTGCTCAAGAGGTGCATCGCACGATATGCAGCTCTACTTGAGCAGGATCAGGAAGCTCCACCTCTGTTGTCTTCATTGTGCAACTGCATGCCGATTGAATACACAAACACACGCGCAATCCGAATGCATACACGCACGCTTTCCGAATTCAATGCACACACGCTACATGTAGCGTTTACGAAGGCCCACAAAACAGGAAGCACGCACAAAGTTTGTTTTACCCCGCTGAGCGTTATATGAGCTACCTAGCGTGAAATAGATGTGCATGTGCAGATTCTACGCGCTATCACCATGGATTTGGGCTGAGCAGAGTCACGCTTCCCTACTTAGCTGATTCAAAAAGTGGGGGAAGGGTATTTTCAAACTGTAATCGCTTTTGATCCCATAGGACTAGCGAAAAAATAAACTCATAGGTGATAGATATATTCCTTACGTCTGGAACTACTTATCCCTCAGGGGGTCAGTTCACGAAAGTAGGAAATCTCGGAGCTACGATGGATGGAAACAATGTTTAAATCGCCGTTTTGATCAAGATATTTTTTGGGTTTAGAGTTGACCCTTTTGGAGCATATGGTGAAAAACCTACTCTTTCATATGACACCTCATTTGTTGTGTATCGCCTTCAGGATCACGAGCGATAGAGGTGTGAATCATAATTTGGTAATAAAAACATTGACCAATTTTGCATGAGCGCTCAATGCACGTAGACTTCATAGGGATGTGTGCAATTTCTATCGGAAGGGTTTTAGCACACAAAACCAAGTGCATGATCAGACACCCTAATAAAACTATGCTATGTCTATGAATGATATCACACGTTAATAGAGGGCAAATCAACCTTCGGCTTTAACCTTTGTGACATTCATTTGTATACTAATAATTGTATGAATTGCTATAATAAGTTTTACAAGTGTGAATCAGCGGGGATTGGTCCAGTGTACGTCATTTTTTAGTAAGGAGGGGGGGGGGGGGGGGGAGGGGGGAGGGGAGGGGGGGGGGTGGGGGGCAATGATTATATTAATGCTCCATTTTCATCTTCGGAACTCTAAATTTGTAGCAAAGTATAGTTGAAGAGTCTGTGAATCAGGTAATCAAGCAAATGTTCATGTACAGTATGTAAGAAAACTGATTAAATCCTGCTTACATTGCTTTCAGTGATCCTTTACATGTACACTGGTGCCCGTGTGAATGTTTGACATCATGTACATGTAGCTAGTCCCAAATATATGTAGCAATAATCTGGAAGTGTAGTCCTCCTACCCCCCCCTCCCCCCTCTCTACTTGCAGAGAAGATGTACATGTAATTTGCAGTTTACACTAGGCATTTAAATAAGAACAGTTTTTGATGGATCTACAGTAACTTCAGTTCCCAATCCAAGGCAAATTGGCAAGTCTGATTTAAAATTCAACGCATGAACTTCAATCAAATAAACGCCAACCTCTTTTAAAGACACCTCATATTTCTATAGATTCACAATCGACCCTGTAGTCCCACACTAAGGCCTTGGGTGTGGGATGATAGTTTCACACCCTGATATTGTTATCAATGGTCAATGATAACTCGTTGGTCAATGGAGGCATCATCATGCCGCATGGCTCAGTTGTTGTAGAGCATTGGTCTCGTAACTGGAGGTCCCGGGTTCAAAACAAAGCCGATGTGGTAGTGCCCTTTGGGAAGACATTAATCCTCATTACCAAGTCCCTTGGAGAGGACTTGAAGCCACTGGTCCCCTAGTTGCTCACTTACAAGCACATGCTTTCTTCTCAGTCAGGTAAAACCAACAAACCAACCGACCAATCAACTACTGAATTTATACTTGACTGCAAAGCTTTGATTCATGTATCCGATTCTAAATTACTTCTTTTGATTAAAAACTCCTTTACAGATCAAATGATAAAAATGTGTTAGTGTCAACTTATCAAGTGATACTAAAGCCCCGTCTTAATAGAACTTTTTTGATCTCACCTGAGCGACATGTAGATGAGAAACAGTGGGGGGTCTGATCGTAAAACACGGGGTGAGCTTTTGGACACCGTCTTAATCAGCCATCCGCAAAAACCTCACCAGGGTAGGTTACCATAACAACCGCATCTCCTTCATCGCGATCAGCGCGCGCGCGCTGTGTACATGTATACATTTTTCACGGCGATGACTTACCCGTAATTTACCCGGGTAGGCCTAGAGTTCCACGCGCGTCTTAATAGGCCGTTTATCAGGAGGTCGGCATCACCTCGATATCACCCTGGCCTGACTAGGGTGAGATTTACCTCGATGTCACCTCGATATTGTGAGGACGTTACCCCGATTGACGCGTTTTAATTGGAAGGGGGTAAACAGGGACTTTTAGATTACATTCATGACGAGAGCGTGGACTGCCACGTGTGACATTGTGTTAAGGCACTGGGCCGTGCCCGGCAGTGACTTAAAAGGACGTCACATTACCTTAAAAGGATGTCACACGTGGCGGTCCACATTCTCGTCGTGTAAATCTAAAAGTCCCTAATGTCATCCGGACAACGTCCGGACGACACTGCGACTTTATTCTCCAGTTAAGACGGGGTTTAAGTCTTACATGTACATGCCCAAATATTATAGAGAAGCTTAACCAGCTACAATTTCTATTTCACTTCTTCAAATATTGGGTGTTTCCCCGGCATCATACCCTCCAATATAATTTCCTATGTAAATGTTGGCTTATGCCTACATGTTTGATTGGGGGGTCGGGTGTCCAGACACTTAACAAACATACAGACCTTCTCTTTTGCCCTCGCATTTAATTTAAGTATCCATCAGATAGCAAAACCAGAATGGATGTTTGTCCTTTTTAAAATTGTCCAACATAATTCTTAGAAAATTTATGAAATGTTGCATGTAAACTTCTTCAAATAGCTGTTTGAAGGTGTTTGCCGGATACACAACCCTTCCGGACACAAAATGTACATGTATACCCAGACTGTACATTAAATACATTTCTCATTCTTTTTGTGACTTGTACATGAACCTGAAATTGCCACGGAGTTGAAAGTCATAGTCCCAAGATAAAAGTTTTGACTGTAGCCACCACAAGAACACTGCATGGATTCATCGATTGTGGATTGACCATAGGTAGTAATAATATGAAGGTGTGAAACCATTACCCCACGTCCAAGGTCGAGGTGTGGGACCACAGTTTGGAAGTGTGAATAGAAATATGACGAGTCATTGAAATGGTGTTCAATTTAATATACATGCATGCATTGTGATGCACATGTATGCATTAAATGGTTGGTTTATATTGCCTTTGCATGATGCTCTATTGGGAATCTGTATTAGGAGCTTGGAGCTAGAGAGAGAGAGATACTATAGACAAGATACCTCCGTTTTTAGTGTTAGTAATTTTTGTGTGTTTGCAAACATTTGCTGATACACTGTACTACGAATTCACTATTCCCTACACATTCACCCTTCCTCTTGGCCTGTATGAGTACATAATTTTTGTTGGTACAAAAAGTGTAGCAAGTTTGTAAGCTGCCGAACACAACGTTAGGATGACTCCTGAACAGTCTAGGCAGCGTACTTCGAGAAAGATGATATGAGATGTCCGCCTCAAAATACAAACATCTTAGTATACATGTACATGTAAAGACATGTGCAACGTTTTCACGTAACTGTTAAGTAAAAGTTTACCGTCATCTCCTTTTAATACATGTTTCAATTGGTTATTGACGATCTTGTGCTTATGACGGTTTTGTGAAACACTGCCCTGGAGATGCGATAACCAAGTAGTAAAGCAGTGACCTTGTAACTGGGAGCGTTATTTTTTTATGCGGCACAGATTGGGGCATGGCGCCTGTTAAACCTATGGGAAGTACGTTCTTTCCCTTTTGAATAGTGTCTGCACGTACGTGAGACTAGTCATGTTCGCTAGCGCATTAGCGCTGCGAAGAAGTTTGTATATCTATCGCGAACTATGTGTTTAGATAACATTCCTCTTTGTTTAAGTTAGTTAAGTTTTATTGACTAATTATTGTGATGTTCTCCTTAATGACGTGCTGCCTCGTCTTCAGATTTCCAATTTGATTTTAATTGTTGATGTAATGATTTTCCATGCGGTAGTGGATTACATGTAACACTATTAAAAACAGACCTCTACTACTTACACTGTCTAGTACGCACACGACCAGTCTGTAAATCAAGACCCCTTTAAAAAAAAAGCCCCAATCTGTGCCGCATAAAAAAATAACGCTAACTGGGACAAAAGACAAGTCCTTAGGTAAGGCGTTGGTTCCCTAGTTGCTTATTTACGTGTACATTACACATGTAAAAAGCATTTAAAACATGCTGTCTTATCATTCAACTAAAAACAACCAATGTCTTCACCTTCACATGTATACATTTACCATGGCTTGTGTTTACAATGTAGAAGAATCATCTTACTTTAGAGCATGTACATGTACAACACATGTACATTGTACTATTGTATGTTCATTGACAAATGCACTGTACATGGATACATTCAGATTGTACAGCTCTACACCGTGCATGCATACATGTCAAGATATGACAGGATTAAATGAAGACCTCATCCGCTAGGAGCCAGAAGGGCATTCACTCATGTTACAATACAACACAGCCTTAACAACCTCCTGGCTCTGAACCAACGATCTATAGGTTAACACGTCCAAACACTGTAAGTCAATCACACGATGATGAACTTCAAACTATGTTGCCGTCAATTTACATCTTCAGTACATCCGAGGGAAACAAATTGGCTAAGATTGTCTCCTGCTAGCGTGTGTTTGTTGTTGTAAGATGACACGGATGTACCCCCAGTCCCTATTGAAATGATTCATTAAAGTTCAACAGGCTCCCCTGGAAACTGTGCAAAGTACATGTATGTACTGGACTAGCAAAGACCTATGGAATGAGTTGAGATTATGTATGAAATGTAGAATGTAGAAATTTCCACTGTTCCTACATTCTAATACAAGTTTTTTACTTTGTTAAAGTTCATATGGTCTCCAGTTAACGTTCTGTCCAAGGAACAGGTTTTCCCCTGAACATGAGCCTGCAGAGGGGAGGGGTAGACATACACACAACAACGTGATAATTATTTTTGCGTTTTTCTCAGCACGGAACTCGAACCGAGGCGCATGCATAACGAAAGCTACATTCACATACTGTACATGTACATGTACCCTCATGTTGTAGTGCTCAACAATTATTTCCTATTGAAATAACCTCCAAACAAATCACTTCAATTTTGGTCATAACCAGTATGAAAAAGTTTTAAAAACAAATGTATTTGATATGCTTCCCTTTAAATAGGTATGTTACTGTATCGTCTGCACACATGTGCATGTTGTAAGATGTTGAATTTAGCAGATGATGTACATGTAAGTATGTCATGATGTGAAGCCCCCAAGCTTAGAGCATCAGATGTATGGATAATATCTACTAACATGTGTAGAGTTAATCAGGGTTGTAATGTTACTAACATTAGGATGTTTCTTTCCTGGGACCTAGTGATGACTGAGGTATTCCATTAACATGTTATTAATGAATGAACTAGAAATGCAATCGTGTCACAACGATTGGCGTGCAATGACGCCGTGTTTCTACGTGTCGAACGAAAGAGCTTCTCTCGGACTATCCAGAGCAATTTGTACGAAGTCTTTAGCTTCTGTAATATTGGAGACAGGTAGGGCGAAAGAAAGGCCTCAATAGTGACCTTGATGGGATGGTAGTGACTATGCCTACGATGTTTGAAAGAAATTGGGATAGGGGAAACAACCTAGAAAGGGCTCGCAAGCACTGCGTGCAAAAACAAATGGGATTAGTTGCATGTTCGTCATTGCAATCAAGATCGTTCTAGGGGTCAAAAGCGTGAACCCGATTTGCCCCATAGACAATGCGTGTAATGCATGGGCGGAAAACGTAGAGGATCTGTATTATGACCGGAGTTAAATTGTTTTTTCTCTCTCTCTTTATGTCTCTTTATGGGCCGTATATGGTATCATTGGAAAGAGAATTTCATGGTCGTTATTGTAAACTACTCTCTTTTTTTCTATGATAATCCTATCGAAACATGTGATGTAAAATAGATTTAAAGGACAAAATGGCGTCTTAAATGGCCCCCTTGACCAATTTCAAAAATCCGGCCACGAGGTGCCCTGCGTATTGCATTTCGGAATGTCATTGTAAATTTTCAAGGAAAAATAAGGATGTTTAGGGGGCGAAAAGTAGTCTGAAAAAAAAGACGTCATGGCCGATAAGTTTTATAATCGGGCGGAATTCGTATAGTGACCCTTGTTCAAATGCGATTTACTCACAATTTTCTGTGTAAACATATACCATACTTGGTATCATTCGAAAGGGCACTTCATTGCGGTCAGTTTGACACCATTGTCATCTGCACGCAATGTACTGCACGTATTAAAGGCGCTATTACGTAATGCATAGCAAATTCATCATTTTTGGCGATAACTTTGCGCTGACGTTATTAAAATTTTCCAAATTTAGCAGACAGTTGTCACGTATATGGATACATCTGTCTGCCAAGTTTCAACGACGTAGGTATAAAGATCGCCATTTTAGAGCAAGTTGAAGTTATTTCGGAATTTTCTTGAAAATGGCGAATTTGGAGGGCAATTTTCGCAAATTTGGTCAGTGATAGGGTATATAATTTTGTATATGGCTGGAAAGGGCATATCCTCAAGTATCTAAATCCAAAAAAGGGTACGGGTCTGCCAAGCCATAATGGAGATACGGCCACAGAGAGAAAGCCAATTTCCAGAACTTTAGAGGGCGCTATTTATGTTTTGCAAAACCATTGGAGCGTGAAATTCGGCAGGGCTATGTGCATTTATGAGATTAAGATACTGGGAGATTTAAATACAAAACGGAATTTATATGAGAAAGTTATGCCAGTTTTAGATTTGTAGGGGTCCATTTTTCAAGAATTTGAGAGATTTTTGACGGAGACGGTTTCAGATTTGAATTTTGAGTACGAAGATGGCATTTTGAAGGTCAAGTGATGCGTCGCAGATGAAAGAACATCTCTCAGACTATCTAGAGGAATTTGTTAGAAAGTTGTAGGATCTAGGATACTGGAGATAGGAAAGAAGCAAGAAAGGCCTTAAAATGGACCAGAAACGGACAAAATGGCGCCTGGACGTTTACGCATGAGTGATTTCAGAAAACGAAAAAGTAGGTGACCTGGATGAGATGTTAGAGATGATGCCTATGAAATTTGAAAGGAAATGGACATGATGAAGGCACCTAACTAGGAATGACAAGCACTATGTGCAAAACGAATGTGATTTCCGGACGATAAGGAATATACTAAGGAGAATATTAATGGGGCAGAATGTGAACGAAAACAAGGCAATGACGAAGGTTCGTCATTGCAACTACAATACTTGGAGTCCAGTCTGCATACATTACTTGTTGCTATGTTGGGCAAGTATTTAGAAAGCTTTCAGGTTGTCAAGAACGTCCTCTTTTTAAAAGTACCGTATTTGCCGGCAATAAGGCCGCAGCGGCGCATCCCCAACTTTGGCATTTCAAAGAGGAAAAAAAAAGGAAAAAAAAACAAACGGACAAAACAAAATAATCGTAATTTTCTTGTAGAACACTATTTTTTTTACAAACTGATAACAAATTCATTAATATTCTTATAAATTACCGGAAGTTTAGCTAAAAAATGATCGCAAGCAGATTTGGTGTCCGATATATACCCCTACCACAATGTACGGTGAATTGCGGAATTGCATGAAATGGATACAAAGATCAGAAAATAGACTTAGTGCGACTTCGACTGGATGCGCAATTGCGTTCGCGGCAGCTCCGTAACGGTCCCTTCTTTTACTTTTTAGCAATGCATTGACACGAACTTAGATCAAGATCTATCGGCAGATGTTGTTTTAGGAAGTTTATTTTTCGTCTTCATGTCAACAATGCAAGATAAAATTGTCAGTAAGATGTGTGGAAATGTCCTGTACCATAGTGATTAGTGGTATAGTTATTGTAGTCCCATATGTACAAATTTGTGTTTTTTTTTCATGGTTTTGACTTGCGATTTTTTTATATTTTTTAACTCTTTTGCCGCAAAGGCCGCACCCCGACTTTTTGATATTTTCTCTTTCAAAAATACTGCGGCCTTTACGCTGGCAAATACGGTATGCATACAATTTGAATATAGTTAGTGAATCCGTCTATAGGGTTTTTATCTTGGGTGTAGGGTTGGTGTTTGGCTGGGTCTAACACTATCAGGCGCTAGTTACAGTGTATACATGTATGTACATTGTAGCTACAGTACATTGTAGGTACATTCAGCCTCTAGGTAAACATACATCCAAAGTTCTGCATTATACATGTAATTGATATACATGTAATACATGATGACATCACAGTATGGGGAAGGCCATGGTCACATTTGAAGGATGTCTGTGAGTGGAATGAACATCTGTGTGATAGTGACCTCACCATGAACCTGGTCAGTGACCCGCTAGGCCTATGGGTTGTAATTTCAATAGGCCTCCCTGTACACATCGTTGCACTTGTATAAATTACATGTTTGTGTTGTGTACCTCCAGTTTATTCAAGTTCATCCTTTATTCGATATTCAGTTTTAAAAATGCAAAACATTTAAATATATACAAAGCATTTCAAGGTAATATACAACGTACATTTTAATAAATGAATTCATATTGAATAAGAAGAATAAAAAGACCACCATTAAAAGCCTATTGTCGTATTGAGGCTTGACAGGTTGATGCTTTTGTGTAGCCAACATTTCAAAAGTCTTTGTATATATATATATTGTTAACCCCTTGACTACGGGAACTGGGTGGTCCCTGTGTTAAGCCTACCAAAATGACAGAATTCAGTAGTCAACTGGTTAAATCTGCAGTAGATGTAAAGTTAGTCATTTTCTTTTTACATTAAAAATATTAAGAAACACCGAGGCCCAACACACCATCTGGTGGAATGTACATGTTCGTTGAACTAGCTAGGTTACCTGCTATATTTAATTTAAAGAAATAGAAAGAAAGTGAAGTTCACTTTTAAACATTCAAATCTGCGGTAGATATGAAAGTTACTAAAGTTAGTGATATTCTGTTCTATGGATATACCCTTAAATGCCCTGTTTTTTTTTCTATCATCATTTTGAAAATAAATGAAAACAGAAAACAATACAGAGACCTACATGTAGTATATCATAAAGTATAACATATCCCTTTAACCTATTAGCAACTAGAAATTTTGTAAAAATTGCCTATTACTCACTGGAAGAACTTGCAATATTGCTCTCTTTCTGACATTTTTCTGAAGAATATGAAACGTGCGCTATTTTTTTATGCTAAATCCTACTGTAGACATCGTAAGGATTACGCACGTATAACATTATAACGGTAGACCCTACAACGGATACTATAGCGCGTTGAAAACGGACGAAAACGGACAGGCGGTTACGGGCGGTTCAGTGAGTAAAAGGAGGGGCGGTTTCGGGCGGTTTAGTTGCTATTGGGTTAACAGTGTGTAGTCCTATACTGCTGTATAGAGGGCCAGGTGACTTGGTATTAGACTGCTTGGGGTGAGTGGTGGATACTTGACATAGCAATGGTCTTACTCTCATCACCACACATCATCTCAATATAGAAACTAACTCTCTCTCCTACTCCTACTCTCCCCTCTCTCACTCTGTTTTCTGTCTCCTACCCTCCCACTCTCTCTATCTCTCCCACTCTCTATCTAACTCTCCCACTCTCTATCTAACTCTCCCACTCTCTATCTAACTCTCCCACTCTTTCTCTCTGACTCTACCCTCTCTCTCTCTCTCTTCCCTCTCTCTCACACACTCTTTCTCACTCTCCATCACTCTCCTTCAGTCTATCCATCTCTTTCTCTTTCTCTCTCTCTCTCTCTCTCATCATCCTTACACCCGTCTCTCTAACTCTCTCCATCCTTCTCTTCTCTCCCTTTCTGTCTTGTCAAATTTCTTTCCTCCTATCATCTACTTGTAATAGCATCTCCTTCTTATTACAGCGATATATCTCATGTTTCTCTTTTCCTTTTCATGATATAGTCTCCATCTCTTTCTACTTGTGTATTCCGTAGTTTACCCCTCCCCCTTCCCTCTCGCCTTCTTTACTCTTTCCCTTGTATAAGTACTTTATTTCTTCCTTCCTATCAACTTCTACTCACAAAGTTCTTTTAATCTTACATGTTTCTTTCATCCATAGTTTCCTTTTTGTTCTTCGTTCCTTCTCTCTTGCTTTGTCTGTCTCTGTGTTTCAGTACATGTACATGTATATCTCTTTCACTCCCTCTCTCTCTCTCTCTCTCTCACTCCCTCTCCCTCTCTTCCTCTCTCACTCTCTCTCTCCCTCTCTGCATGTATCTCTTTCACTCCTCTCTATACCATCATTAAATGAAGATTGATCAACCTCCCATCTCGACTGTACAGTATATTAGCACGCAGTGACACTGCATGCGTTGTGCACTACACATGCTCATGTTTATCAACAAGCAGGCTTCGCAATGAATGCAAGCTGGAGAGATGACTGTGCAATGCAATACAACATGTGCTCTATTTAGACACAGATGTCATATCTATACAGATATACATAGCTCATATGCATTTGCAGTAGATCAACCCACTCTCCATGTATTTACATGTTTATGAACATGAACATGAAAAAGTGCATCAAGAATATTTGAAATGTTACAACTCCTTGACACAGCGTACACTTCGTACAAACAACGTACGTACATGTACATGTAGTGTTGAAATGTGGTCGTATAAATACTAAACACATTCCTGCATGCTGTACACATGTTTATATATCCACTATCATTTATATTTCAAGAAGTTCTTTCCATACTTCCATTGAGAAAAAGTACCAAAGGTGAAAATTACAGAGACTACTTGACTAGGATTCCTTGTGTGTTGTTTAATAGTGCATTGTGTCTCTCATTCCATTGTCAAGTGCCCTTCAACCCCCCCCCCCCCCAAAAAAAGTATCGTAATAAAGAATTCACAAATTCACAAAAAATGTGTCAAAATTGCATATTTCATTACATACATGTACTGTCGGTAGCCAGGAAAGCATCAACTTTGTTTGAAATGATGAGAGCAAATGCCCTGTGGAACTATGCAAATTACAGATGACATACATGTACATGAACATGTAGGGCTGGAGGCCTATACTGCAGTACAGTTTACATGTGCACCATATTAAAGAACGAAGAACAAGCAATATTTTCTCTTTCTCTCTTTTTGGGGGAGGGGGGGGGGGATGGTATAGTCTGTATTTAGTCTGTATTTGTTAGAAGTAGACATGTCTGTACTTCATGTACTGTGTATCAGTATTAAGAATGTAGAGAGAGGACAAATGGCATACTACAGCCTGAGGCACGATCATGCTGCATATTTATCAAGTAAGTTATGCTTCTTAAAATAATTTCCCAGCCATCTTAAAGCAGATAAACCTCTGATAAGAGCAGAGGACAGGACACTTGATCAGGGTAGCCGCTACACAAATGAAAATTACACTTTCTCATGTGAAAAAGTACATGCAATTAGTTTGCAGTGATTTATGGAAAATCACATCATATTTTTGTATGTATTAAAATATTTAGTTTAGGGTCCAAATGACGGCTAATTATTGATAAATTGTCTCCAGGTTATTGTATGATATGTCTGGACCGGGTACCATAATACAAACTATATTTGAGTTCCTTGGACAAATCTTAGATGTGTATTAGCATGTTAAAGGTAAAGACCAGTATTGGAAACGCCCCAATTTCAAAAAATGAAATGGAAGCTCTCATTACCAATCATGTGAAAGAATATGTTTTGACTAATACATGATGATAAAAAAATTGCCGGGAAACCGCCTACTAATTCATATATTTGGTAAATTTGTTTCTCTCATGGTCGTGTGAGAGATATAGGGTAGTCCCATATACATCTTTCTGTGTATAGTGCTTGTAACTTTACGAAGAATGGGCCAAATTTCTTATCATTTTGATGATTCCAGAACCTTGCAGATGCTAGATGCTAGATGATCAACCTTTTCTGATCGATTCCACAACGTTTCTTTCACAATGCAATCGCATGACCATTACTGGTCTTTACCTTTAAAAGATGATGAAATGATGGCTGTCTGCCTTGTAGACTTTTAGGCATAACATCTGATGATGTCAACCCAAAAGGTATGTATTCATCAGCTTGAGATTGCCAAATAGCCTGCTATTTCTGATTTGGGAAATAAGCCTAAAGTTACAAATCGCATCTTCGTCAGCTCGAGACTCGGCTCTCGAAACTTGAGCTTGAGAAATTAGCTCGACATATTTTGCTTAGCGTTTGCGCATAGTCTGAGTCTTCGGGCTGGTGAAAACGCACCTGACAAATAGCGGGATATTTTGCAAACTAGCCCAAGATATCTTGGGATGATTATCTCGACCAAATATCCTGCTGATTGCAACTGCGGGCCGACGAAGACGCAAATTAGCTGGATAATTTGCGATTGGGATAGTTGAAATAGCGGGTTTCGGGGCAATCTCGAGCTGATGAAGACGGGCCTAGAGAGACAAGAATGTGATACATTTCACACATTCCAGCCTGGTACATAAAAGGGCAATCCAACCCTTGCAATAAGTTGTTTTGTATGAAAGAAACAAAATAAGAGAAACAGAATGGTGAAAGTTTGAAATAAATCGGACCAATAATAGGAAAGTTATGACAGTTTGAAATGTGAGATTGATCCTTAAAGTCTGTGAATCTCAAATTGGCAGTTTGGTCAGTGGAACATGACGTAGTCAGGGATAACTCCAGTTGTCATGTGCAAAAATATAATTAATTTATGTTTTTCTTCTAAGTGCCTTCTCCCTTTGGGCATTTGGATAGCATATTATTATTATAGGTCCTCTAAAGAGAAAAAACTCTTGAGTCATACATTCCTTTTTAAATTGAAATTTTAGGTGGTGTGTAGGAACAAATGGGGAAATGAGCCCATGCCTACATGTATACTGATAACAACTTTCATAACTTTCTCATTTTTTTGTCCAATTTCATTCCAACTCTCACCAATCTACTTCTCTGATTTTTCTGCTTTTCTCTGGAATAGTTGTTATCAAAGAAGAAGCACGTGACTAAAAATCTGGTATCTCACCAAAGTTTGCTTTTACACTGCAAAAATTAGGTGAAATTTCGGCGGGCGTTTAACCAAACCACACTCCAGAGGTGGGTTTTTCGATTTCAATTTTTTGGTCACGTTTGCCGGTAGTTGCTAATCTATGCAACTACACCTGTACCGGCAAAGCACCAGAATGTGAGAAAAATCAATGGTGTAAATGCAGCTAGTGTACATGTAGGGAAGTAGAAGACAAAGGGCCAAGTTTACCTAATAGATCGACCCTCCACATGAACTGTCTATCAATAGTACTTGACTCTCAAGCAAAGAATTTCATTCCTCCAGCATTCCTAAACTTCTCCACTTGGGAATACAGCTTTGAGAGGGATCGAGATGGAGAAAGAAAGAGAGAGAGAAGGGGGGGATAGAGAGGGAGAGAGAGAGAGGGGGGGGGGAGAGAGAGAGAGAGAGGGAGAGAGAAAGAAAGAAAGGGAGATGGAAGTGGAGAAAATACTTTGGGGCTTTGTTCAGTATGTTACTATAAGGGAATGTACATAACAGTTGCAGACCATATCCGGTCACGGGCAGAAATCACTCATGAAATATGTTTGTGTTGCGGGGAAGGGGGGAATACATTTTATTTGTCATGATAGGAAAGCCTGGAAAGGGTCATTAGATTTTGGAGTACCCTTGTACTTAGAAATTCTCTGAATTTGAAGAACGAGATTAATAGGAATGAAGGATGAATGAAAGAATGAATATATGAATGAATAATGACAAATAAAAGAAACAAATTTATCACTTGTCAAGGACAACCAACAAACACCCCTAGAATTATTATGTCCCCTCTTTCCAAGTCATGGAGGGACACAGGATTTCTGCATGCACATTATGACTTGATTAGTTGCAGAATTTTCAACGACATCAAAAACGAATTACATTGCATTATACATGTCTCTTGTAAATCCAGTTTTATATCATTCCTGTTAGACGTATATCTTACAAGACACAATTGATCGCAGTGGGCAGGGAAACCAAAATTGCATTAAATGTTTGACAATTTGGTTAAAATTGCCAAGTGAAGGAAAGATACTTTTAGAGTTATTCACCGGAAAATCAATAATTTGATTTATAAAAGGTACATCCATTGCCTTAGAGTTGAAAATGTGTGTGTGGGGGGAAGGGGAGGGGGGGGGGGGATGAAAATGGCGTGACTTTAGAAATAGGATCGTGCAAAATATGTGTACATGGTACATGTACATGTATATGTACATGTACTTATCAAAGTTCCTATTATCACTACCGTAATTAACAGTGTATAAATCGCCCCTCGTGTATTAACCGCACCCCTCTTTTTCGCCCTAAAAAACAACAAAAAAATAAAAAAATAGCTTTTGTTTTGTTTTTTTGGCCAACTTTGTCGGCAGCAAGCCAGGTCCGTGTTAAAAAAACCCACGCGGGAAGGCCTTTCATTTAACTCATTAATGTAAATTAAAAAACCGTAGAGGACCCAGGATAGAACCTTGTGGTACGCCGTGTAATAGAAGAAAAATTGGAGGAATTATTATTATAAACTACATATTGAGATCTATCAGAAAGATTACTTTCAAACCAAGATGACAGACAAATTTGATTGTTGTTCTAGTTTCCGAGTGGTGAGTCAACACATCGATTACTGAGCTGGGAGACATTGCCAGGCATAGCGCCAGGTGGAAGGGCATAAATTGAAACTTTAATTATTGTTATTATAATTTTTTGTTTGTTTTGGTGTACCGTGTAAAAACCGCACTCCCGACTTTGAATTTTTTTCGGCCGCAAAAAGGTGCGGTTTATACACCGTTAATTACGGTATACATAATTTCCCATGTCATTACAAAGTTTCTTTCCTCGAGAGATGACCAAGAATCGTTGGAACGCCTTCCATGAGTGCTAAGGTGGTACTTACGCTCTCAATGACCACTCTCATTTCAAGAAAACATACCGTGTACATATGTATATCATCTACATGTATGTGGAACCAGAAGGGCGTAACTTGAATACCTCGACCCAGAGACAACGCCCGTCTGTTCTGACCCTCAACAGACATAATACATATGCACAAGTAGTGTGTGCGCTAGTGTTGTGCTAACTTTACCTCGTGTGGTGGAACTCCTAAGTGAGAGCTGCCCCCAAAGTCCACCTTTTTAGACTGGCATGCCCCCCCCCCCTCCCTCATTTTATTGGATCAAAGTTACATTGAACCATCCTCAAAGCAGGTATGGCTCGATCCAATGCAGCCCGTATTGTGGGCAAGATCCCACTATCCTTTGCATTGCAATGAGAACAAGGCCAGTACGAACTCAGGTATGAAATTTCCTCAGATGAGGTCACTCCATGCTTGATCGTTGATTCCATTCTGCAATTCCCATTGAGAGATGATGGACGATCAGAAAAAATCCCCCCTTAGCTGAGCTCAGCTTGTTTGATTCGTCTCTGTAGGCGCGTCTTCATCATCTAGAGAGTGCCAAATAGCCCGCTATTTCTGATTTGGGAAATAGTCCCGAAGTTACAAATCCCGTCCTCATCAGCTCGAGATTCGACTTCGTAACTTGAAACTCGACCTTGAGAAATTAGCTCGAGATATTTTGCTCAGCGTTCGCGCATAATGTGAGTCTTCGGTCTGGTGAAGACGCAAATTAGCTGGATAGTTTGCAATCGGGATAGTTCAAATAGCGGGATATTTGGCAATCTCGAGCTAGTGAGGACAGGCCTTGTCAGACTGGATTGGGAAGGATGCCTCGGGATACATGTGAACGTCCAGGAATAGGAACGGACAGACAGCATTGGAATGTCCGTTGTTGAGGGATGAAGATGGAATTATGTCTTTGTCTCTGTTATGCATGTCTAGTACAGTTCTTCTCCATGTGTACAATCAGTCACCAAGTACTTGCATGCATTCATAGCACGCGCAATTTGATATTTTTCCCTTTAAAATACTTGGGTTGTGTTGTTGGGCTGTATTGACACAAGGAAAGAGGGCACGTCTTTCTTTAGAATTGTCAATTCTACACAATGTATGTCCATAGGTGCCATTGTTCTCAGGAAATTTATGCTACATGTACATAAATACTTGAAGTAGTAGACACATTGTATGTACACATGTACATGTACATGTACATGTATATCAAAGACTTTCTCTGCTATTTTCATATTGTTCCAATGTAGATCTTTTCCACTTGTTTGTTACACTGCTACATGTACATGTATAGGAAAAAGTGCATAGAGCTGTTTACATGTAATAATATTCTTGTTTGATCTGTCTCTGTCATATCGAATTGGAAAAGAAGCTTCAAGATCCATGTGTACATTCAAAAATAGAAATGGACAGACAGCTTTGGAATGTCAGTTATTTTGAGATGAAAGTATGTCTTTGTCTTTATGTAATGCATCTGTGTACAGTTGTTCTGCATGTGTACATATTAGGCACCAAATGCAGATGGACAGTGTTGTAACCTTTTAACCAAAGAGAGCAACAGTGTATGTTTTACTACCAAGACATATTTATGTGAAGTAAAGAGGGAAAATTATATCAAATCAACCATGTATTCATCCCTGCTACATGTAAGTATTTACATTTGATACAAAATGTACGACAAACAATTATTTCTTTGAATTTATTTAATTTTAGAAAAAAAGATACATTTTTGTATTGAAAAAAAACACACACAAATTATGCACACTACAAAACTGGAAGGAGTATATTAAAACGCATATATGCACTATAATTTTAATGTACATCTTGGGACTATACAATACCTTGCACATGTGTAGTGGTAAATGAATTTGTTATATAAAATGATGAGTTATATGATTACTTTTGTTTGGTCAGAGAGGGTCAAAAGGAAATTACCTGGTTATCCTTGTTATATCAGGGCTCAAAACCAAAATACAAAGAAGTGGGACCGTCCAAATTACTTTGTTATAATCAAACTATCAAAGTTATTCATAATTCTCCAAAATACAATTGCCTTAATACTATATTCATCTGGGTATGTTCATGGACACATGTACATGTACATGTACATTAGACATCTTCTGTTTTACATGTATTATAATACTATGAACACTTCTATTTTTTTAGTGTTACAGAGAAGAAAAACTGTGTACATGTACATGTAGGCCTAACGTACATAAAATATATATTCAACAAAATAGAATTCCATTTATCTGGGTATGTATGTTCATGGACACATGTGCACTGTAAATCTGATGTTTTTATGTTTTTACAATGTTCACTACTAAGTAAGTACTATTTCGTACTGCTACAAAAAGAAGAAAAGTCGCTGTGGAGGCCTACTGCACATATTTAAATACATACATGTAGTGCAGTTCAGTTGCAAAGACATTTACGTATTTATAAATACATGCAACTAGAAAATGTTATGCAGGGCATGTTGCAACTCAAAGTCATCAAGCTAGTTTCCTGAGTCATTATTTCGCAAGACAAGCGTGTACATGCCCCTCTCCAATACATCACTTTGCAATGTACAGAGTCCAATGGTGGGGAATCCCCCAGCTTGGAATCCCCCGCATTGTGCAGTGTACATAAACGGGTGTGAACTTTGAACAATACTATACAGTGTGGGTTTCTCTTTATTGGTTTTTCTACATGTTCCATTGAACTCGGCCAGACAGGTGTAATGTACATTGTTTATTCACATAATGGCATGTAAAAGCTTGATTTTGAAGCCAGTACTGAGGCCGTAACATTATTTCAATGTGATTGGTATAATGTTAACAGAACTACATGTAACTCCCTATTGTGTGTTCAACAGGCCGTCAAACCATTTGAAAGGACTTTTCTTTTCTTTTCTTTTTATTGTATAAGGCTATAAGCTGGTAAAATATCTACTTTTGTGTTTGTGTTTATATCATGGTGTATACAAAATAAAAAATAAAAAAATAAATAATCCATATGATATGATATATATGTATTTAAATTTTGTTCAATTTCCTCTGTATTTGTAACCTATAATTTGTATAGGGCCTCTCAGGAAAACAGTTTTTAATACTGAGAGAGTTTTATAAAAACACTAGTGGTGTGATTGCATGGCTCCACACAATTTTTTATTTCCACTAATGATTTGTGTACATGGGGTCCATTTCTAAATTCCATAATTCTGTGTGAGGAGGGGGGGGGGGGGGGGGGGGTTTGTAGCCTAAATGTGGGGTCTGTTTACTCAGTGTTTCTATTCGTCACAAGCCTGCCTGATTTTACAAAAATACATGTAGTTCTTTACAATCTTTTTTCTTTCTTGTTCCACAGGCTGTACTTAAGAACATCCTTGATGATGAAGCGAGCATAGCATTTGAAAACAAGTAAGTTCAGTTTTATTTGTATATATTTTTAAATTTGTATCTGTGGCATTCTTAAGACTTGGTCCATGTTGACTTGAAATATACTATATATTTTTTATCACATCCTGATGTTGATGTGTTGGATAATGTATTATGAATGACACATGCTCCACTGTAACCTCTGATAAAGGTTTCATGATCAATATCTTACCTGAGCAAAATTGCTAACTTTGGTGCTTTCCCTTTAAAACACTTCGCCTGCTTTTCTTGCCTCTCTGCACGGTCGCTCGTTTTCCACATGTGCAATTTTGCACAAAACAACAGGCACCAATTGACGGAAGGATTGCTTTGTCAAACACAATGGCTTTGCAAAATTATCCATTTCTGGCCTTGATTAGCCTTGTTTAGATTAGATTGATTAGAACCTTTTAACACCGGTATAGATTAATCTTGCGGTGGAAACGGTTCAATACTCATGAAACCTTTGGTATAGTTGTCTCATGATGAATACAAATGTGGCACAGGAAGATTATTTGTGACGTATGTAAAGAGTTAAACCTAAACTAAAACCCAATTTGGTCCCTAACCCTGTTCAATACTCTGATCCAATATAACCTTCTTAATATTTGGCGACAGCAATTGTTAGACCAGGGACCCGTTTCACAAAGCCCTTTTCCAACGACAAATTACTAAAATCAGTGACAAAGCTGCTGATAACCAATCAGAAGCAAGGATTTTGGTAGCTTATAACAAAAACTGTCATTTGTCACTGATGACAAGTTTTGTGAAACACCCTCCAGTGCGTGATTTGATGTTTTATTTCTCTTCTTTGTTATTTGTCTGTTTTAGTTGGACAGCTGAGAGGAAAGTCCCAATCAACGTTGTTCGTCTTCCACCTGAAGCTTCCAGAGAAGTGCTCGAACTCAAGGCTGATGATGAAATTGAGGTGAGAAACATTATCATAGATTAACAGATTAAATTGTAAAGGTGC
Source organism: Strongylocentrotus droebachiensis (assembly GCA_035222895.1). NCBI lineage: Eukaryota > Metazoa > Echinodermata > Echinoidea > Camarodonta > Strongylocentrotidae > Strongylocentrotus > Strongylocentrotus droebachiensis. The sequence continues at coordinate 171,380 of JAVYIG010000449.1, forward strand.
ATTAACTTGGTAGTTTGGGGGTGTTATGAATTTTCCATCCGAAATACAATAACTTTACCGTTATAAAGTTGTCCCTGAGAGGAGAATTTGTTTTTAATTTTGGATAAAATAGAAATTCTGTCCATAGTGTTTCTGTCATGAAGATCACGGTAGGCAGTAAGACTGTTGTAAATGTATGTGTCTCAATGACCTACACATATATTTCTATGTAAAAGTATGGCCCCCCAAAAGACGTGAGTTTACAAAACACAGTCAGATATCAGTGATAAATCAGTGTGGTAAAGTTATTTTTAACACACACTCTATATCGTAATCTTTTTACGTTGAATATGCATTTGTGAACAGGTCAAGGAATATTTATATGCAATTTGACCCATTCTGTACTCTTCAGAATAAAAATTCGAACAGTTTCTGTAGTGATTACATGTACATATAACGCTAAGAAAGCAAGTGTATTGTTGTAAGTAAGCTACTCTTCGACTTCTCATTTTGCATTTATATAAGGGTGTTTAAGACGCATAATCGTGGGTTTTTTATGGGGAAATTGACACCAATCTGGTGTGTACCCGATAATAGGTTTTGTAAGTTGTCAAGAGTTTTCTACAGAAGGTTTATACTTGTCCTCACCACTTATGATTGAACTTTAACCTTTCCTCCTCCTCAGGTGTATTCAAGGTCGTTTGAAGGTGAGCCTTGCGGATGGTGGAGAGCCAAGATACAGATGGTCAAAGGAGAGGTAAGAATATCACGAAAGCTAATAATAATATTCCTTTCTTGTAAAAGCGCATAACACATTATGATATAATAATGATAATAATAATAATTCTGCTTTTATATAGTGCTTAATACATCTATGATGTCTCTTCAATACTTGCCCACTCACACTGTATGCACAATCTCCAGCCAGGCGCTTCTTCAGGACCACAGGCCTTCTCAAAGCGCTTTACAGATATATATTATTACCCCGGTCATCGGATGCAGGCTTACCCGCACACAATGTATGCTCATTTAACCACATTAACTTTCGCATCCTACCGGGTATCCATTAAACACCTGGGTGGAGAGTGGCAAATGTAGATCAATGTCTTGCCAAAGGACACTAGTGCTGCGGCGGGGCTTGAACCGCGGACCTTGTGAACCACAGTCCGGTGACATATCCACTCAACCACAACACTTCTACATAACGTCCCTAAGCACTTCCAAAGAGCTTTTGAAATGATTACCCTAGCTTTAGCCCCGGCAGCCGTTATCAGCGCACAGTGCATGTCAAGGAATAATCCTACCAGGTACCCATTTACCTCACCTGGGTGGAGTGTGGCAAATGTAGATTAACGTCTTGCCAATGACGTGACCATTGATGTGGCAGGGATTTGAACCCCGTGCCTTGTGGTTCACAGTCCGGAGACTTATCCACTGAACCTCAACACTTTTACACCTCTAAGCTATGAATAAATAACATCCATTGTGTTCCTTTTTTTTGGATGTGGAAAAAAGATGTATCAGACTTGATTTTGTGCATTGTGATTTTTAGCTGTTATGGAACAAATCACTATTTTAACCAGTGTACTGTATGACCCCTTCCCCATCATCAACAAAGAGAAAATAAAGTACAGTATACTGTATACACATATTGTGAACTAAAGATGAAAAACCTTGAATGTGTTTACATATAATTTGTTATGAACTTATTTAAAAAGTCTGTGACATAACTTGTTTTGTATATTTTTGTTCCTTCTATCTTGCAGTTCTTTGTAATAGAGTATACAGGCTATGATGCTACCTACAATGAAATAGTGCAAGGCGATAGGCTGAGGCGGATAAATCCAAAGTGAGTCGTCTTTAATAATGTTTGCAAGTAGTCAATACCATTTAAAAAAAGACACTTTATTAACCGTTTCAAATCGTTCCTAACCATTTTGATGAATTTTGTGTAATTGCCCAAATTGAGTTGCTAGTACCATTGTGATAGAATAGCCAAGGAAGGATCTGAGATGACATTTAAGGACGTGATCTTTGAAGTCTACCATGGTGATGGTAGATTTAAGCAAAGTTTGTGGTTACACCATGTATTTTTTGACAGGGTTAGTTGGCCCTGAAAAGGACCCACTCATGTCATCTTGGCGTTTTGATAGGTTGTACCTCCATCTTGAAGACGATGGGTACAACCTAATGAAACGTCGAGATAAAGCATGAGGGACAACTAGCCCTGTCGAAAGAATACCTTGTATAACTGCAAACCTCGCTCAAAGACATTTAAAGGGACTTAGTGACATTGTTCAGATGAGAGAAAATGGTGCTAAGGTAGTGACTTCAATGCAAGTGACTACAATGCTAGATCTACAATTAAAGATAATCTGAAAGTTTGAGTGAAAACAGACCATTATGAATGATAAAAATTGGGAAAAACTGATCTGATCGATCCCTTATTTCTCCTTACTATATTATTATAATTATAATTTTGCACAGGGTTAACGCCCTTTGGGCACCAAACAGAAATATTATGTAATAGTTTCATTAACATTTTATCTGTGTTCTCTCCTTTCTTTGCTTCTTAGTGGGTGTTTGAGCAAAGATGGTATTCACAGAGCAGTCGTCAATGTACCGACTGAACTCAGGCAATTGTAAGTATTGATTCCCTCTCAAATATCTTGTAATAAATAGTGTCCATTTATATAGCGCAGCTACTATATGAATATACTCTACTGCGCTTAATACAAAGTATCATATCATTATCTCGGCTGTAGCTGAGCCACTGTAAGAAGGCGCTAAATCATTCAAGGAATTTATTCCTACCGAGGGTACCCATTTATTTCACCTGGGTGGAGAGTGACAAATGCAGATTAATGTCTTGCCAAAGAACATTAGTGCCGTGGCGGAACTCGAAAAGTAAACCGTGTGATCCACAGTCCGTTTACATACCCACTAGACCACGACACCTACATGAAAAGACTACCCAAGTGAAGCATAAAGTGGCATGTTTTATGGAGTGTTTTTTCATGTTACACAGTGGGGGCTAAAACAGATTTGACTACACTAATCTCGTACAACTTTTGTAGCCCCTCGCTGCATTGCCTAAAAGTGAAACTGTGTCCGAGCATCACCCTTGGACCAACGCCTAATCATGATGATGAGATGAAAATGGTTCACAATGCTCACAATGAGGAGGCGCCATGGCTCAGTGGTAGAGCAGTGGCCTTGTATTAAACCAGGAGGTCCCGGGTTCAAGACCAAGTCAATGCGCTCATGCCCTTTATCCTCATTGCCAAGTCCCTCAGAGAAGACTGATAACCATCGGTTCCCTGGTTGGTTGTTTACTTACAAGCAAACATGCTTTCTAAGCAGTCAGGTAAAACAATCATTGATCGACGTCAAACATACATGAAAAGTCAGTGCATGTGACAACTGTATCTTTTCATTCGTGTAATTCTTTGCGGGATCCATTCTCCCTTCTCTATTCTTTGACTGATTCTACTTCTTGTGTTTGTTGTTGATCTGCAGTTGTAAAGATGCATCAAATCACCGGGATTACGTGAAGGCCACCAGTGCTCTTCTGGTTACGTACAGTGAGGATGACAATGCATTGGTAGTCTTCGTAAGTATGCGTTCATCAATACTTTGAAAAGTACTAATTATGTGCAATTCTTGCTACAGCAACTACGGTATTTGGCCGTAGAGGGCAGCACGGGCAAATACAATCAGTAAAGAACTTGAAAGTCCCATAGTTTCGGACAAATAAATTATAAGTAACAGATTATGATGGTGCCTACATAGATCCCATCAAGTTATCAGTTTAATGGGTTTAACAGAATACTTGAATTTGTGAATTGAAGCAGAAATTTTACAAGGCCATTTACTGAACTACTAACATTTTTATTATCTTATACCTATATTGTTACTTAACAGTAAAGTGATTTAGAACTCTGACTTTTAAATCATACCTTCAGTACTAATTAAGTTTGATTAAGTATTAGCAAACAAATACAATGCAATGATTTAATTTATATAGCACTCTTTTGGATTTGCAGTATGTGTATATGACTTTTAACTTGGTCTGATAAATCAATTGAGAATTACTACATTTGCATAGAAGAACTGGTACTTTTTCAAATATGGGGTTTCTGCTTCCAAAATATTGATCTAACAACCAAGTTGTTCCACCTCTTTTTCTTTAAATTGGAAATGTAATTGCTACAGTTTTGTTTATTTGTTCTTTGATTGAATAGGCTACATCAGCACAGGGTTTAAAGAAAGCACAGATGCTGAGTGATATGCACATACGCAACCTCAAAGAGAAGATTCTCATGCTATCAAGGGCGGAAGTAGCAGCACAGCAACTAGAGGTAAGCTTTCACTTATCCATTTTGTACCAAGATTTACGATCTATTCTCACCTTAGAAGGATTGGCCTGTTATGCTAGGCACGTGGCACCAAGTATATAATTTTCATTCAATCTAATTTATTAATTTCATTAAATACAAAAATACATTATATAATAAAATTGTACTTGGAAATTAAAAGAGCCAGTGGCTTGCAATAAATGTTTTTTCCTGTTTGGTCTTATTTGATCTTCATTTGGGCCAATTCAAGCTTTACAATAATCAGATATATTAGAATTGTAGATATTGGCTGTAAAGTATTGGACAAAATAGCTTGGACTTGTCCAGAAATGGACTTTTATGTAGAGGTTATTGGTAGGGACTGGTTTTAAGTCCCCAAAAGGGACTTGCATAGCTGCTAACCATTCCTATTTTCAAGGAATGATTTTATACCTTTGGCCCTCGGACTGATGAACCCTAGATTCCTTCTTCTTCAGAAAACTTCAGTGTGAAAGTATACAAATGACTGGATTCCTAATTTTGCCTTGAGGGATTCCTAATTTTTGGTTCGAAAGTTTGGCAGGTTGGACTTGGTAATGAGGATTGATGCCTTCCCAAAGGGCACTAGCTTGGTTTCAAACCCAGAACCTCCTGGTTACCAGACCAACGCTCTGGCACTGAGCCACAGTGTCTCCACCATGGACCAATTTCACAAACCCTTTTGTCAATGACAAATGGCAAATATCAGTGACAAATCTGCTGATAACCAATCAGAAGCAAGGATTTCAGTAGCTTATAACAAAAACTGTCATTTGCCACTGATGACAAGTTTTGTGAAACGCCCCCCTGATGACTGATCTTGCTTTATGCCTTGCAGGTGACCAAGCATCAGACGGATGCGTGCATGGAAGAGTTTGAGGTGAAGGAAGAGCTGATGGGGCTGGCTATCGGTAGCCATGGTGCTAACATCATGAATGCCAGGAAGGTGGAAGGCGTCAAGAGAGTGGACCTGGAAGAAAACACATGCACATTTAGAGTGTATGGAGATGTAAGTAATGACCATGAGGAGGAGGAGGAGGAGAAGAATGGTGATGATGCTGGTAATGATGAGGATTAAATGATTATGGTGATTATGGTGAGGAGGAGGAGGAGGAGATGGATGGCTGTAATGGTAATAGTTATGATGACTATGATTATGATGATGATGGTGATGGTAATAGTTATGATGACTATGATTATGATGATGATGGTGATGGTGATAGTTATGATGACTATGATTATGATGATGATGGTGATGGTAATAGTTATGATGACTATGATTATGATGATGATGGTGATGGTGATAGTTATGATGACTATGATTATGATGATGATGGTGATGGTGATAGTTATGATGACTATGATTATGATTATGATGATGATGGTGATAGTTATGATGACTATGATTATGATGATGATGGTGATGGTGATAGTTATGATGACTATGATTATGATGATGATGGTGATGGTGATAGTTATGATGACTATGATTATGATTATGATGATGATGGTGATAGTTATGATGACTATGATTATGATGATGATGGTGATGGTAATAGTTATGATGACTATGATTATGATGATGATGGTGATGGTGATAGTTATGATGACTATGATTATGATGATGATGGTGATGGTGATAGTTATGATGACTATGATTATGATGATGATGGTGATGGTAATAGTTATGATGACTATGATTATGATGATGATGGTGATGGTGATAGTTATGATGACTATGATTATGATGATGATGGTGATGGTGATAGTTATGATGACTATGATTATGATTATGATGATGATGGTGATAGTTATGATGACTATGATTATGATGATGATGGTGATGGTGATAGTTATGGTGACTATGATTATGATGATGATGGTGATGGTGATAGTTATGATGACTATGATTATGATGATGATGATGATGGTGATAGTTATGATGACTATGATTATGATGATGATGGTGATGGTGATAGTTATGATGACTATGATTATGATGATGATGGTGATGGTGATAGTTATGATGACTATGATTATGATGATGATGATGATGGTGATGATAAGGATAGTGAGGAGGAGGATGATGATGATGAAAGATGATGATGGTGATGATGATGGTGATGATGATGGTGATGATGATGATGATGATGATGGTGATGATGATGATGATGATGATGATGGTGATGATGATGATGATGATGATGATGGTGGTGATGATGATGATGATGATGATGATGATGGTGTTGGTGATGATGATGATGATGATGATGATGATGGTGGTGTTGGTGATGATGATGATGATAATGATGATGGTGGTGTTGGTGATGATGATGGTGGCATGATGATGATGATAGTGAGGAGGAGGACCTTAACAATGTTGATGTTTATGGTGATGATTATTATGATGATGATGATGATAATGGTGGTAATGGATGTCAATGATGATAATAAATATAGTACATTTTGTAATGTGAATGTTGTAAATTGATAGTGGTAATGACAGTTGGAACAGTGACGGATATTGTATCATGATCTTTTTCTCACGATTTGGATGAAGAAGATTGGATAGTGAAATCACAATAGAATAAAAATGGATGCTTAAACTACAAGGTAACAAAAAGCACAGTAACATTCTTATAATTCTGAATCCATGTGTTTTTGAGTTGTTGTTTTTTGAAGAAGAGAATGCCATCAGTTTGTCATCGCATCATTTTCTGTAATGATTTATTCTTCCAAATTAGGTAATTTCTCTATGCCCTGTTCTATTTACAGACCCCAGAAGCTGTGAAGAAAGCAAGAAGTATGCTTGAATTCTCTGATGATTATATCACAGTCCCAAGGCATTTAATAGGTAAGAAGCTAGTTACCAATGTTTACCTTCTTAGGATCTTACCGCTTTCTCATTTGTCAAGATCCCTTTCTCCCTCTTTATGCTTATCTAACTACCTTTTTGTAGAGCTATTGCAATCATTCATTTTCTATATTTCTTTCTTATTTGCCGCCTTCTATCCCCCCCCCCCTTTAAAAAATCTCCTTCCCCTAATTTTCTCTCTGATTCTATGTTTTTTTTACAGGTAAAGTAATAGGCAAGAATGGGCGTGTCATCCAAGAGATTGTAGACAAGTCAGGGGTCGTGAGGGTAAAGGTCAAAGGTGACAACGAGAGAGGTCAGATGGAGGATGATGGGGTGGTTCCGTTTGTCTTTGTTGGGACCAAAGATGCGATTGAAAATGCCAAGATTCTCTTGGAGTACCATCTAGCACATCTCAAGGTGGGTTTGTAGGTTTTGATGAAGAACCGATGATAGAATACAAGTGGAAATCTCTCATTTTTCTGCTTTTGTTAAAGCCAACTTAATATTAGGGTGGATCTCCCCTTTAACTTCATCATTTCTCTGAAGGAACAAGTAAGAAAATAATGAATATACTTATACCAGAATACACGCTGAAAGCAGGCTATCCGTTTGGGTATTGCAACTGTAGGCAAACAATAAGTGTTGGATCTCTTTTTGTAATTTGCTTCCTTTAGGAAGAAAATCCATGTCAGCCATAACAATATGGATTGATTTGGAAGTTATCCTTACATGAACATTTTCAATTTATATGTAATTCTTTATTAGATACTGGTAAACTTCAAAGCATCTAGCTGAAATTTAAACTTGATTGCATCAAATAAGAATCTGCAGCGCTCTATCATATCGTCTGTTCAGAGCCAGAAGGCCATTTAATCTGTGTTTATGAGTTAAAGATAAAGTTGAGTTCTGGTCATGCGATTGCATTGTAAAATAAAAAGTTGATCAGGTAGCGTATAGCATATTGGTGTGTACTGCAAGGTTGTGGAAATGATAAGAAATTTGGCCCAGTCATGGTAAAAGCAACAAGCACTGTAAACAGAAAGATGTATATGGGACTACACAAACATGTGGCATAAAAATGGGTCCTCATTTTTAAGTTGTTACATGTCCTATTTAGAATATGAAGGCATTTGAAGAGCCATGCTTTTCAGGGAACATTTTTTATCTGATGTCCTTCAACACTTGCGTAATAACAAAGAAAATGGCCACAAATTATTTACTTTATTTTAATACACGATGTTGTAGGTCTACAGATTACAAGTATAAGAAATGTGAAGTAAATTTAGGAGTTCTAGTATAAGAAATATAAATTCTTCCTCATCGTACAAAACTTAGGTCATATTACTTACCCAACTAAAGCTGTTATGAATGTATTTTACCTCTACTGTAACTGTCTAAGACTATGATTATTTCTTTTTGTAAATTGATTTGTAAACTTTCACTAGTAAAAAAAACAATTTCTGAATAAATGCTCAATTTTTATCTTTTCTTTTGGTAGGACATGGAGGACCTACGTATCCAGAGGCTGCACATCGATGAGCAGCTACGTTCAATGGGTCACTCTGCCGGTACCTACCCCTCCATGGGCAGAGAGAGGAGAGGAGACAGGGGTTATGGGTCAGACCAGTCATTGGACGACCATGGGGGGTACAGAGGCAGAGGAAGGGGCATGTCCGGCGGGAGAGGGATGCCAGGAAGGGGGCGCGGTCAGAGGGGGAGATCGTTTACAGGTAAAAATTGCAGTCTCATTTCTTAACTATAGGTGTCTTGTTTGTTTGTTTGATTTTTATTTCTGCATTTTAAAACATAACAAAATTGTATACAAACTAGGTACACGTACATGTATGATCATATCATAATATAAATCAATTGAATAATTATACCTTTCAAAAAACAGATATCTGAAATATTATTTCAAGTTGAAAAATGCAGGAGACGGCCATCAAAGCTAAAGCTTGAATGTGATGGTGGCCTCAGGAACCTTTATGTTATTCTGTTCCATGTATTAATGTACTGAATTTGAGGGTCTTATTGTAAAGTCTCTTCTTAATTTAAAATGAAATTGTAAAGGACAATATATCCCAAGGATTCGTATATATATGAGTAAAAGTATTAATGCACATAGTGGTGATAGTGGTGATAGTGGTGGTTGTTAATTTACCTGACAGCTAAGAAAGCAATAAATGCTTGTAGGTCTGCTTTGACAATTTACACACATTAGATGGAATTTCAAGTAGGTTGTTCTGAAGACTTTCCATCAAAAAATTGGGTGTACTCTTGACATCAATTGACGATTTGTATTTCATATATTAACATGGACATTCAAGTGAGAGAGAGAGAGAAGAGTTATGAGGGAGAGAAAGAGCGAGAGAGAGAGATTGTCTTCGATACCAATTCTTTTAAAACTCAATGCATCACTTCTCTTGACCATTTGTTCAGATACAAGTCGGAGTGGATCAGAGAGGGAGGAGCCTAGATCAAGTTCTTGGGCGGATAGAGCTGCAGTCTCAGATGACCAGGGTTACAGGCGTAATGATGATGGACCTCGCTACAGGAGGGGTGGCGGTGGTAGAGGGTCATTCAGGGGGCGAGGCAGAGCACCCTATCGTGGTGGTGGTGGTGGTGGTGGTGGTGCCGGAAGACCACCAGTCATGAGAGGTGAGTAGGCCTTTGGGGTGATGTTGGGGATCATTCAGGGGGCGAGGCAGAGCACCCTATCGTGGTGGTGGTGGTGGTGGTGGTGGCAGAAGACCACCAGTCATGAGAGGTGGGTAGGGCTTTTGGGTGATGGTAGGGGATCATTTGGGGGTGAGGGAGAGCACTTTACTGCTGTGGTGGAGATTGTAGGGGTGGTGGGAGGGGTTGTTGGTGCTAGGGTAAGGGAGTACACCCTACCTCACTAACGCAATCATGATGCTAGTCCGTATGTTTGTCTCTCTATGTCCCTTTGTCTGTTTCTCTTCCTCTCTTCCTCTTTGTCCCTCTACTGTTTGTCTATGTCTCTTGTTCTTTTCTCCCTCTTTTTTTTTCTTTCTTTCTTTTATTCCTTCCTCCTCAATCTATTTTTTTTCTACCACTAAATCCTGGCCTCTCTTTACTCAACTCAAGTTAAATTTCATGCAAGAGATATAATATCTCTGTGTTGTCATTGAAATATAGAACTAACAGTATAAAATGAACTTCAAGGAAGACTGTGTACAGGAAGAGGCTCCAAGTACATGTAACTCGATGTAAACTACTATACTCTATTTACATCTACAGATTCCCAAAGACCATCATCACCCCTCTCTGAGACGGATGATGACATCAGACGTGATCGTAGGAGGCGACAAGATGATGAGGATGATACCGTGTTGGAAGACACAACCACTGTGGATGAAGATGTCACTAATAACAATGGAGCTGGTAAGAATTGGTGAAATAGGGTTGTGTATGTTTTATTGTGGTGAGTGGGGGAGGGGGGGGGGGTGAGGTTGGTGATGACTTGAGGCGCGATGGAGGCTTAGTAGAGATCTGGGGGGCGTTTCATCAACATTTGCCGCCAACAACTGTCAGCGCTGACTAAATTTGACCAATCAGAGGCCTGGAAAAAAGTTGATGGCAATAAAATTGTCGGTGAAAATGATATTAGTCGGAGGAAACCACTGACTAATTGTTTCATGAAATGCCCCCCTGGTTACAGGTTTCAATCATAGCCAAGCTTCCTTTGGCAATATTGCCACCCTCCACCCAAGTTAAAATTTGGAAAGTTTGAGCACTACGTATTGAGGAATAAAAGCACCAGTTGCAAGAAAAATATGCATGCTATACCTGAAGTCATTATTATCAGCACTGTAATTGTCACTAGTATCAGCCAGCATTGACCTATGACCTTTGACCTTGCAGATGACCAGCAAAACAGGAGGAGGCCTACTAAGAAGCCTAAGAAGAGGAGACCAAAGGGTGTCAAACCAGGCGGTGATAAAGAGGAAGATACAGATACCAGCAAGACAGGATCACCTCAGTTCAACAGACGACCATCAGGTACAGCCATCAAACTTAACAAAGAGTTCCCTCTGTTTTGAGCCAGAACACGTTCAAGTCTTATTCTTAAACAAAGAGTTGTTCGCATGAATTCATAAAGGTTTGAAAGTTCTTGTATCACATCCAAAAGGAGAAAACTACCTGTAGCAGTTTCGATGTCTAGAGTTCAGACATCTTCCTTAGTTGCAAATTGGCAGACTAAAGTAGGTCGTCAATTTTTTTAATGCCAGTAGTTAGCAGTAATTGCCAAAACGACGACTACTTGTGATAACAAAATTGGCTGCTTACTTCAGTCTGCAGATCTGCATCTGAGGAAGATGTCTGAACTCTAGACATCAAGGCCCGTATTCAATAAACTTCTTAAGCATGAAATCTAAGTACTTTTTCTTAAATTTTGGCTAAGAAAAAATCTTAGCCAAAAAACGTATTCTATAACAGCATTGGGGACTAAGGAATTTGCCTTAAGATTAAGAAGAATTCTTAGATTTTATCTAAGAAAAAGGACTTAAATAGCATGTCATATTCTAATACAATCGAGATATCTAAGATAAGTAAGAAATCTACCCTATATTTAAGCATACTATGAGGATGCTTAAATAGGGCTTCGGCACCGGCAGCTCAGTGCTGCTGCAAGCAAAAGCTTCGGGTTTCGATCAAATGGAATAAAAACAATGCATGCAGCGCGAGCGCAGGTTACCAGTTGACCTATATATCAACGTAAGCTTCGCCTATACAGTGCGTCCCAGAAAAAACGAAACCGAGAAGTATCGATGTTTTATCATAACTTAATCACAACCATAATTAATGAATGATACATATTTGGAAAGCTTAGAGTCTCCTCTTTCAGTTGATGCTACTCAGATGATGCATATTTTACGCATGAGTGATTAAAAGCAATTTGAAGGAAGGAAACCAAAAAGACATTTGGCGGGCGGTATCTGAATTTCGAAGAAAAATTCACATTTTCAGAAAGTTGAGTTTCTGCCCTTTCATATGACACCTCAATCAGGAAAAATGAGCGAGGAATAACAAAGTTCTGTTTGTTTAAAGTAGCCCTTACATTTTCATAATTTTAACAAACGAATTCGTTTTCACTGGGTGCCTGCCGTAGCAAAAAGCAGATTTGACAAAAGACTTAACTCCGTTTCGTTGACAATCAGCCATGCATGAAGACTCTCGTCTACGGCTGATTGTCAACGAAACGGAGTTAAGTCTTTTGTTAATTACGTTTATTGATACGGCAGGCAGCCAGTGAAAACGAATTCGTTTAATCAAATTATGGAAATGCAAGCACTACTTTAAACAAACAGAACTTTGTCATTCCTCGCTCATTTTTCCTGATTGAGGTGTCATATCAAAGGGCAGGAACTCAACTTTCTGGAAATGTGAATTTTTCTTCGAAATTCAGATACCGCCCGCCAAATGTCTTTTTGGTTTCCTTCCTTCAAATTGCTTTTAATCACTCAGGCGTGAAATATGCATCATCTGAGTAGCATCACATGAAAGAGGAGACTCTAAGCTTTCCAAATATGTATCATTCATTAAAAATAGTTGTGATTAAGTTATGATAGAACATCGATACTTCTCGGTTTCGTTTTTTCTGGGACGCACTGTATATACAGCGTCGACGGCGCAGCGCGCAGGAGCGCCATAATTATATAGGCATTGTACTTGTTTATGTTTGTTTGTACAACTAAACGAGTACTATATTACTACACTAAATCATGACATGGCTGTCGTATATATAAAGAAACCGTCTCTTACTTTATTAGTCTATGGCACTCAAATATGGAAACGGAATAATGTGCAATCGGCATAATATTAGGTGAGACAAAATGTGTTATATTATGAGTCTGATAAAGGTTACATTTAGCCATTTGATTAATTTTAGGCTAGCATAGCAGTAGGCTAGGCCTAGTCCTAGACGATGTAAAACAAAGGGTAGCTCCAAATCCAATGCTAGCGCTGCTCGGCCGGCTAGCAATGGCGCTCCCTTCATACTCACAGACCCTGCGGCTGCGACATAAGAAAGCCAGGTTGGGCTCTTCAAAGATGTTTGACAGAAAAGTATAAAAAGCCTACAGTGGATGCTAGATCTAGCCTCAGGGGGTCTTGACTAGACTGTTTTAGTGTCAGTTGGTCAAGCCCGAAACAAATATGTGAGCATCATTCCTCTCTCTTACGCTCTATCTCCTATACACGTTAGTGTATAATTTTCGTGCAGTGCAATTTTTATTTTAACACGCAAATTACATAGGCAAATTGAGTTGCAATTAATTCGCTTGAGTCGACCACTTTAACTTTCCAACATGACGTCATCGGGTCTAAGAATTTGTCTTATCTTTCGTCTTAGCTAAGACAAACTGCAATACGTGTTTAGAATACGGCTGAGGCAACTTTCTTAACCGAGACAAATTCTTAGACTTTTTTTTAGACTTAAGAAAAATGTCTTAGAAGTTTATTGAATACGGGCCCAAAACTTTATTTTTCCTTTTAGATGTGATACAAGAACTTTCAAACCATGGTCTATACCAGGGCTTCTCAAAGTCCGGACCACGCTGCAAGTTCCTTGTAGAGATGTTGTTGTTAAATGGCTATGCTCACTCATTTGTTAATGGTATAATTTCAAAAGCATAACTATCTTTAATATAATTTATTTAGGTTAATTTTGATATATGAATGGTAAGTTAGAATTAAATGTTTATGTGAAAATCGTTATTGTAAATAGTGTTCACCTTTTTTTGCTGACTGTAGTAAAATCATGGGCAAATTTTATGCTCAGTAGCAGTAGGTATTTAAATTCATCCGCAAGTTTTGTTTTGAAATGCCGCCCCCTTCCCCTCCCCCCATTGAAACCATACCAGCGATACCCAGGGTGTGATAAGCCAATGATGGTACCTTTATATATCTACGTGGTGTTTATCTCACCAGGTCCTAGAAATCGATCCAATGGACATCCCGGTAACAGCGGACGGGACGACAACTCAGCCGGGGAACAGCGAACATCCGGACCCCCGCGGCCCAACGCCGACATGCCCAACGGCCGCGCATCAGCAAACAGCAAACCACCCCCACAAGAGCAGCGAGATCAGCGCGAGCAACGCGGAGGAGGTGGAGGAGGAGGCAGAGGGCGGTATAGTCGACCGAGACCGAGAGGCGGGCCCACCACGAACGGGAACATGACGGGCAGCGACACGGAGCGGCTTCCTGCTAAGGGCAAGCAGGGGAATGACGCACCCATCTCTGCTGAAAAGGAACCCAAAGAGGGCCTGACAAACGGCACTGTTTGAAGTTTTATATGAAAGGAAGTGCGTTTTTGGTGAAGAAATGCGCGTTCTGGTATAAACCGCCTGTTTCAAAATTATGCAAATTTGTGAGGATTATGAGAATCTGTTTCTACTGAATTTTACTACTTACAGTGACTATGATGAAGATTTGACTGATGTTTTTTTTTTTTCTCTGCTTTGACTTTATCTGAAGAATGACCTTGTTTAAATGTGATTTGTGTTGTATTCATAATAGATATGCTTTTGTGTAGTCCCAAAGGTTCAATTCTGTGCTGCCTCTGCCGTTCACATAGCACTGCTGAAAGGGGTATGAAGAATGTGTAGGATGCTGACTGTAAGTTAGGCCTGAAATTCAGATATTCATCGATTAGGGTAGCAGGCAGTGGAAAACTAGAATAGACTCATGCTAGATGCCACTGAGCTACGAACACGTTGATAAATAGACTAGGATGAAGCAAGACATCAAACTATAGACTCACCTAAGCTTGAAAGAAACTCTAGATATAGCTTGTTTCAAAGCACGTGTCCCAGAGGACAGTTCTAACTGTAGCTAGCCCTGTGGTGAGGCCACATGATTGCTGTTAAACGACTTGAAAGCACGTTGGTGAAAGGGCATGTACGTGTGTGTGTGTGTGGTACTCTTGTGTTGACATTTGAAAATAAACTATTGTTGTCTCTTGCTGAAACAAACTGAAGAAATGCTGAAGAATCTGATGATAGAGACCCATTTATGGGTTTAATAGACATGCAAAACAGACATGCAAAACAGACAATGGAGAGGTGCATCAGTGAATAGGGAGAAACCTGCCTGTTAGGGGATGGTTATGAAAAATATGCACATTTACTCAGAAAACATACTGAAACGTACCAAAGACATGCGGAAGTATCTCCTACTGCTTGGCATGTTATTCTTAATGATGATATACTGTAGACCCATTCATTAGTTTGACATGCAACACAGGCAATGGAGAAGAGTATCAGATCAAAGAGAAATCTGCCTGTTTGGGGATGGTTTAGGAAAAAACTTGCACATTTACTCAGAAGTTATACATCAAAGCAAGAAGTGAATTAATACTGTATCACAAGAATACCTTTCTGTATGCTTCATTAATCAACCCTACTCTTATTCAAAATTTGGGGATATATTATCAACATCATTCAAGCCATGTGACTTGGTAAACACTACTCAGCATTTGCCGGGGCATGAAATACTGGTTTGGAAAGATATCTGTACATTTATTCTCATGGTTAATGGGACAATACAGATGCAATGACTATCTTCCATAACTTGAACTGCTTCAGAAGTGGACAAAATGAGACAGAGGAAACAACTGGATTAGACTGTGATAACACAAAACGTCTTTGTAAAATGAGTTGAATGTCTGTAGGGAAGTCTGGCTTGCATATCATAGGTGTAGTTTTTCCCCTACTCAGACTTGAAACTATGTACCAGAACTCATGAATAATGATGATTTTTATAATCTGGATTTATGCAGCGCTTAATACCATCCCTAAGCACTTTACAGATATTATTACGCAATTCATTGGATTAATTCATGCACCATGTGCACCATCTCCTCTCGCTGGGGAGCATTCCTACCATATGGTCACCATGAGGGCATATGGCAATTACTAACTCAAGGCTTTTGTCATCCTACCTGGTCCCCATTTCTCTCCTGGGTATGGAGTGGCAAATGTAGATGAATGCCTTGCCAATGGACATTGGTGCCGTGTCAGGGATCGAACCCACGACCACACCTCTACATGTGATGGCTCTGCAGCTTTTCAACCTGAGGTGTTGTCTAGTGGCAAGTGATCCGTGAGGTAGTTACACACGCCGGAATGTTGTATGTGGAGACTGACATCATAAGAGATTGATGGTGTTATATAACCAGAGTAGAACACAAGCCGGAGCCCGCAGTCTATTTCTGTTTAACCTAAAAATATAGGGCATGAGAGACTGATTTGATTTTTAGAATAATTAGACTGCAACAGAGAGAGAAAGAGATCCCCAATGTCACAGACTTGAAGATCAAGAGAAGATGATGAACAACCTTACTATCGTCTTGTATTTACAGGGAAGCTGTTTCATATTCCCCATCCATTTGCTCAGCCCCAGAATGCACAGTTTGGAGGACAGAAACTAGACTGACTTTAATACAGCTCATAAATCCACTTTACAAATTAGTTGTTTGATAAAACAGACCAATTTGAGGTTGATCAAATGTTTGAACCTGTTATCTTCTGCTAGCTCTGAAGGAACACTATCAATACAATTCATTTTTGCGAACAGAAATATGTAGGGTGCAATTCAGCAAATTGTATGTCACCACTTGTTTCAATGGTGCTCCTCTTCTTTGGCACATGCGGTGGATAAAGTTGAGAGTACAAAATACATGTGTTTTTTTTATTATATAAAAGTTAATGCAGTTCCTAATCTCCAAGAAGCACTTTTGTACGCATTCGCACCAAAGCACCATGCAGTGAATATTTTTTATGTTGTCAGTTTTGTGTTTTGTATGATATCAGAATTGAATTGGATTATGATTGTGTTCTCTATCGCCTTCCAGGTGATAATTGTTTGAAACTCTTTGCGGTTCTGAGAGAATTAGTGAGATGTTATACAGCTTATCAGTGATATTTCTTGCTTTTGTGTCCATGTTACATTCTTACTGATTAAAAGCTTAGAGCCTGCAGGAATTCTCTTTTGTACGAGTTCATGAGAAGTAGTCTTTCATTTGTTACCAGTCTATGTAGTCTAGTATCTGTGTGATTTTGTTTCATCACCAATATAGGGATAAGTAAAGAAGTGCTTGGAGCCAAGAGGACGTTCACTCCTAAATTGAGTTAAATGGGAGTTCAACATCCTTCTGGCTCCAAACAGGAAATGTCAGTTCAATCAGTTTTGTTTCGTTTAGATGTTGAATGTTGGATGAATAATTTCTATTAGTTTTGCATGCAGTCTTCCTTATAGTATAGACATTTTTACTGGTACATTTATTGCGTGTATTCAGTCTTATTCATCTTATTTGATTAATGGTGATATTCTTTAATTGTATTACGATGAACTGTTTAATTTAATGATAATGCTGTGCATTTGGGCATATGATAGGCATTTAGCTTTCTCTATGTGTTACTCACTTTATACACAAAGATACGAGAGAAAATGCATTGCAAGCTGGAAAATTTGTTTTGGTGTAAAGCTCATAAGTTGTCACAAAGTACAAAATTTGTCACCAGTATCTTTACTTTGGAATGGAGACTGATCGGTAGAGTGTGGTATTCAACATGTGAAATTCACTTTCAAATGTGTCATATTCACAGAACAGCGCAAGACATAGTCTGTAACTCAGAGGTTTCTATGTAGA
This sequence comes from Strongylocentrotus droebachiensis, assembly GCA_035222895.1. Classification (NCBI taxonomy): domain Eukaryota; kingdom Metazoa; phylum Echinodermata; class Echinoidea; order Camarodonta; family Strongylocentrotidae; genus Strongylocentrotus; species Strongylocentrotus droebachiensis. Next base: position 189,270 of record JAVYIG010000449.1, read on the forward strand.
TTGTACATTGTTTCTCAACTGTACAGTACAATATAGCGTGGTTGCACTTCAAGTAACTTCATTTTTGCACAATAGTTATTTTTAATGCATGATTTTGTCTCTAGGTTATGACCTTTCCCACTTATCTATAAATCATGTACAGTATTTTTAACAACTACTCCATGTGAAAATACTTGTCTCTGGCTACTACTTTGTGCATGACATAGCTTTAAACTTTAAACATCTTGCTATTTCTACAGTTACAGGTCCGATTATTGAAGTTTGCTTAAAGAAAGAATGTGATACTTGGATGGATAAAGAGTGAAAGTTTAAGTGTTACAGTTTATACAATGTTGGCTATCTTGGCTATTAACCATAGGTTTCTAATACACATTGACATCACATCTGCTGAAATTGACAAGAAGAATTTGAGAAACGATCAAGTGAGTTATGAAAACGATGCCTGCTATTACAAATCTACCAATGAGCTTGCACTGCATGTGTCGTGAGAACATTAATATGTGAATACATAAACCCAGAGACTAGGCTGCAAATGTGATGGAATATCCATGCTGTATGATAAATGTGTATGATATTATAATGATAAAATCTTGGATTGTTCTTTTCTATAACTTAGACATTTATTTGTTCATGTTCACGTTTTTCACAGTGCCTATTACGATAACGATAAAAGCTGTGTAGCATTTAAGGACGTTTTTGGTATTATTTATTTCTCGGAGTGCGAGATTGACGCTGAGCCGAGAATAGACTTGTATATTAATTATTGCCAAATACTTTCTTAGTCGAGCACAGAGACCGATTTAAACGTAGAAATGTTGTTGAATTGATTACCTATAAAAATGTACAGCATTATGTTAAACAATGTAAAACCAAGACTTTGTGAAGTTGATGTAGAATCGAGTACTAAAACTGCTGTGTAAAGTACATTTTCACCTCGCAATTGTATTTAAGATAAAATCTTGACAAAAAAAGTGCTAAAAAAAACAAAAAAATGAGGAAAGATGAGTGAGAGTAAAATAAAGATGACATGAGCAAGTATTACATTGTATAAATACAGGTTTACGCTGTACGCGTGTTGAAGAGTATGTATTGCTTGTTTCTCTTTCGTTTCCTGTGCAAGAGACGCAAATTCGTATTTGGACAAAATAAAAGAAAAGGAATAAAAACAACCACACATGATTGTGATGAGTAATTGTGTGTCTGAAGCTGCCTATCAGAATATTTTGATGTGAATTTTAAGCAACGAAATGTTCATTTTCATCTCCCTTTATAGGAAAAGTTGAGTTGTGGTCATGTGATTACATTGTGAGAGAAACTGTAGAAGTGATTGGAAAAGGCTGATCATAAAGCACATATGAAAGTATTGGTGTTTTGGAATCCCCCAAATGATAAGAAATTTGCAGAGACTTGCTTAAGCTCACATGCACTGGACACATATATGTGTTATTGGGACTATGCAAACATGTGGCATGAAAGTCTTGTCCATAACCTCCAGCTGTTATTTGTCCTTCTTATTTCAAATATGAGGGCATTTGAAGAGCGATCCTATTCAGGGGACATGCTTTTTTTAAAGATTGTCTTCTACACTAACGTAAAAAGAACGAATAAGCTCACAAATTATTTTTAAACTTTGTCTGAATTCAATCTCCTTTTAACCATTGGATCATGTCCTCTCACAACTTTGGCTTGAATATTGATTTACCATTATCAAAAGAGAAAACTCACAGTAACTTGAACTAACTTCACTACTGAATCACAATAGCATACCAATATCGTGCTTTCAATATATACAAACCACTTAAAGGTAAAGAACAGTAATGGAAACGCCCCAATTTCAAAAAATGAAATGGAAGCTCTCATTACCAATCATGTGAAAGAATATGTTTTGACTAATACATGATGATAAAAAATTTGCCGGGAAACCGCCTACTAATTCATATATTTGGTAAATTTGTTTCTCTCATGGTCGTGTGAGAGATATAGGGTAGTCCCATATACATCTTTCTGTGTATAGTGCTTGTAACTTTACGAAGAATGGGCCAAATTTCTTATCATTTTGATGATTCCAGAACCTTGCAGATGCTAGATGCTAGATGATCAACCTTTTCTGATCGATTCCACAACGTTTCTTTCACAATGCAATCGCATGACCATTACTGGTCTTTACCTTTAATAGTATACAAGGATGTTTTGTTGTGTTGTTAAAATGTTAAAAGAAATTGTTGAATAGCTATTGTTTGTTTACATTTCATGGATGATAATGATGAGGTTAGGGAATGGTGATGGATAATGATGAGGCTTGATGATGACAATGAAAAAGTAATGATGTTGGTGATAATTAATGATAATGATTATGCTAATGGGTGATGATGAGCAGGGGGAGGAGGAGGGTAGGATGGTTGGCATGATGGAGGATGATGAGGAATATGGGGAGGATAATGGTTGATGGTGACAATGATGGTGGTGATAATTGATGATGATGATGGATGATGAAGATGAATGATGATGCTAATGGTCATGAGGAGGGGATAAGGAGGAGAGGATGATGGAAGATGATGATGAGGAGGAGGGTGATTTGCATGATGTAGGATGATGGTAATTACGATGTAGATGATGATGATGATGATAGTGATAATTGATGAGGAGGGAGAGGATAAGCTGCTGTTGATGTAATCCTGGGATGACATTAATATTCAACAATGTACACAAAGGGCACTACACACTTTAACTTTGGTGAATTGAAACATTTACTTTGCAATAGCACTTTACATCATCTCATTTTGAATAGTGATAGCATGTGATAAACATATATTGAAAAATTGATAAATTCTCTGATAATAAGATATACATTGTACAATATCCACAAATTTACATAATATATATATATACTCTCAGCATATACAATTATTATACATCACAATATTTTCACAATCTTCTGATCGAAGTTCAGGTCATTTTCTCTACAAAAAGTGCAGTTTTCTGTCCAAAGCCACATTGGCAATTTTACCAACACATAATCATCACAGATTCAAAATTTGTTCAGTTTTGACATTTGATAGAGGACAAAATGATTTAAAAAAATTCTGAGACACTTTTCACACAAAAAATCAGCTTAATCACCTGACATAATGAAAATGACATATTCTTTCAGAGAAGTTCTCCATCTTTTCCAAAAATGTCCATATTTGTGTTATTTTCCTCTAATTTATCAGTCAAGCAGGTCAATTCATCACGATTATTATTGATAAAGAATAACAACATAAGAATTACAAACACATTTTGTGTATCATAAAGAAATTGAATACTGCCTTACAATAACATGTGTGATATGGACAAAGTATACACAAAATATGCATGACCTAAAAATTACTTAGGAAAGGGAGAAAAATTAATGAATAGCAATAGCATATTAACAATAATATACTTTTATTGTAAAGATTGTGAGTGGCATAAACTGTGGTATAACTACAGTTTGTCTGTTCAGGGCCAGTAGGGCCTTAACTCTGTGTTAAAGCATACAAGTTAACGCCCGTTTGGCCCTCTCTCTCCAAAGCAAAATTAGGCTATTGGTGTATGTATTGGTGTAGTGTATAGAGCATTGATACATATCCAAGCATCTGTAGCTCTCTATCATAACTAGTACTGAATCAGACAAAAGAATCTTTTAAAATTGATGACATATTATCTATAGAATGCGAGAAGGGTGTTAGCGCTGTGCTAACGGCCTTCTCGCTCTCAGGAGGTGATATAACTTACAAGCAAACGAGGGCAAATTATGTCAAAATCTATCAAATTCATACTACTCAAAGTGATTGTCACAATTCTGTTACATCCCTTGCACTGACCAACACCCCAAATGTTTTCATTTTCCACCTTGCTTTCTGTGAGAAGATTCCTATGAATCATGGTGTACATATAATCCATGATTGTTTTGGCCGCAATGGTTTCCTCAATAAATAAGGATCAATGTAAATTAATTTGAAGTTATTGGGTCGTGATTTAATCAACTAAACAGGCTAATCCTCGAAAAACTGACTCTTGCGCATTTTGGCAAAGTACAAAATAGCAATAAAATATAAATAAGCGAAAATATTTCATGATGAAAAGTTCATTACATCATATGCAGTGTATGTGTAGCATTAGTTTTACTATAATAGACTTAATCCAGAATTGGATTAATATTGAAATGAAAAGAAAACAATGTATGTAAATCTTCAAAAGATATATTATTTCAATATTCTGAATGTGATTCTGACCAACATTACAAATTCACAAAATGTCTCTTAAAACTTGATCATCAGTAACAAATCATTCAAATGATTAAATTCAATTACCCTGATAATCTTTCATTCTAGATGACAATCAAATACTTTTCATTTACATCGATATAAACATCTGAATAAAGTATGAAAACAAGAAGAAAATACTGATGTGGATTATCAAAGAACTCAGAAAATTACATCACATGTACATTACAGTACATCACATGTACATCACATGTTCATCACATGTACATTACAGTACATGTATGAAGAATCCAATGTTCTTTGAAATAATTTCAAGGCAAGAAAATAATACATTTCGTGACGACTGCATAAAATAGTAGAGAATAACACTTTGACCGGTACTCATGAAAGCGTACTGATTTTAGTCCAGGTTTAGAGTGTACCAGTTATCTAAAAAGATAATTTGTGTACGGCTAGAATGTATAAAATCAACCCAGCTTTCTATTGGATAAGGAACGAGGAGTATGAATAAAATAAAGAATAACATATTATGTAAAACTGCCATTCCTGCGTATTAAACTAAATTAAGAGACAATCAATTCAACCAATCTCTCTAATTTTCATTTCATGACTGGATTAATTTTGTTTATTCGTTTCGTTACAGAATTACAGTATTGTGTACAGAACAGTGCTCCAGAAATGAGGGGACTAATTTAAACTAGGGCCCAGTTTCATAAAACTTGCTCTCCACAGCAAATGCTAAATTGCTAAGACCAATTTGCTCTCAGCCTATCAAATGCCATGATTTCAGTAGCTAATAACAGTTATCGTAACTTGTTATTGATGTTTCATGAAACAGGACCCATGTTTATCTAATTGTTAATGTATTACTACTAGCCTTTAAGTTCTACAGTATCATGTGAGGAAGGGATTTACACAAACTCATCAAAATGGATAGTTTAATAAACTCTCATAATTTAGAAAATTATGAACACTAATCTCCCGATTTCAGAGCAAAACACCACTGACAAAGAAACAAAACATCTGATTTAAAAGTAAAACTTTTTATACAGAACACATAAACTCTCAAGTGTTGTATAAAAGTTATTAGTGATCTATGCAAATGGGTGGAGTAATATATTCTACTTATTTCAGAGCAACGCGTAAGCATGATTAAGCACTACCCTACTCATCTAAAGAATACACACAACAAGCATAACAATAATAATAATAATAATAATAATAGTAATAGGTCAATTTATATAGCGGAGCTAATATATATGAATATACTCTACTGCGCTTAATACAAGGTATCATATTATTACCTTGGCTGTAGCTGACCTGCCATGAGGTGCTAAATCATTCAAGGAATTTCTTCCTACCAGGTACCCATTTCCTTCACCTGGGTGGAAAGTGGCAAATGTAGATTAATGTCTTGCCAAAGGACATTAGTGGTGTAGCAGGACTCAAACCGCGAACCATGTGATCCACAGTCGGGCGACGTATACGCTAGACCATGACACCTCTAATACTTAAAAATGAATACATATTTGCAGTATAACTCATCATTGCCAACCAAAAAATTAAATTCATATCATGTTGTCATTCGTGCATAATTCTGTGTAATTGATTGTGCATCACAGTGCTTCTGCATCTGAAATTTGAGAAAATTTCCATTCCAGTGTAAAAATTTGCCTTTTTTTTATTTAGAAAAATAGAGTGATTCCCACACTTTAAATTCCATTGATTGTCACAGCTCTTTGAAAAATTTCCATTACTCTCTGCTACTGTGTATGCAGTTTTTAACTGTTCCACGCATTTTTATGATTATCTACTACCGGTATTCAAAATGGCATCATCATGCACTAGTTTGTGCAGCATTCACTTTTCATTACAGATTGCTTCTTACAAATGATTGTCATACATACACTTAAGCCATGGAGGTGGGAACCTTTACCCATGATTTTCTTAGATTATTGATACACGTTTCTTTCCCTAATCACAATCCTATTTTACTCCAAAGAATTAATGAAAGCAAGACAGTTAACTCATCAAACCAAAGAGTTTACAAGTTCACAACACCCACAAGATATAAACAGGATAACCCCTGGATTTATCTTTATGGAGTGAGAGAGAAAGAGAAAGAGAAAGAGAAAGTGAAAGAGATAGTGTGTGAGTGTGTGAGGGAGAGAGTGTGTGAGGGAGAGAGAGAGAGAGAGAGAGAATGAGGGAGATGGATCTTCTAATGGATGATAAAAACACTGGCAATCAAAAAAGCTTTGGCAGGAGTATTCCTTTCTGAGTCTTGATAAAGTTTTGATACAATGAGCATTCATACTTTAGAGAGGTAGTAAGCTTGATTGTTCTTTGAATAAATTACAAACGGAAGAGCCCTGCAGCAGACTGGTTTTGGTTTCATTGAGGATGTACATGTCCTTGAAAAGTGAACAAAATAATGACAAAGAATGCCCCTTTTGCTTCACGAAATGACACTGTACTTGATCATGTTGAATTAATACTATCTGTGCTAAAAAATTATTGATGTGAGTAAACAGACAGGTTGAAATCACTTAAAGGGGAAGACTACCTCGATATTTAGTCGGTTTTAAAACAGAAGATGAGAGGAACCGGTCAGTGAAAGTTTGAGCAAAATCTGATTTACATGTCGTACAAGTATGAGCTTACCATGCCATCACCTTTTCATATACTGTGGTAAACATAGTCTAAGTTTTGATTCCTTTATCAAACTCTCCTTTTCTGCATCCTTCCTGCTTTATCTCTTTCACATGTAAATACAATGTATTTAGTTTCACATATCTCCTGAGAAATAAAATTAACATTTGACTAGAAAAGGATTTCTATTTGAATGATTAATAAATATTAGCAAAGTTCCTTTGGCATACAATTCCATATATTCTGTCATTTGAAAATAAAGATTTCTTGCATATTTCTACAATTCATCTGCAAACTTCTAGAGGTAATTACTCTTGTATAATTAAAGTCATTTGTAATATTTGATAAATACCAGTACTTACTCTCAATGACATATTACCGTAATTAGCGGTGTATAAACCGCACCTTTTTGCCGCCGAAAAAAAATCAAAGTCGGGGGTGCGGTTAATACACGGTACAAGAAAAAAAATAAAAAAATAAAAAATAAAAAGTTTCGATTTATGCCCCTCCATCTGGCGCTATGCCTGGCAATGTCTCCCAGCTCAGTAATCGGTGTGTTGACTCACCACTCGAAAACTAAAACAACACTCAAATTTGTCTGTCATCTTGGTTTGAAAGCGATCTTTCTGATTGATCTCAATATGTAGTTCATAATAATAATTCCTCCAATTTTTCTTCTATTACATGGCGTACCTCAAGGTTCTATCCTAGGTCCTCTACTGTTTTTTAATTTCCATTAACACGGACCCGGCAATAAAAAGTTTTGTTTTTTTAAAGGGCGAAAAAGAGGGGTGCAGTTAATACACGAGGGCGGTTTATACAACGTTAATTACCGTAAGTTGAAAATAAGATTTGAGGTCTTTTCATCTCATTTCTGTTGGTGACAAGTTTTTGCAGCATTTTCGATAAGACTTCTTTCTTATACAAAGAGCTATTGACTTGGCAAAAAAAAAAAATTATCACTAACACAAAATGAGACATATGATAGTCAACAAATTCAGGTGCTTAAACCAGACTGATAAAAGTAACTACACTATATTTGTAAATAAATGCAACATTAAGCATGATTGTACTATTAAATTTAACACGTCAAGGAACTTTTCGCTCAAGACATTAGTTTGTTATAACAAAATTGCACTTCAAGACTAGATTGTACAGAAGTGGGAATTTCAGGATGGTCTCTCCATATTTGCAACAATACAAAGAAGAGAGAGAGAAGATTTTAGGCATGATAGAAAGATCTGACAACAGGTTTTGATACAAAATATGATTATAAAGGGTTGTTTTGTACCAGTATATTTCAAAATTGGATCATAAAGTGACACTTTCTCTGGGTTTGTTGCAAAATTTTCTATAAATGATCCATGAGTAACTAAATTTGAGAGATGTGTCCAATAAGTCCCCCTGAGCCAATGATTTTCACATAAATGTTACAAACATGAATAAGTAAATAAGCAGCAAATATGCAAAAAAAGGAAATGTGAAAATTCATGAGAAAGCTTGCCTCTTGTAGTCATTCACGTTGTAGTTCGGTGAAAATTGGGGTCTATTCCAGCAGATTACAACACGAAAGAAGAGAATACATGCATGTACATGAGAATGCACAGTTCATTCATGTCCAGACAAAAATGAATCTGTTTTTAGACATGTATCAAGGTTTGTGATGATATCGATTTGATCTCTCAATTTGACCTCTTACACAAGTTGACCTTCAGAATTTAAAATAGTGACATACTGATGCAGTTTACTTTGGCATGTGCTGATCTAGAGACTGATATGAAAATCACAATTTGTTGACCTCTACTCTGTCTTACCAGTTGATTTGTAGTTCACGTAAATCAATTCGACCTTTGACATACAGCAGCTGTAACAAAGGGACATGAAGGTTTTCAACTTTGGCATGTGCTGATCTAAAAATGATATGAAGTCACGATGACTAGTTCTCCCCTGCAATATCAGATTCGTAGTCATTCACATACAGCGTATCCATTTGCCCTTTGACATGCGGTTGTAACAAAGGGATATTGTTGGTCTTAACTTGGCATGTGCTGATCTAGAAACCGACATGATATCATCAGCTGCCCGCAAGACGGTTGTTACTGCCACTGATAAGTTACAGGGTTGTTACAGCCTTGTTGCGGAAAGCGGGTGAAATCAGAGTGACTTATCCTCCTTACATTGTCCTACAAGTTGATTCATAGTCATTCATTCATTTTCATTTGACCTTTGACACAGGATGACCTCAACTTCTGAAAGAATCATTTCCACAATCCCATTGGAACGTTGACCTCAAGCACCCACAGAAGGCCTAATCATTTGGATCTTCATCAACTTGGCAAGCACAATCATTTATACGCACTGATCTTGGTAACAAAATGACATTTTTCGCCCAACGACCAGTGTGACCTTCGACACTAGCTGATGGGTTAATTGGCAGGATATCATTCATACACTCAGAAATGTTGAACTTTGACACACAGAGTGACCTATGGACCTTGTTCGACTCTTTGTCTACAGAGGTAGCGAAGCTTCTCGATAGTTCCTCTCTTCAGCGGCTGAGAGCTCTCAAATACTTCCTGCATTAGATGAGAGTTGAGAGAAAAAAAGGAGTCATGATGACAGATTCTTGTGGCAGTCGAAGCATTCAAATATGACATGGGAGACTCTATGACCTCGGTATTGTTGGTCCCATGCCACATATTTCTCATTTCTTATTAGCACTTTGTCTTATTCGTCCTTTGTCATAGTGGTCTCATGCTACATTGCTCTTATCTGTTTTATTGATCGTTAGTCATATTGGTATCCGCTAACTAAATTTGATTAAATCAATGTGAATTCCCTCAGTAAATTAAATTAAATTAAATGAAACTAAGTATCAGAGGCTATATCGCTCCAATATCCTATTCGTCCCATGTCTAATTGGTACTATGCCACTTAGCTCTTATATCTCACCAGCCCTTTGCATGGTCCTTTGTCATATTATATGTATGTCTTACAAATCCTACGTCAAACTGGCCCTCAAAAGGCATAATGGGGATACTAAAAACAAATTTATCATAAAAGAAAATGATGCAGTAACTCTTCCAAGTATCTTAAAGGAGCTTGGACATTATATTGGTTCTATGTCTGATTGATCCTGAGTCAAACTTGTCCTTCATCTTATTCCCCCTTGTCAAATCTTTGTTTGTCTTATTTCTTGGATGCCTATAAAGCAATATGAAAGGGTACCTCAGGAAAGGCACTGTTACTAACCTCTAAGAAGGTATGGCAGTCGATGTTTGCTGATGCTTGGGTAACTTTCTTGAAGCAATCTACGAGAGCTGAGATGTTGTTAGCTCTGACGATCTCTGCTTCGTTTCTTTTGATGAGCGAAAGGCAGACTCTGAAAAGGATCTTAGAACCCTCGTAGAATAGACAGTCCCATATCCTTAACACCGTCTAAAAAGAATGGAAAATTGAGATTGATGTGAACAGCACTGGTTATTTCTCTTTCACCCTACATTCTTTATACCTGAAAAGGATCTTAGAACCCTCGTAGAATAATAGACAGTCACATATCCTCAACACCGTCTTTAAAAAAAAAATGGAAATTGAGATTGACGTGAACAGCAGAGGCTATTTCTCTTTCACACTACATTCTTTATACCTGAAAAAGATCTTAGAACCCTCGTAGAATAGACAGTCCTTAACACCATCTTTAAAAAAATGGAAAATTGTGATTGACACAATTCTGTACCGGTACATTATCAATACCATAGTGTAATCTAATTATCTATACTTTTATATTGATTGCTGGATGTAAACTTTTATACCAATGATATTGTCTGTCTTCACCACAGAATATCCTTAACATCACATAAGAAAGGGAAATTAGGGGAAAATGTAAACAGCACAGATATTCTTGCTCTTTTCCCATCAAATGTTTTGAGATTTCAAGCTCTTTCGATACTATTCATGAATTGAGTGATTAGTTTGAACCGGACATTGAAAACTGCCCAACTTTAATCAGCCATGAGTAATTCCAATTACCACCACACATTTTGTGGTTGTTGCTATACATAGTGTGCAGTGGACTTGAACCTATCCATACAGGATGTAATAAACTACTTCAAGCAAAACCGCAAGAGCAAAATTAAAATGAGAAATCCTGTCAAGCTATCTGTCAAGTATAACACATATACCCGAGTTTAGGCACACAGGCCTTTGGTGCAGACAACGATGTTGAATCTCATGATTGCCTATTAAATATAATACACTCCACTTAATGAGCTTGTTAACTTTGTCAGCAGATTTTTAAATGGTTGGTATGGTATGGTATTTCCAAATCACATTTAAAAAAAACCCAATACAAACAAAATATAAAAGTACCCGGTACACATAAAACAAATAATATAGTGAATTAATGGCTGGATAGCCCGCTCAGCTTTGTTGATATGACAAAACTGTTCATCCTTGTGGTGTAGAAAATAAAATGAAAAGTGAACTTACAATAAAAACAAAACAAAACGGCAATTCTATTTAAAGATAAAGACCAGTTATGGTCATGCGATTGCATTGTGAAAGAAACGTGGAATCGATCAGAAAAGGTTGATCATCTAGCATATAAGTATTAGTGTGTACTGCAAGGTTCTGGAATCATCAAAATGATAAGAAATTTGGCCCAGTCTTCGTAAAGTTAGAAGCACTGTACACAGAAAGATGTATATGGGACTATACGCACATGTGCGCGACACATGCGTTTATCTCACACACACCAATAGATAAACTAATTTACCAAATACATCAATTAGTAGGCGGTTTCCCTGCAAAATTGTTATCATCATGTATTAGTCAAAACATATTCTTTCACATGATTGGTAATAAGAGCTTCCATTTCATTTTTTGAAATTGGGGCGTTTCCAATACTGGTCTTTACCTTTAAAGTCGAAAAATTGAAGACATCTAAAAAAAATAAAAAAATCTAGAACTAGCCTGCCCTCCCCCCCCCCCCCCCTCCAGACTTCATTGGCAAAACAGGCATATCCCTCTAAAGATCAGAGCAAAATGGGGTTCCTATAGTCAAATGTTTGCCAAAAATGTTCAAGTTATTTGACAATTTAATATCTAAAGGTAGGTTCCTATATCATGGGGGTATGGAGCTTCGTACAATTTACAATACTCACCTCAACTGGTAGTACATCTAAGAAAAGGCAGATAAACCACTTGGTGGTGGGTATCGACCAAGGGACCTGTTCTTTCTCCATATGTCTGGCTACATCAGGACACTTCTCTTTGATGAGCTCACCCAGTACCTCCTGGTCTGTCTTTAAGCCACTCATGTGAGGAACATAGTAATCTAGAAACGATAGATAAATATATGAATGAGCTGCAGGTCTCTTTTTTTTTTGGTACTGCTTTGATGTTTTGATGTAAACATTTATTTATTTTGATATATTTTTTCCCATTTGCTATGTTTTTCTTCATATATAAATGTTTTTTTGATGCTTTTTTATATAATTGTATGTATGATTTGAAGTCTCATATTTAGTCTCTGGACTATTTGGCGAGATTGAATAAAACCTTATTCGAACTGAATTGAATTGAATTATGTGAGGTACATAATACCCTAGAAATTGTAAATATTGGTATTTTTTAATATTAGCTATCATAGACCAATCATATAGATCATGTGCTGTTTTTAAGCCACTCATGTGAGGAACATACATGTAGTAATCTGGAAATGATAGATGAAAATATGGTTTTGTTTGTTTGATTGTTTTACTTGTCTGCTATGAATACATATGCTTGTAAGTAAGCAAACAGGGGACCGATGGCTTTAAAGTGGGTGGATCGTCTATTTCCATTCTATATTTCTATATTTCTTTCTATAATTGAACTCTGAATTAAAAGTTAAAGAGTAAAGCCAAAAAAATGAGAGTTGTTTCCTAGAGCTTTTTCCTAGAGCTTTTGTAGGAATTACCTGGCAATATGTTGCTTGTTAACTGCAGAAGTAAAAAAACAATTCTCTTCATTCCCTAAATTAAAACTCAATGAGTAAAGCCACGAAGTGAGAACTGCTTCATAGAGCTTTTGGAGGAATTACCTGGCAATATGTTGGTTGTTAACTGAAGCAGTAGAAAGAAACAATTCTCTTCATTCCCTAAATTAAAACTCAACGAGTAAAGCCACAAAGTGAGAACTGCTTCATAGAGCTTTTGGAGGAATTACCTGGCAATATGTTGCTTGTTAACTGCAGAAGTAAAAAAACAATTCTCTTCATTCCCTAAATTAAAACTCAATGAGCAAAGCAACGAAGTGAGAACTGCTTCATAGAGCTTTTGGAGGAATTACCTGGCAATATGTTGCTTGTTAACTGCAGAAGTAAAAAAACAATTCTCTTCATTCCCTAAATTAAAACTCAATGAGTAAAGCCACGAAGTGAGAACTGCTTCATAGAGCTTTTGGAGGAATTACCTGGCAATATGTTGGTTGTTAACTGAAGCAGTAGAAAGAAACAATTCTCTTCATTCCCTAAATTAAAACTCAACGAGTAAAGCCACAAAGTGAGAACTGCTTCATAGAGCTTTTGGAGGAATTACCTGGCAATATGTTGCTTGTTAACTGCAGAAGTAAAAAAACAATTCTCTTCATTCCCTAAATTAAAACTCAATGAGCAAAGCAACGAAGTGAGAACTGCTTCATAGAGCTTTTGGAGGAATTACCTGGCAATATGTTGCTTGTTAACTGCAGAAGTAAAAAAACAATTCTCTTCATTCCCTAAATTAAAACTCAATGAGCAAAGCAACGAAGTGAGAACTGCTTCATAGAGCTTTTGGAGGAATTACCTGGCAATATGTTGCTTGTTAACTGCAGAAGTAAAAAAACAATTCTCTTCATTCCCTAAATTAAAACTCAATGAGTAAAGCCACGAAGTGAGAACTGCTTCATAGAGCTTTTGGAGGAATTACCTGGCAATATGTTGGTTGTTAACTGAAGCAGTAGAAAGAAACAATTCTCTTCATTCCCTAAATTAAAACTCAACGAGTAAAGCCACAAAGTGAGAACTGCTTCATAGAGCTTTTGGAGGAATTACCTGGCAATATGTTGCTTGTTAACTGCAGAAGTAAAAAAACAATTCTCTTCATTCCCTAAATTAAAACTCAATGAGCAAAGCAACGAAGTGAGAACTGCTTCATAGAGCTTTTGGAGGAATTACCTGGCAATATGTTGCTTGTTAACTGCAGAAGTAAAAAAACAATTCTCTTCATTCCCTAAATTAAAACTCAATGAGCAAAGCAACGAAGTGAGAACTGCTTCATAGAGCTTTTGGAGGAATTACCTGGCAATATGTTGCTTGTTAACTGCAGAAGTAAAAAAACAATTCTCTTCATTCCCTAAATTAAAACTCAATGAGCAAAGCAACGAAGTGAGAACTGCTTCATAGAGCTTTTGGAGGAATTACCTGGCAATATGTTGCTTGTTAACTGCAGAAGTAAAAAAATAATTCTCTTCATTCCCTAAATTAAAACTCAATGAGCAAAGCAACGAAGTGAGAACTGCTTCATAGAGCTTTTGGAGGAATTACCTGGCAATATGTTGCTTGTTATTCTTAAGCAGTAGAAAGGAACAATTCTCTTCATTCCCTAAATCAAAATTCAACAAGCAAAGCAACAAAATGGAACTACTTCATAGATCTTTTGTAGGAATTACCTGGCAATATGTTGGTTGTTAACTGAAGCAGTAGAAAGAAACAATTCTCTTCATCTTGTAGGACAAGCAGCATGAGAGCGACGATGAAGTTAAGACCCTGACAGTAACCAACCTCAGGCCGATGATGGGCAAATGCAACAAGGACGTTGGACAAGGCTGTTCTCTTGCTGTACTGGGCATCGTTGCTGAAGTGAATGTTGTCAGGGAATGTTCGATGAAGATCTGAAAGGAATGATGTATGATGGATTTTAGAGGATAACATGTTCAAAGTTATGAGTATGATTCTTATTTGGCTTTTAACCAGAATCAATAAAAGCTAGTAATTGGGCAGCATTTATAAAGCAAGAAAACACACTGACAGAGTGAAATACTGCTCCAAAATGAAATCACTCTGGATGCCATATTTGTCAAAGGAACAATATTCACAAAACAAGGTAAAAATTGTCATTTTTAAAAACATTGTATTTGCACATTTTTACATACATTACTTAATTCAATATAGTAAGACAATATTGCCAAAATATACTTTAATAATACTTTGGAAACAAGTGTAGTATAGTATTTTTTTCAATGAAACTCACTTCACATCATGAAACAGAGAAGCTACATGCTCCATATGTCAGAAAATATATACAAGATTTGTTTTAGTATTATTATCCACTGATGTGAAAAATTGACATGTTGAGCTGACAAGAACTGTACAGTATGATAAACAAAAATTTTATGTTAAAAGTCAGAAATGTATTTTATATTGTTATATGACACTATATTCCATCTTTCATCTCACGATAATAAAATAAATGTCACTTCAATTCCCTATAGTGTCACGTACAGTACATCAGGACATGTCAATACTGCATGCTTTAGTTGCTTAGTGGATTCTTGTCACTTTCTTCAGGATAAAGAAGTGACCTTTCCAGCGATTCCCTCTCCCATCCATCCTGTTTACTTAGCACCACATACTCCACTCCTAATGGCTACTAAATGAATTCAGAAACAGCTTACTAAACACCTAGAGCCATTAAACTAAAGAGCCTCCGTTTGCTTGGGGAAAATGAATATCCCCTGGTCGATAATGACTCGGACCGTAGCCCTTCTCTTTCCCTGCACGCTTGTAATTGATTTTGTTTGGACAAGTGGATATAATACGGTTAGTGCTTCCTGAAAGAAACCATTAAATCCTACATGGAGCGATGCCGCGTTATAACGTTTCCATGAACGATTTGACCGTCCCAATATAGGATCTTTCTTGTGTAGAGGGGTGTGGACCAGTTGATATACAGTAATAACAAGTAAATTATTCATACCCTTAACAAGTTTTGTAATTTGTTTTATAGTACGCAAAAACTTGATTTGGCCTGATTTATGTTTCTTGAGAATGTGACATATTAAAGCTAAAATCTAAAATTATTCAACAAAGGCCCTAATTCAACTAGTTTTTCTTTCATTCTAGAGATACGAAAAACACAAAAAGCATCAAATTTACAAGAGGTATGAATACCGTAAGTTAGTTGTTAAGTGACATACATGATTGTACAAGTAATAAGAACAGTTCCTGGGGGAAAAAAGGACTTACACTTAAATCTTCATTCAGCAGTACATCATGACATATTTTTGTGCATATCTAGATTGTCTCCACTACCTTTCCTACAAATAACATGGTTTCTGTATTGATAGGAGGATAAATGTACTGTATACATAAAAATTGATAGAATTGCTTCCTGAAACACGACTCTATATTCATAAGAAAGAAAAATATTTCTCATCGGACAGGTGGATATAAAATGAATGGTGCTTTATAAAACAAAAGATCTAAAATTACAATGTGAGATGGAATCAATGTATCCATAAATGTTTGACTTCCAGAATATACGAGTAAACAATAACACCCTTCATATCTCTGTTTGGACTGGTCAATGTAAATAAGAACACAGCTTCCTGAAACAAGATCTAATACAATCAACGTTTGTTTGAATGCTCTGACTATGCCAACAAACGTATAGTGATTTCTCTCCTGTTAAGGATTTCTTTTTGAGTTTGAAGAAATTATGAGAAACAGCACAATAAGATGTGAGTCAGTGGTTTACATGTGTAGCATGAGTACACTCATTGAGGGAGCACTATAACATCATCGGGGTCATATACTCCAAATATGAAATTCAAATTTACAAGGCCACTGATTAGGGGTAGGGGAGCGGGAGAAGGACCCATTATCTCATCTTTTCTCATCCTTTACCGCTTCTCCCTTTCCTTTCCTACAAGATCTATTTTTTACATTTCTCTTAATTTTTAGAAATCTATAATTACACTTAATTTCTAGGAACTCTAGGTCCGAAACCCGAAATTTCAATTCTTTAGCATACATGTATATAGGGCTCATGCATATAGTTTTAATCCGGACCCCCTTTCCAAGGTTCAAGGTTCATTTTATTTCTTTCTTTCACAACATTTTTACATATAATAATAGAACAAAAAACAGCATAAGAAAAAAAACAATTTAAGTGCAATTTTAAGTCGATATATAATCCAAATGAAAGAAAGTGGAGACCTTAGAAAAGCTGGGCTTGTAAGAGCAAGGTCCCCATATAACATAATCCATTAATGTTTCACTTTTAAAAATGTTTCAAAGTTATCAAAAACTACACATGATTAAATATGGGGGAAATATTTACAAAAGGGATAGCTTGAAATGTGAAAAGGAGAGGATGAAAATATATACAAAGGGATCAAGAAGAAAAAAGCAAACTGGAACGAGAAAAACAACAAAACAGAGAAAAAAACAGAGAAAGAAGAAAGTTATATGTATATAGGGGAAAATGGTATTAGGTGTAAAGAAAAAGAAAAAAATAGAGAGGAGGGGGGGGGGGGGGGGTGAGAGAATGTGAAATGCTGACATTTATATTGAATAATCAACCATAAAAAAAACAAAAAGATAATGCACGTTATCAATAACAATTGATAAATTATTTCCTAATATAATTTCTGGTGATATAATTTTTACGTTAATTGTCGACATAGTTACTCAATAAATGTAATTTCAATTTGCGTTTAAAACCAAAGACACTGACAGATCTAGTTACATTGATAGGGAGTGAGTTCCAAAACTTGGGACCAGTACAAGCCAGCGTCTTCAGAGCAAAAGCAGTTCTTACACGTGGAATATGAAGTGCAGTTGCCTGCCTTGTATTATAGCTATGAATTTGATTGTTCTTTCGAAATATTTGTATTAACACATTTGGGAGAGAACCATTTTCAAAACCATACATAATTGCGCCTAACTGTATAAAGTAAATGTCTTCAACCTTCAATAGCTTATTACTGTAGAACAAAACATTAGTATGAGCACGATAGCTCGCATTAAAAACAACTCTAACCACCCTCTTTTGGGCAACACAAATCTTATCTAATTGTGTTTTCAATGACTTCCCCCATGCCAGCACTCCATAATTGAGATAAGGCAAAATTAAAGTAGAATACAAAATAAGCAAAATTTCTTGTGGGACAAAAGAACTTAATTTATAAATTACACCAGTATTTCTAGACACGACTTTACAAATATTAGTACAATGAGATGCCCAAGACAGCTTCTCATCAATATGTAGCCCAAGAAACTTGGTGGAAGTTACTCTCACAACATTAACATCATCAAAAAATACATTTCCAGGTACATCCTTTAGGGAGTTACTAAAAAACATATAGTTTGTCTTTTGAAGATTCAAGGACAACTTATTTGCATGAATCCACAAAATAACTTTTTTTAATTCAATATTAACTGTATCTAATAAAACTTCAGGGTTTTTATGAGAAAAAAATACACTTGAATCATCTGCAAAAAATATGAAAGATAGTACATCAGATGAAAGATAAAAATCATTAATATATAATATAAAAAGAAGGGGGCCAAGAAGGGACCCCTGAGGGACCCCACAAGATATAGTTTGATGACTTGAGTCAGTTCCATTTAATGATACATATTGTTTTCTGCCTGTTAAATAGCTCCTGAACCAGCTAAGAGCGATGCCCCTCACTCCATAATATGACAATTTACTTATTAAAATTTCATGATCAACCGTATCAAACGCCTTAGAGAAATCCAAAAATATACCAATTGTATGAAGGTGATCATCTAGTGCTTGAGCAATTTTATCAACAAAGTGTAAAATTGCATGTATAGTGGTGTGCTTTTCATGAAAGCCAAATTGGAATTTTGAAAATATTTCAGTCTTTTTTAAAAATATCACTGTTTTATCATATATAAGTTTTTCTAAAAGCTTTGAAAAGGATGTCAATAATGAAATGGGTCTATAATTACTTAATGTTTGAGGATCACCCTTTTTAAATATTGGCACTACCTTAGCAATTTTCATTTGTCCTGGTACAATACCAGATAAGAAAGACAAATTATAAATATGAACAAGTGGTATCACAATTCCATGTATAATATCCTTAATTAATTCATTTTTTATGCCATCAAAGCCAGGACTCTTATTACTTTTAAGCGAACTCACAAGTTTAAACAATTCTATTTCATTTGTGGGCATTAAAAAAAGGCTATCTATATTGGGTTCTTGCATAAACTCAATAAAACTTTTCTGACATCTAGGAATAGAGTCCTGAAGTTTCAGCCCGACATTACAAAAATAATCATTAAAATTGTCCACAATAATTTGTCTATCTTCTACGGAACAACCATTCACATTTATACATTTGATATTTGTAGTTTTTACTGATGGCTTAAAAAAACTTCTAATTACTTTCCATGTATTCTTAATATTATTAAATGTCATTTGAAATTGAGCAGAGTAATATTTTTTCTTAGCAACACGCAATACAGAAGTAAGAGTATTTCTATAATTAGAATACTTTCTCCACAAAAAATCAGAGCTTCTCCTTTTATATTGATAATACAACTTATTTTTCTTAGTAATTGACCTTAATATTGATTTAGTTATCCATGGCATACGAGGAACTTTATTATAATTCTTCTTTTTATATTCAACCAGAGGAACATTCTCACCATACAACAACATGAATTTATTAAAGAAATTATCAAAAGCACTTTCAACATTTTGGTCTGAAAGAACATCATTCCAATCAGTTGCAATTAATGCCTCTCTCAATTTGGCAATATTTTCAGGAGTTCCTTTACGGACAGACGTGCGGCCTCTAGGCTCACAATTCAATTTCACCGAAGACAACATACAGTATACAGGAAAATGATCAGACATGTCAGATACTATAATTCCAGAGGGTGGATATGGTTGTACATTACAAAAAATATTGTCAATTAAAGTACTGGAAACTTCTGTTATTCTTGTTGGCTTAGTGATTAGGGGCAATAATGAGAAAGACATTAACATGTTTAGAAAAACATCAATTCGATTATCGTTATTACAAAGTAATAAATTCAAATTAAAGTCTCCCATAAGATAGAGTGACTTTCCAACTAAAAGTGGATTGTCTAAAATTGACTGAATTTCATTTACAAAATCATTAAAGTTACCATTTGGGGGCCTATATACAACTCCTATAAAATGATTCTTTTGACCAGGGTTATCAATCTCAACAAAGATAGTTTCTATATGATCTGACATTATATCAAGATCGTGATGTATCTGGTATTCTAATCGGGAAGGAATATACAAAGCAACACCTCCTCCACGTCTACTTTGTCTATTGTTGTTCACAAGATTAAAACCAGAAATAGAAAAAAGGCTCCTATCGGCTTCACTCGTAAACCATGTCTCAGTGACACCAAGTATTACACGTCCTAGATTGATATTATCAATGAATCTTAACATTTTGTCAAAATTCTTACAAACACTACGCATATTTATATGAAGAAGAGTTAAGCCACTGTTCGCATGATTATATTTAGATGCCGTTTCAAAAAATTGATCTTCTGTATGATAATTACAATTAACATTAGGGATATCATAACCGTCACATAAATTGCTCATATTGTCTTCATAAAATCTACAAATTTCATCATCCATTTGAGCCATATTGATACTGAATGTGCAACATTACATGAGAGTATTGTATAGTAGGTGGCTGGCAATACAGACAAACATGCAAGAAAGGAGAAAATGTGACCAAAAAAAAACTGCATAAGGTGAAATAAACTCATATTCAGCAATTCATGTAGGGTACTGAGAAAAGGGGAAACGGGAAAAGGAAACTGGGATAGACTCAGAAATGGGGAATGAAAAGAAGGGCAATGAAAAACAAGGAAAATTGTAACATCAAGCATAGTGAAAAAAACATAAAGTATTGTTCATTTTACACAGGATGTTACTTTCAAAACACTTGGTGAGATACTGAACGGTCTACAAAGAATCAATGTAGATGTGGATGTGCCTCAGGCCCAGGCCACCCTCTACATGTTGTAGCTATGCCACTATTATAGTCTTTGTTTACTTTACATTGAAGTAGCATTGTTATGAATGTGTTGAATGACGACTCCTTTGTTTAATATACACACTTAAAGAGAAGGTTGAGTTCTGGGAAGAGGTGAAAAATAATTTGTGAGCATTACTCATTCTTATTATGCAAGTGTGGAAGAACATGTTCCCTGAAAAGCATGGCTCTTCAAATGCCTTCATATTCTAAATATGCATGTAACATCGTAAAAATCGGGGGGCCGGCTTTTTACGCCACGTGTTCGTGTAGCCCCATATACAGCTTTCTGTGCAAGTGTTTGTAACTTTACCAAGACTTGGCCAAATTTCTTATCATTTTGATGATTCCAGAACCTTGCAATACACACAAATTCTTATATGCTAGATGATCAACCTTTTCTGGTCGGTTCCGCACCGTTTCTTTCACAATGCAATCGCATGACCAGAACTCAACTTCATCTTTAAATGTTCTCAGTAAATCTTGCTCAACTTGTTGAAGACAGTTGATAACCATTTTAATAGCATGCTCACATCAACAGGACATTTTTTGTAATGTAATCATTCTTAATCATTCTTTTTAGGACAACTGTTATGGTTTTCCCTACTTTACAACACATCTTGTACAGAATGCAATTTGTCTGATTATTAATATACAACTAATCACAATTTTTTAGGCGAATGAAATATTTTGTAACAAAGTACTTTAAAAAGACTTATATGAAACTTGATAACATTATGAAAATGTTCTATTGGCTTCAACCATCAATAATCTCAGGGTTCATATCTAATTGGTTGTATATATAGAGGGTGGTTCCTTGCAACAGAGGTTAATAAAACAGAGATTCCATGACCTGTTGTTTTCTGTGTATACATTGCACAAACTGTTCACTGTTTGGGTACAAGTGCAATAAAATGTTATAAAAACAGGATGGAAATGTGATAAAAACCTATCTGCTCAACAGTGTGTTGCGTAAACATGATAGAGGTCCTGTGACACATACTCAGGAGACAATTACTCAACAATCAATTTACATGTATAACACTGGCAGAATTCCGAACTTCACCCCTAGCTGGAAAGAACACTACGTACATGTACTTAAATCTAACCTGAAATCTATTTGCAAACCTAACCCTAACCTTATATCTCACCCCCCCCCCCTCATGAATAAATGAACAAACGCACGAAAGAATGTATGAACAAACAAACAAACAAACAATCAAATAAACAAATTAATAAACGAATGAATAAATAAATAAATAAACAAAACAAATGAACGAACGTATAAACCAACAACAAATAAATGAAGAAAGCAAGAAAGAAAGAAAGAAAGAAAAGAAAGAAAGAAAGAAAGAAAAGAAGAAAAAAATGCTGGGTCACCATGGTAGACCAAGAGTTACTCAGAATAGTATTCACATGGCAAGCTTTTGTCATCGTTTGTCAGCTGTGATGGTAAACAAGTCCTTTTGAAATGAGATATGGATTACAATAACTCCATCCATTCATCATTTTGCTTCCAAGTGTTATCCTACGTAACAACAGCCAACCGACACATTCATAGGAAACATAAATAAACAAATAAATATATACAGTCAAACCTGCTTTAGTGACCACCTGTCTACAAAGACCACCTGTCTATAAAGACCACATGTTTTGTTTCCCTTAAAAATTGTTTCTCATTGAAACATGTATTAAAGGAACCTGTCTACAAAGATCACTTTTTGTGTTTCCCCTGGGTGGTTGCTATAGACAGGTTTGACTGTATATGAATAGATCAAAAAATATATATAAATAACTAGACAGACAAAAAAACAAATAAATAAATGAATAAATAAATAAGGTAAATAAATACATATACATATTGAGTTGGGTCCCTATGCCAGACCTTGTGTTACACAGAATGACCAGTACATGCAGTACATTCAGTCAGGACTTGCTTGGTATACAGCTAAAGTGGTAAACAAGTCCGTTTGGAAGGTGATATGGATTACCATAGTTCCATCGATCCATCATTTTGCTTTCAAGCATTATCCTGATAAACATTGCCCTACAGCCACAATCAATCATCAATAAGCGTATCAGATATACAGAAGTGCAGTAGTGTTCCTGAACATGTACTTCCGTTGTCTTTGTTCTACTCCTTCCTCCATCTCATTGCTTCATGTCTTGTTCTATACTATTCATCAAAGAATTCATACAAATATCAAGCATTTACCTAATTCATTTTTTATATTTTATTATTTATTACAAATCACTGGTTTAAGACTATCGTTTTTGAAACATATAATTGATTTTATTGAAACTGTCATTATAAAGCATGTCTTTTTTGTTATTAAAACAATTATAACATCACATAAGGAATTTCTTGAAGATGTTATCAATAATTTCTGGAGACCTGACAGAGTTAATGGAAAAATGCACTTAATTAATACAAATAAAAAATGCACTTAAAATCAGGTTGTCAAATCTCTTCACTTCAATTTATCTTGAAGAATGGAAAGATACATGGACTCATTTTGTTGCATATATATCAAAATTGTAGTTCATAATATACCAAGTTCCAAGTACAGTGAAACCTGTCTATAAAGACCACCCAAGGAGACAAGAAAAGTGGTCTTTTCAGACAGGTGGTCTCTATGTACAGGTTCCTTAACACTTTGGAGACGATGGGCTTCTACAGAAGCCGAGCGAGTTGTTAAGTCTGTGACGACGGGCTTCTACAGAAGCCGAGAAGTATCCCTAATATGTTGACAAAGTTTTCCAGCTTATTATCAGCTATTATGTGCTTAAGTTCTTTGAAGTATTATTTAGATTTATTCATTCATCTCATCTACTAAAAAAATAATAACGTTACGTGGAAAAAAAATCGAGAAAAGTGATATTATTACAACTTTTCCCTAAGTTAGTGTTCGGATCGAAAAAAAGCCCTCGAAATACCCGTACAGCTGGAGACGGACGCGTACGCGCGCGTCGGTTCTATATTCTTGCCAGTATTCTTGCTCTACTTCCAAGTTCCACCCTTCCGCATTTCAGGTATTCGTATTATCAGTTCGATTTCGACCCTGATTCCCCCTTATTACTTATTTATATTTATCCACCCTACCGGTGTGGCATTTTTTCATCATAATAAGCCTGAGAGGGAGAAGAAGATAGGGGGATAAGAAAGATAGAGGGATAGACTGAGAGGGGAAAGAAGAAAGAGGACATAGATTTTTACATTTTCTCATTGACAAGACTTGTTTATGGGGGGAAAAACCCGGATAGATAAGGATATGAAAATCAGGTTGAATATTTCCATATGTTATCTATAAAGCCTGTCGTCTCAAAAGTTTTGATTCAACATCTATCAATTACGCCATTGTATTTACATGACAATACGCTTTTCATTTTATCAACTTGACCAATTTAGCGAATCATTCATGTATGGACCTCCTCTTTTACTAAAGGGGAACAAAAGAATGTAAAGAAGTAACTACTCTGGAAGATTGCCGTTTTGAAAGACGAGGATATAGGCGTAAACGTAGGTCAATAGGTCAATCTACATGACAATACAAACAACCACTCTAAGTTATATACCTTTATGAGGGCATGTAACAATTTTAGAGCAGGTTTGATCAACCTAAAGCCGGTCTTGGTTTGAGCGCGGGCATATGAAATGTTCAAATGTTATGTTCTGAAAAACGACCCCTTGCTCTTCCTCTCTCTCCCCACCGAATATCACTCTTGTCTTGAGCAACTCAGGCGGTATAGCCACGAATATGAGACTTTCAGTCATGGGCAAAGATGCTAACATCGTTGAAAAATTATCTCCTTATTAGCCACACCTTTCAAAAAACAAAAAAACAAACACAACAACGCGATGCAGAAATAAAACACACTGAAGCACAATTCCAATTTCACAAAATTCCTGACGTATTCAGAGAGGGAAGGGGGGGGGAGGATAGAGACAGACAGACAGAGAAAGATAGATAAATAGATAGAAAGAGAGAGAGAGAGAGAGAGAGAGAGAGAGATGATTGTGATGAATTGTGATTTTGTTCTAATCTCTGTCATTCATTTAGCTCTTTCCATTACAAACAAATAAACTATGTGTACTAAGATTCAATAAATATTTTATTTATACAGCAACCTCATATAAAAAGAAAGGTTCTAAAAGATGTATGGATAGAGAAAAATAAACAAAATTAGGCGGGAGGCAAAAACTAAAACAAAATGAATATTTCAAATTATGAGAAACGAAGTCGAAAGCATTCAAAGTAAACATTATTTTTGTTTTCAAGAATAAAACAATGTTCATCTCAAATTTCATTTCCCAAATGGTCCTTTGTTTGATACGCACATTTAAAAGAAAGGGCATTTAGTGTAGATCATGGCATAATGTTGGTCAAAATATAGTTACAAAAAGTGTCGAAAACCCATATAAAACAAAGGCTTAGGCCTTATTTATGGCTCGGTTGATAATCGGCCGAGCTTTAGCAGACGACAATCATTGACAATGGGGAAATGAATGGAGGTATCGACCGATCTGCGCGTGCGGCGGTGCTTACGCAATTTGTATGGTGAGTGTATTGAAAAAGAAAGATGTGAAGCTTCAGCAAAATAAGACGGCAATTTCCCTCAAAACTAACAGACCTTATTTTTCGTATTGATGAACATAACTTATATATTTAGAAAGAAAAAAGGCTGATCTTTAATTCTTACATTTACTAAAAATCACGAAAATGACTGAATGAGGCGCAATGAGCAATGAAAGTAGAAAGCACCGCCAAATTTTCCATTACTGGCGATGTTAGCGAAATCGCTCCGTCACAGGGGAAACAATCGCTGTGCGCGGGCTCGCACTCAAAGGGTTAAGTACTTAATAATTGTACTCCGAATTATCATGCTATCAACATTATGTCATAGTCTGCTTTAGCATGCATGAATATTTACCTTTCAGGAGTCATGCAGCTCCATTTTGTATCATGCAGGAATGTATAGCTTACCCTCCACTGGCCTGGGGGTCGTAGACAAATTTGTATTAACCCTTGATCTTGATTACTGGGATTGTCAAGAACGAATTCCTCACCCTTTATCAATAATTATCTGTATAGCGTTCAACTGTTTTGGGTCCATCTGTTTTATTGTGGTTTACTGAAATTGTTTTGATGACCGGGAATTCATGTCAAAACCCTCTTTGCCACTTGTACTCCGAATTATCATGCTTTCAAACATTATGTCATAGTCTGCTTTAGCATGCATGAATATTTCTCATCTGCACAACGAATCTCTTTGATTTGCAAAACACCCGTGTCAGTCACATGTAACAAATACATGGGCTTGTCGTTCACATGTGTCTAACGTTTGGGCGTGGCTTCTCCGCGCCACGGCTGACCGATCTTGATATTGGTCCGCAGTGGTGCTCTATCTCAGAAATACTCGACGCATGGGTGCGATGGGTCCATTGTTTGACCAGCCTAATTTTCTTCTCAAAACTGTATTTATTTATTTATATTTTTTTGGTTTTTGTATATGACAATTATCATGATGGAAATTTCGATTGTCCAAATGGGTAAAGCATTTGAATCTTGAAAGAATTGTACGGTTGTCACTAATCCTAAATTGTCATGATTGTATTCCTTCCAGGGGACATGCAGTAGAACTTTGTATCATGCAAGAATGTATACCCTCAAATGGGCTTGAGACAAGTATTCGTTATCCTTTGATCTTGACGACTGGGATTATCAAGACCGAAGTCCTCACTCTTTATCATTCATTATTTTCTGTATAGCATTCAATTGTTTCGAGTCTATCTGTTATATTGTAATTGACGAAACTTTCTTTTTTATGATGAGCGGAAATGTCAAAACCCTCTTTGCCATTTAATATTATTGTACTCCGAATTGTCATAACAGTTATCAAGTATGTACATACGAGCCTGCCTTAGCATGCATGTATCTTTCTAATCACCTGTGTCAATCAAAAATACATTCAAAATTTCGTGTGCTTATAACCTTAACAAATACATGGACTTATCGCTTACGCGTGTCTGACGTATAGGAACAGGGCGTGGCTTCTCCGCGCCGCGGTTGACCGATCTTCACATCGGCCCGCTGTAGCGCTCTATTACAAACATACTCGACGCATAGAGCGATGGGTCCATTGTTTGAGCAGCCTTACTTTCATTTCGAATCTGCATTTATGTTTTGGTGTGTCTTATTGTTTTGTGACCAATAATAATGGAAAATTCGATCGCCCAAATACGTAAAACATTTGAATCTTGAAGGAATTGTACTTTTTCACTAATGCTAAATTGTTACGATTGTATACATTCGGGTGTCACGCAGCTCCATTTTGTATCATGCAGGAATGTAATAGCTTACCCTCCACTGGGCTGGAAGCTGGAGACAAGTTTTTATTAACCTTTGATCTTGATTAATGGGATTATTAAAACCGAACTCCTCACTCTTTATCAATAATTATTATCTGTATAGCATTCCAAAAATTTGAGTCTATCTGTTATATTGTAATTGACTGATTTTTTTTATATTTTTTTTGATGAGCGGGAATGTCAAAACCCTCTTTGCCATTAAATATCATTGTACTCCGAAATGACGTTATTGCTATTAAGCATCATCTCAGAGTCTGCTTTAACATGCATACATTTTTCTCCTCCGCACAACAAATCTCTTTGTTTTGCAGAACTCCTGTGTCAATCACAGAATCCATTGTTATAGACTGAACTAGTTTTGATGAGCGGGAATGTCAAATCCCTCTTTGCCATTTAATAATCGTACTCCGATTTGTCATTATTGTTATCAAGCATTTTGTTTCTTCCCAGCCCCTCTATTTTGCGTGTCAAAAATACACCCTTTACTCGGGCGGTCGGGCTCCGCTCTGTTGCTCCTATACAATTATTGTAACTGTGACCAAGATGGTTCTTATTGTATTTTCATTTGTATTATATTTTGAAGTTACCCGCACACTTGCACTTCGTACACACACAAACGCACCAGCATCACACATGCAGTTGTTCATCCTCCAAATTTTCGGTACTTTACATAATATGTATCGTTAAATGAATTCGCACGCGCACACTCCCGATATTCTTGTCGACGATATAAACGAGAGCAAATACTACACACCCCAAGAATTCAAAAATTCATTTTCTTACAAACCAGACAATATTTCACTTTTACATATAAACTCCAGAAGTCTGAACAAAAATTTTGAATACGTTGAAAACCTTTTACACTCTTTAAATAATTTTGCATTTTCCGTCATTGGAATAAGTGAGACATGGTTACATCAGAATTCTCCAGATATGTTCAATTTGCCTAATTATAAGTTGATTAGGGTGGACCGCAAAGGAAAAAGAGGTGGCGGTGTTGCGTTTTATATTACACAAAACATAAACTTCAAAATCCGTTCAGATATTAAACTAACACAAGCAGAATCTTTATTTATCGAAATTAATAACTCAAATACAAAAAATGTCATCATAGGTTTGATTTATAGACCCCCTGATTCTAATTGTGATTTATTCTGTGACGAACTGGATTTTCATCTTCATAAAATAGGGGATGAAAATAAACACAATTTTATCCTTGGTGACTTTAACATCAACTTCTCACCCTCATCTGATAACAGTAACTCAACCAATTGTATGCAGTTGATGCATTCATACGGCTTTTTTTCGATTATTAATAAACCCACCAGAATAAATCCACATTCATCAACTCAGATTGACAATATTTTTTCAAACGTACATAACAACAAAACCATCGGTGGAATATTGTGTTCTGAAGTGTCGGATCACCTACCCATATTTTTAACTTGTGAATGCAAACTATCTGGCCGTAAATCATTTGATGAGCTTATATATCGCAAAGAATCCAAACGTAATATAGAATTGCTGAAACAGGATTTATTTTTTGAGGGATGGGCTGAGGTATATAGTGTAAATGATGTCAATACTGCATATAAACATTTTAGTAACAAATTGCAATATTATTATGAAAAGAATATTCCTTTAGGCAAAATGAGTAATAAGCGAAATAAACCCAGGAATCCTTGGATAACGAAAGGTTTATTGAAATCAATACAAACACGCAATCGCCTCTACAAATCACATTTACACAATCCAACTGACACTAACCTAAACACATATAAAATTTATCGAAACAAATTAACAAAACTTATCCGTACATCCCGTAGATTGCATTTTTCTAATAAAATAAAAAAGGCCAGTTCAAACACAACTGCAACTTGGAAAATTATCAAAGAGGTAATGGGAAAAAAAACGAATCCCCCACCCACGGATAATATCACATTAAATGGCACTAAAATACATGATCCTAGTCTTCATGCAAATTCATTTAACTCATTTTTTACGAATATCGGCCCTGAACTCGCCAGCAAAATTAATAGAACTCACGCTCACTTTAAAGACTATCTTTCCAATCAAAACCAAGAGTCTCTCTTTTTAAATCCGACAAATCCTAGCGAAATTATTAACATTACCCAATCTCTTAACAACTCAAAATCGCACGGTTTTGATAAAATAAGTATGTCTCTCCTAAAAGAAATAATGTATCCACTTGCAAAGCCTTTAACTCACATATTTAATCACTCGTTATCGCAAGGTGTTTTCCCTGATCTATTAAAACTAGCTAAAGTCAACCCCATTCTCAAAAAAGATGATCCTCACGAAATAAGTAACTATCGTCCAATTTCCCTACTTCCAAGTATATCCAAAGTCTTAGAAAAGATCGTTCATAATAGGCTACACAAATTTATCACTAAACACAAAATACTCAATTCAAATCAATATGGCTTCAGAAAAAATTACTCAACTGACTTAGCATTAATTCAAATTTATGACAAAATTACAAGTGCCATAGCTAACAAAGAGCATGTTATAGGTATATTCTGTGACTTGAGTAAAGCATTTGATACGCTCAATCACGCTATTCTACTCTCCAAACTCAGTCATTATGGAATTCGGGGTCAGCCACTCTTATGGTTTAAAGATTATTTAACAAACAGAAGACAAT
This sequence comes from Strongylocentrotus droebachiensis, assembly GCA_035222895.1. Taxonomy (NCBI): domain Eukaryota; kingdom Metazoa; phylum Echinodermata; class Echinoidea; order Camarodonta; family Strongylocentrotidae; genus Strongylocentrotus; species Strongylocentrotus droebachiensis. Next base: position 219,292 of record JAVYIG010000449.1, read on the forward strand.
ATGTTACATTTAATAGTTATGATTCTGATCCTCTTTTAATTCAATGCGGTGTTCCTCAAGGCTCCATCTTAGGTCCACTGTTATTTCTTCTTTATGTAAATGATATTATCAATACATCCCCCCTTCTTTCTTTTATCTTATTTGCCGATGATACAAATATCTTTTATTCCCATAAAGATCTTAATATGTTAAACAATACTTTGAATTATGAAATTAACAAAGTATCCGATTGGTTTAAATCCAATAAACTTTCACTCAATACAAAAAAGACTCATTTCATGTATTTTAAACATCATTCTCATAATACAGAAACACCTATATATATTAAAATTGATGGTATGCTACTAGAGAAGAAAACTAATTCCAAGTTTTTGGGTGTCCTTATAGATGAAGCCTTGACTTGGAATGATCATTTACACCAAGTTACAATGTGCATTTCCAAAAGTATTGGAATAATCTCCAAGTTAAAGTTTCTTCTACCCCATGCAACCTTATTCCTACTATATAATTCGCTAGTTCTCCCGTATATAACATATTGTAATAGTGTATGGGCAAATTGTGGTTCGACAAAAATTAATTCTATTTTCAAACTGCAAAAGAAAGCCATACGTATTTGTACAGGTTCGCATTTCTTAGCTCACACTGATCCTTTATTCTATAAACTTAAAACACTCAAAATTTTCGATCTGAACACTACTCAAGTAGCAGTTATTATGTTTAAGTACATTAATAATCTGCTTCCACCATCCTTTGATAACATGTTTAGGTTTAATAATTCCGTTCATTCATACTCTACTCGCATATCTGGAAACTTCCATCTTACAAACCCCAAATTATCAATAACACACAAATCTGTTAGACATTCTGGCCCGGACATTTGGAATGATTTACCCGACAACATAAAGTCTTGTTCAACCATCTACTCCTTAAAAGCTACACTTAAACGACAAATAATACAATCATATGCTCCCCTCTCTTTAAATTAGTATAACAAAACCGTGACTTAATTATTCTTTATCATGCAACTGCTCACTGCACCTGCACTTGCACCGCACCCTCTTGGTCACTCAGTTTTTTCGAAGAGAGTTATGTCGCCAATTCTTTTACGAGGCCGCCATCCATTTCCAGCCTAACCGCTCACGATGGTGGTCTCCTGCGTTCCAAATTACCTCTCTAATTTATTGAAAATATTTCATATTTCTTATGTTATTGTATGCTTCGTACATGTTTTTCGAATGATATAATTGTACATGATTTTTCATTTAATTACTTTTGTAAACATTGTATTCATTGTATTTGTTATTGTTCGAAATTTTGTACTTTGACTTTGAATTTGTATATTTTTGAACGCAGAAATAAAATCAATCAAACAAACAAACAAACAGTGTACATGTTTCAATGAGAAACCATTTTTAAGAGTACAAAAAATGTGGTCTTTGTAGACCACAAAAGCAGTGGTCAACTAAAGCAGGTTTGACTGTACATGCAACTACAATCTAATATATCAGGCTTTAAAATACTGAACGTACAAGTCAGATAACAATTAACAAATTCAGATGCACTAACGTCATCAATAATGCTTTGTGTGTTTTTATGCCACTCCACTTTTCTAAGCTATGTCAGTCTTGCCCTGCAGCTTGAATCTACTCTTCAAGGTCTGTTCATACCGCAAACACCTGCATAGAATTATATATAAATCTGTGTCTTGTGAGCTTGTTAATATATCCATTGAAGTACTCAATCATTATCTTCCTAAATATGGCTTTCTTTGATTATCTGGCATTTCTGAAAGTTATCTAGCTCCAAATATTTATATATTGCATGAAAAGGGAGTTATCTCTAAAATAAAAATGTGCAGTTTTCTAAATAATTTAATTTGATCCCAGTAGTTGGTACACACATGTACATAATCATAAAACAAAATGTGAGGGGAAGAAAATAATGCCGTATATTTTATAAATTTGAAGCACATTTCCTGATTAAAGGAAATGTCAATGTGCTTTTATACAGTGACAGTCATACAGGTATAACATTTTGAATTAGGGTGCATACTGCATAGGAACTCTGACTGCCAATGAAGTCAATTAAAAGCAGCTTTTCTCCTATATGACATCAAAGACTGATGTTACCGTTCAGGGAGGTGCCGATGGCTCAGTGGTTGAGCAGTGCCCTTTAGAAAGGCATTAATCATCAATACCAGTTCCCTGGGATAGGACTTAAAGCCATCAGTCCCCTAGTTGCTTGACTTACAAGCATAAGCATGCTTTCTTAGCAGTCAGGTAAAACAATAAAAAAATAAAAAAACGTACCATTCAATAACGATTGGGAGAAACTGTGGACCTTTCCTCCTACATGTACATGACTTGAAAGACCAAAGTTACCATTTGATACCATTGGGATTTTAAAATGTGGACCATTTCTCCATCTTGATGTCACTGACTGATGTTATCATTTGATAACATTTAGACAAATGTGTGGACCTGTTCTCTATCTTGACTTGACAGACCAATGTTACCATTTCATAACATTTGGAAGGAAGTGTTGACCTTTTCTCCTACACAATTTCAAAGACCATCTGATAACATTTGAGATTTTAAAGTGTGGACCTTTTTCCTTCTACATGACTTCACTGACTGATGTTACGTTTTGATAACGTTTATCTGAAAGTGTGAATGGTACCTCCTTAATGCCTCTAGGGGGGTTTCCTGCCTGCCAGGCTTGCACTTAATGAATACTTCAGCAAAACATTTTCATATTGTCTGTTGAAGCCAGAAGGGTGTTGATTATGTTTTATATTACAGGAGTTAATACCCTTCTGGCGCTCAACATACAATATCATCTCTGATTTTCCGCATGGGGTGCTTGCAAATGCAGCATGTTGATCTCTCTATCCCTGCCCTTCCTATGGACTACGCTGTGGGTTCCTGCCATAGGTCATTAGGGACTTTTCGATTTGCACGTTTATAAGTGGACTGCGACGTACGCGGTCATTTTTAAGCAGGGTTGACGAGGCACACTGACTGTTGTTCGTTACCTTTTCGATTTTACACAACTACGACGCTCGCTTGGTAAGCGCGAAATTCGATCGAATAGCCAAAAATCCAACTCCAAATTCGTTGCATGAGACTGTTCTCAAATATTATGCTGCAACAGATTAGCGATACATAAATAAAATGTGCTCATTTTATGAATTATTCTGCTTAGTGAGCTAGAAATTCGATCGAGAAGCTAAAAAAACAACACACCAAATTCGACGCATGGGACTGATCTCGAAAAATATGCTGCAACAAATTGGCGATGCATAAATAAAAGTGTTCATTTTATGAATTATTCTGCAACAATTTTGATTTAAGGGCAATTACAGACACGAAAATGTGTTAATTTAAGAGAATTCACGCTTCCAACACTCTTCGGTTCTAGAATTAGGTCAATTGGGTCCATTTTGTGACTTCAATGTGATGTTTCGTGCCTACGAAAGATTGCTTACGAACACGTATCGTCACAGTTTGCGAACGACGGCAAAACAGGGGCGAACGCGTTCGAAAATTCTGCTACGAACGATGAGCTCGTCGATGCGCATGCGCACTGCTTCAAAAGTGACCGCATACGTCGCAGTCCACTAGTGAACGGGCAAATCGAAAAGTCCCTATTAACATTCAGCTCGTATGCCACCCCAACGACGTGTAGGCAGAGTTGAGATGAAATCATGCTGCTTCTGGTGGATCTAATGGTGTTGGTTTAGCTTTGATGTGTTTGCATTGTCAAAGCCCTGAGTTACTGTATGCTCTCATGAATGTGTAAAAGAACTAGAGTGTGTTGGGTATGCACATTCATCTGAACTTGATAAAGGAAGGTAGCAAGGTTCACACGACAGTCCTTTAACTTTAAGTTTAGCCTGTGGTTTTAAAGTTAAACTTAAAAGTAATCTTGTATAAGAGACAGTAGTGAGGTTCGAACGACAGTCCTTAAACTTTAAGTTTAGCTTCTAGTTTTAAACTGCAAAGTAATTTTATAGTAACAGACTGTGCAGAAGCAGTCATGGTTACGAACTGAAGTTAATGCAAAGTTACAAACCATGACAGATATACAACTTTAATAGTATGATAACTATAGGAACAGCAGGGGGTCCTGACTCGTAGTAATTATGTGCCATGCGGGAAACTAATGACTTCCTTGGCATGTACGGAAGTTATTAAACTTTTAATACTCATTGTTTTGGTCCCGTGTGAACCTTTGTCATTGTAATAGTGGATCATTATATTTAACTTTGACGGTTTGCAAAATTTAAGTTTAAAACTACAATGGTCCCATGTGAACACAGCTAGTATTACATACTGTAGTTGTACATTCCAAGTGGTTTTAATCATCATAAAAATGGTAGAAACATTTTAAATATACTTTTTATTTCAAACCATGCTTATTGATTTAGGGCCAAATGCGTTCCTTGACATTACAAAATGCTCCCCAGAGTTTTTTTCTTCTCCAACCTCAGATACATGTAACAACGATTTTTATAGACTAAGCCAAAGCAATCAAGTGAACACAGCTTCGATAGGTAAGCATAGATGTAAATCAAATATTATCAATTGAATTCTAAACGTTCAACGCAATTCTGAAATCAAAGATGAAATTATGTAATTTGACAGAACCTTAAACCATCCGACAGCCTCCACACAAAGCACAAGTTACCTTTATCATGCAGTCTGTAATTTGAGGTTGACAACCTTCATCTACCATATCTTATAGACCAATGCACACAGTGCTAAAAGGGGGAGGGGCAGAAAGCACGATCCAATCAAAAATTTGCTACTTCTGATCAGATGAGAGCCGCTCCGTGCCCTTGGTAATCGCAATCAAACGCATTCACACCTTCCTCCTGTGACCAGACCTAGGAAAATCCACACAATGGGGAGACCAAGCGATCAATAAAGCCCAGTCGACAAGCGTGATATTTACACTAGCATATTGGAAGGAGGGGCAAGGGGGGACATTCGCCCCCTCCTGACAAGACACATTTATTCAAAATTGCTTTTGATGATGCACCAACTCTGTTCAAATTGATGTTTATTTCACATGTACAGTATTGTAATTTAGGTCTGTTAGTAATTGTTTATCGTTGTATTTTGTTTGGTATAGCGCTTAGAGACTTCGGCAGTATGCGCCTTTATAAGCATCGTTTTTATTATTATTATTATTAAGATTCCTGACCAAGAGAGAGAAATGCATCAGCATTAATTTAGAAGTCAGCAGGTTAAGAATCACAGTACTGGTAAGTCCAGTAATGCACAAAGTATAATCTCAAAAGAGTTACTTTTTCCTTCCTCAAATGAATTATTTTGAGAAATGCCTCCCTCCCCCTGTAATGTACAATGCAAACCTGGGCCCTACATACTAACAATATATATGAATCACTGTATTAAAGTTGAAATGTTTTGCCCCTTCTGAGGCTAAGGTCTGGAAACGCCACTTGATATTTACCGTTCAGTGTTTTCCAAACTGATACACCATATATTAAAGCGAGCCCTTTATTGGGGGTAACTGGCAGAAACCTGACAGGCTTGTATGGATATTAGGTCCAATTTACCTCGATACAACAATTTAGTTGTTTTGATTTCACACTGGTGGACTGCTATGTGTTCCTGAAATGCATTCGAAGCGACAGCCTCCCTCTCATGTATAATAAATTGGCTGATTTGACAGTTTGAGATGGGGTTAGTTTGGCAATTAAAAAGCGCATGTTGATTCAGGTCTCTGATTAAAGTCTTGCTGAATTTTTGACCCACTTAATTGATGCCTCTTCATGATCACAAAATCTAATTTCCAACATAATTTTCCAATCTCTCATGAGATGTAGTAGAAAGGTTGAAAGATTCATCAATTTAATTGATCTTTGAAATTGATTGAGCTTTCAGCTTTCTGCCTGACTTGTCTCGTACATGATGCACATGACATCATGCATGATATTACGGAATAGCTGTAGTTATAATCATCTCCCCTTCTCGTTTTTCCTTGTCTGCCTCTATCCCTGGCTTCAGCTCTGGTTGTCTTTCTGTCTTTGTTTCTTAAAGTTTTCATCTGTCTCACTTACTCCCCCATCTCCGTCTCTGTCTATCTCTCTCCCTCACTCTACCCTTCTCCTCTCCCTTGAGAGATCTCTCTCTACCTCCCCTTTTCTCTCTCCCTCTCTCTCTCTCTTTCTCTCTCTCTTTCTCTCTCTCTCTCTCTCTTTCTCTCTTCATTTTGTTGTCTCTCTCAGTTTCCATCTCTCTCCCTCCCTCTCTCTGCCTCATTTCCATTGTTGTAATTATATCTCATTATGTGATAGTCTCCTTAATATCTGTTTACTGATTCAAATTACTATTTTACAATCCTCACTCAATGTACCCCCACTCCATCTTTTCCCCCTTTGAAATATTCTTAAGCCTTGTAAATTGATGTTTGTTGTGTTTTTTGTTACTTTTCTCGTTACTGTTTGAATCAGGGCCTTTGTTGAATACTTTTAGATGTAAGCTTTAGTATTTCACATTCTCAAGAAACAAACTTTGGGAAAAATCAATTTATCAAATACATAACAAATTACGAAACTTGGTAAGGGTATGAATAATATAGTTTGTAGTAATATATTTATGGGTTCAGTGAAACAAAGACATAACTCCATATTTTGCCAAAATGAGTATTTGATATCAAAATGTTCAGAAAAATGTGGGCTTCCAAAGAAACACACAGACTTTAACTCCATCCAACACCCCATTGAAGTCAATGGCTAGTGAAACATATACTTAACTCCTTAAGGCCCAAGTGCTCAGTGACACATAGACCACTTTTTCTCAAAATGGCCAAAATGGAGTTACGTTTTTGTGTCACTGAACCCGCGATATGTATGATAAGAAAGTGGACTCACCTATATTGATAACCTCTACAATCTCTGGATCTTTGGGAGCATCTAAAAGATGTTGATATAGACCAGGGTTTTTCTTCTTGAGTTTGAGAGCACCACTGATCATCATCCATACAGCTCCTCTGTGTTCCGATGGGATGCCTTTACGGATGTACCGTTTCACTGAAACAAAAACAAGATGAAATCAGACCACTTACATAATCATAGAATGAACTAACAAAGGAACTTGAGACAAACAAGAGATGGAAGAAAAGCTGGATAGGACACGTCTTACGGGAGGAAAACATGCTCAGAGACATCTTGGAAGGGAACATGGATGGATGGAAGATGGATGGTAATCGGGGAGAGGAAGATGAAGAATAGGGATGGCGTCAGACTTCGAAGGTGACAGATCATATGACATAATGAAGAAGGCACCTAAAGATAGAGAGGGATGGAGAAAGGGACGTGTCTTTGGTTGAACACCTGAGAGAGACCCATTCATTGGTGGGCAAATATGTATTGCCTGTGTTTTCATGAGGTGTTGACACTGGAGGCAGAAAGCAACAAACCAAGTAAATACAAGTAAATTACTCATGCTGTCAACTTTTCTTGGTAGAGTAAATATGATTGTAGCTTGCAGTGTTTAAAAGAAACACAGACAGCAATCAGTTAGAAAAGAGCAGAAAACAACTATGTGCTTAATAGTTTTGCCTATTTGGGAATACTTCTTTCATATCTACAGAAGACAGCCATTGAATACCAGACTAGCTTCACCTGTATAAATAGAGGCAATAGTAGATAGTGGAACCAAAAAAAGTGTCAACTCATATACTTAAACACAGAGTTAAAGCCCTTCTGGCTCTAAACAGGCAATATGCAGTAGAGAGTAAATACATGTAGATAGCTTGGAATCCCTTAACACCCAGAAAGATAGAGACAAAAATTAAAATGTTATTTATGGAATAATGATTTCACATCTCCAGTAGACAGTAGATAATCACTTTCTGTACCTGAGAATTTGTTAGAAATAACTGCTTATGACAACTCCCTAAATTTTTGGAAATACTTCTTTCACATCTAAAGAAAATAGTAGATGAATAACTAGTCTCCTGGTTGTCTGCTAGAGCTACAAGGGTGTTAACTATGTTTATATACCTCACTTAAGAAATCCAGCCATCTGATTGGTCGAATTGCATTCATAAACTTCAACTGTTCCTGTAAAATTCTCGGTAACCATGCATAAAACATTTCAATATTTTTAATAACCATGGTTATTAAAAATAGTTGGTCAGCCTCCATAGTTACCCCATAGGTTTACATGTTAAAAAATGGTTTGAGCGATGAAGGATACCGTATGTGTGCGAAGGATTGGTCGGTAATTTCAATACAATTGAATCTCGATCGATCTTACCGACAATTTTATCTTGCATTGTTGACATGAAGACGAAAATAAACTCTCAAAAACAAAAAAACAACATCTGCCGATAGATCTTGATCTAAGTTCGTGCCAATATGCATTGCAAAAGTAAAAGAAGGGTCCGTTTCATGGAGCTTTTGCGAAGCATCCCTCACGCGGAGCCGTTTTCAATCCATTTTAATGTATATATAAGAGAAAACTGCCAAGCATGTTAACGACGCGTGATAGCTGAGTGGTCTAAGCGTTGGTTTTCGATACACCTCTTGTTGTACGCAAGAGTTCGAATCCCGTCTTCGACAAAAATGTAAAATATTTGTTATTTTTTATTTTTTAGTCTATTTTTTTTCGGCATATAAAAGTATTAATGACTGCTTTAATATTCGAGAAATAGTTGTTTTCATACGCTCTCGGGAAGGTTACAATTGGGCTATTCCCCTCGGCAAGCCTCGGGGAATAGCACAATTCTAACCTTCCCTTGAGCGTAATAAAACAACTATTTCTCTCAAAGCAGTCATTAATACTATATTAAAATGTTGAGAGTTAATGCCCTTTTGGCTCCAAACACAAATTTACTGCATACACTACTGAACAACTCTAACAGATCTATCTTTTCAGAAAAATTCTCTGTATATAAAGAGGACCACCAAGGAAGGCATACATGTAATTATTTCATGCCCCCAAACCACCCTCATTATTTAGGGGCATAACAGTTTCTTTTGTTACCCCTCCCCCAGCTATCTTCCTGTATGGGTCGGAACCATGGCAATCGAGCACAGTAGGAAATTACCCTGTAATATATGCCCCCTAACCCCAGGCCCTCATCCTTCTCCGTGAAGTCATATCCTTCTTGTGTTCCATCGAAAATCTCCTTCCATTTCCCGTCACTCTAATAATGGCCCGCCCCGGGCATTGCAACGCTAACTCCTGATGCAGTGGCGCCATTATCGCAAGCCCCGCTAGACCTCTTCTCGTTCTTGTTTGTATTCTCTGAAGGACTTAAGTATGGTCACACCGGCAATTTAATCTGCGGGATTGACACAGCGAACCATTCAAGTACTGATATAGAATATCTTCTACTTCAAAACAGAGCCAAATACACTGCATGAGCGGAGAGATGAGCCGTGTGCATACACACTTCTACAGGATCTCACGCTGTACAGTGTGTCTAAAAAAGTATAACGCATATTTGGTCGTTTATTATCAAAATTTCATAATCAATGTGACGTTCCAATCTATTTCATGTTAATTACTAATGAGTAACTTGTTTTCTGTCTAATGATAACCTATTCATGACTTTTCTGCCACGGATTACTTAGCATCAGGGATTTCAAAGGGTGCTGTCATTATCTCTTTGTACCGAGTTTGGGCTGATGCACCGAATGTGGATCAGGTCATATGGATGTGTTGCTTTGGTTTTAAATCCTTTTTTCAAAGTAAATTTGGCTTCATGCTTCATTATTCAAAGTGATAACCTTAAATTATTTTAAACAACCTACTAACTTCTTGTTTTATGATATCTAAAATCTCTATGCTCACTTGTCCAAAGCACCATTTCAAATGTATAAGGTGCTTAAGGTGCATAAGGTATTTGTCTCAAACAGCACATGGAAACTCATACATTAACTAACCTGAGATATTTTTTTTCAAAAGTTTTGCAGAGCTCTTTTAAAGCTTTCTCGAGCTAAACTTCTTTATAGTCCCATGTATATTTTGCTACATACTGTATGTTGAGAGCCAAATAAGAATTGACTCTACAAAGAAGAAAAAGACCTAACAACGTTTTGGTCGTCAGCAGACAATACGCTACATGAAAATGTTCAAATAAAATGAGCACACAATGAAGGAATTATTTGCAAAATGATGAATTTCAGGCAAACATCTTCCCTATCTGTGACCAAATCAATCCAACTGGAATCAATTTACAATCGCCCGGCCTGATCACATTTCTCCTCGTTAACTCCAGACTGATGAATAAACCAATGCTTTTCTCCGAAACGCTTGTACTGATGACAAATTTGTTTGCCCCGACGGCACCACGGAGGTGTTTAAATATCCACAATCCATGGTGCACAGTGAAGAATATTACCCATGCATCACAGCGTTGACAATCACCGTGCTGATTAAAGAAACGTGCTCGCTAACTTGATTTGAAAACTACAATTTGATTTTCAGTCGCAGAAGCCGTACAGAGTTACAGGCTATTGGTAAAAAAAAACAGAAGCTGGGCATAATTTCTCCACATACAGTTTACACAAGTCAGTATACTGCACGTACAATCAGAGAGTCTGTTCAGAGACAGAAGGATGTTTAACTCTGTGTATAAGTATATGACATAACGCCCTTCTGGCTACAAACAGACAATATGTGCTTGCAATGTAAACATGACAATTGGGAGCATAATTGCTCCCCATGCATTGTGCAAAGGTAGGTACACTGCATGTACACAATCAGATAGTCTGTTCAAAGCTAAAAGGGTGTTAACTCTGTGTTAAAGCCCATGATGTAACACCCTTCTGGCTCCAAACAGACAATATATGTATGTGCTTGTGATGTAAACATGACAATTTGACTGCAAAAGGGGGATCCAATTCAACAACTAAATCAGAAACCAAATAAAATTTCTTAAATCAGATTAGAGCGTGTTATTTTTCTTTGAATTGACAGAGCATGGCCATGCCATAAAGTGGTCAGGTTTTTTTTTTTAGCAACGTAAGTATATACATATACATACATATATCTGAACGAGCCTTTAAAATCAATTTCTGTATTCCTAAGCACCTTCCTTCTTAGTTTTGGGGAAACAGATGTTTTCTTCAGAAAAGTGACAATCTCTTTTTCCTTGGTAAGGCTTTAAAAAAACACTGTTTGATTTGTTTATCAGAGCTGTCTTAGAGTTTCCCAGAATGAATAGCTCTCTACCCCTGGGCACTTTTGTTTCACTGGAAACATGGTTATTTTTCTAAAAGATAGTAAATTGTTTAAAATTACATGTTCAATTGGCCGGGTATCCATCCATACATTACTTTTACTCAATATTCCAGTCTTGTTTGCATTTAAGACGCATTTATCTTAGCAGTGGAGTAGCGTGAGTCCACCCCTTGAGGTGGAACTGGCATGATGGCACGGGAGGGGGGGGGGGGGGGAGGAGTAGGTCTTAGGTGGAAAATGCTACTGATTACAGGATGGTGGGGGAGGTGGTTCTGGCAACTTCTTTTCTTATCCTTTTCACCTTCTCTATTTTCCTTTCACTTGCTTACTTTTCTTTATTTTTATTTTTTCACCACTCAAATAGGTATGCCAATGTATCCTAGGCATGGTCAGGATACAATTACACTACCCCCAGCAACCCACTCGACATGTTTGTCTTCCAGGAGCCTTTCTAGATCAATTTCTCATTTCTCAGAAACATTTAGGCACTGACAAGCGAAGATGTTTGTTTTCTTCTTTTTTGTACTGATAGAAGTGGAGGACATTTCTATTTGTCTCATTGAATTACAGACAATAACGAAGATGGTAGAGTCCAATTCTCATTATCATCCAAACATAAGGATTATTACATGGGGCTTTGTGACATACCACAAGTGGGAAACTATGTCTCCTATCAACTATAACAATTTTTGCTCAATTTGAGTTTAGCTCAAAAAGAATAGCCAACTTTGTTTAGAAGTACTCTAGCTTCATGGAGAATCAATATCATAAACCTGAAGTTAATGTAATGTTACATAAATGTGAATTCCATGTAATGCTGGTTTAAAAAAGAAATTCATATTAAGCAAAGATTTTAAAGAGAAGCAACTAAAACAGGAAATAAACTTCTCTCTCATCTACAAATTGTCTGGTCCAATTTACCCAATACTTTGTGAAAACCCCACGGCAAACCTTTGAAAGGTCGCGTCCTTAACACGCATCTTCATCCTATCTTCCGCTTTTGTTTCATGAAAGGTCGTGTAACGCGACCACCTGACCGGCCATGATGACCCGATCATTCAAAGTAAGCCAAATAATTTGATTGTATAGAATTCACAAGGTTGCCATTAAGGTTACCATGGCAACAAGATTACATATATATCAGTTCTAGGGGCAGTTATGCAAATTGTTTCATCAAATCTTCTGCTGAGAGATTGAAGGTTTTTCACTCAAATTACGTTCATACCAAGTTAAGTCCCCCCCCTCTGGCTTTCAACAAGCAATGATGTTTCAAAATGTATTTTCACTGATTACAGACAATTTATGTATATTTTTTCAATGTAAAAATCATTCAAATTGAGGTCATGTGACATTGTGACTATGATGCTATTTTGGCCTTAGGGAATAAGATCACAAAGAATAGGGACTCACTAATTACAAACTGAGAAATCAATATCTTTGGCAATAAAATATATTTTTCATTGATTACCTGACTGGACACAGTCTTCAAATAAGAAATTATAATATGTTACTTAATTTGAATCGATCATATAAAATTCACAATTTATTATCTCTTGTTCTCAGTTGACCTCATATACAAAATTAATGCCAGCCTCAGGGTATCTGTAAATTACTAATTGTATTTGGCTTTTCTTTTTTATATCATGAAAATAAAGAAAGGAAATTAAAGGGAGAGTCCACCCTGATATATTGATTTCATTTCATTCACAGGAGGATTTAGGAGAGCATATCCCCCTTGAAACACCTTTCAAATGCGATTACCAAACCTTTTTTAATGTTTTTTTTTATTTGTTTTTATTGTCCGGGTATTTTAGAGCAAAAAGACACCCTAAAATTTGATCGATGACCCATTATTTTTATTTTGTATTTTTGCTTGTAAGAATATTTATTGAATTATGCCCCCTCCCTTTTAAAAGATCCTGGAAGCAGTCCTGTTTTCATTTACCACGCCATAGCCCAAACAGCACCTTTTAATGAGTAAACTCACATGCACTTTACACATGTTCCCTAAAATAAACATGGATGACTGATTTTCAATGGAGCAAAAAATAACCCAGCCAAATGTTTGGTGATGTCTAAATTTACCACTCTCAAATATTTACAATTTAAACAGTGCCAGATGCAGGTTTTCTCACTAATAACATTCTGAAATCTGATCGGCGGTGTAATGATTGTATTGCTGATTTGTTGTGGTAGAGAGGGAACTATCTCACCAGCTTTTGCCTGTAGCTGCACACTCTTGACATTCAATCTACTAGGTTACGTGCTTTAGAGTCCCATATTGCTTGCCAACATTTCAAATCAAATAATGAAACATTTAGCTTTCCAAAATATATACATTTTCTAATTTTTCTTAGTTTAAGGTTGCTGATTCGTCAGCTGATTCGTTAATCTTTACATTAAACCTAATTAATACCTGGGTGCATATAATTTTACATGTATGTTCAACATTGATTATTATTCATTTGTACAGGTTCATACAGTCAAACCTGATTTAGTGACCACCTGTATAGAAAGACCACCTGTCTAGAAAGACTAAATTTTTTGTTTCCCTTGAAATGGTTTCTCACTGAAACATGTAATAATGCAGCCTGTGCATAAGGACCTCCTGTTTATAAAGACCATTTTCTTGTCTTCCTTGAGTGGTCTTCATAGACAGCTTTCACTGTATTTGATTGGTCTTGGTTTATTTAAAAAAAATGTCTTATTATTTGTCAATGATGTATGATAATGAATACATTGATCATACATGTACAGTAGGCCTACATGTATACTAGGTGTAAAACAGAAATACATCAACATCTTCCTTAGATAAAACCATACTCTTGATCTAGAAATCGTGATCGGTCAAAGTTCAGACGTGATGCAATGCACTTAATTTCATATGGTATGATGATGATGCATACATTGAGACGCGCATTGTACATTTGTTTAGCTGAGCACGTGCACCGCATGATGTGACGTCATCCAATAAACCAAACGGCAGCCCTCATGACTGTGCGACTATTGGCTTTTTGATTGAGTTTTTAGTCAATTTTTCAACCTTATACTCGTATTGTAGACCTATTGTATAAAACAATTAATACATGCTTGTGCATTTATAGTAATTTGCACTACACTTGGTTAAGTCACAATAAGACAGACAATACACTCAATACGTTTCGTTTGTATTAGTCTTTTTCACTATCCAATCATGACTTAACCTGCGTGCTTTGCACATTCACTAACATGTATTATTTGTATCATCAATAATTTAAGCATCAACTTAATATCCTGGAAACACATCCCTTATGAATTTTGATAAGAGTCAAATTATTAAAAAGATTTAAGCCTGCCCAAGCAATATCCTGTTTGATCAACCACCCCCGGCTCTCCCTACGTAAGGGTTATTAGGCTAATTGATCATATTTGAACAAGCACCGGGTACGCTCATGCTTTATTAAAATATTCATTAACCTGACTGAGCACTTCCTACATGTACAAGTACAGTAGAAGATGGTTTAAAGGTAAACTTATACTTGTTGAGGAGCTCACCTAATAATTCCTTGGTCTGGCTTATTATTTGACATGTTGAGGATATAATAAAATATCAATTGAAAGTGTAAGGGAGACAAATTTTAGGACTAGTGTATGAAAAGCATGCCACTTGGGTTTCAAAAGGGGGAATGGGCTTGGTGTGCCCCCCCCCCCCCAAAAAAAAAAGTTTCTTTGATGAAATATCATCTACCAGTATGTAAATGTTGGATCACTGATAACAACTAAGGCCTGGTGAATTACAAAACAAAATTACTGGAAAAAGAAAAGAAAATCTAAATAAGGTACAATGTTATATTTTATTTTTACAAAAAATCAATAAAAACTAACCTTTTCTTGACTTTTTTACTTTCTGCTCTCCCTTGATCATGGGTTCCCATTTCTTAGCTCTCCTGGCCAGCACTGATAGATATTGCTTCATGAACTCCTCATACGTCTCATAATCAAAGTCACCCGGTCTCTTGAATCCATAGCCATCAATCTCACTGGAAACAGAAAAGGAAGAAAGAAATTTAGGATTTTCAAATGTTTTTGTGAATAGTATTTCATTAAATTTTCAAGATATTGTCTGCTGCGATATATATATTAGCATGAAAAGTGTACAGAAATCTTGATTTAAGCTGTACACTGTAGTTTACAAAACTTTGCAACCATTTTGAGTCCATTTACAGGGCAAGGCACATGTGAACCATCTAAAATATTGAAACAACAATACGATAATTAGATCAATTCATAGAGCACAGCTACTATACAGTGCGTCCCAGAAAAAACGAAACCGAGAAGTATCAATGTTTTATCATGACTTAATCACAACCATAATTAATGAATGATACATATTTGGAAAGCTTAGAGTCTCCTCTTTCAGTTTTTCACGCATGAGTGATTAAAAGCACTTTGAAGGAAGGAAACCAAAAAGACATTTGGCGGGCGGTATCTGAATTTCGAAGAAAAATTCACATTTCTAGAAAGTTGAGTTTCTGCCTTTTCATATACACCTCAATCAGGAAAAATGAGCAAGGAATGACAAAGTTCTGTTTGTTTAAAGTAGGGCTTGCATTTCCATAATTTTATTAAACAAATTCGTTTTCACTGGCTGCCTGCCGTATCAATAAACAAAATTAACAAAAGACTTAACTCCGTTTCGTTGACAATCAGCCGTAGACGAGAGTCTCCATGCATGGCTGATTGTCAACGAAACGGAGTTAAGTCTTTTGTCAAATCTGATTTTTGCTACGGCAGGCACCCAGTGAAAACGAATTCGTTTGTTAAAATTATGAAAATGTAAGGGCTACTTTAAACAAACAGAACTTTGTTATTCCTGGCTCATTTTTCTTGATTGAGGTATCATATGAAAGAGCAGAAAATGAACTTTCTAGAAATGTGAATTTTTCTTTGAAATTCAGATACCGCCCGCCAAATTAATTTGTGGTTTCCTTCCTTCAAAATGGTGATAAGATGAGGGGAGAAGCCTGTAAAAGAGGCTCCTGGGGAGCATGGTCAAGCATCTATAAACCAGATTTATTTTGATAACTACCTCTTACTGGTTAGGGTTATTTTCAAATTACCCTAATTGCATACAATTCCTTAAACAAATGCACATTCAAAAGAACAGTGTTATTTATATTCACACCAGGGCATTTCATGAAACAATCATAAAAAAGTCACATCTCATTAAAATAAAAAGTTTAAAAGTGTAATACACATGTTTCAAAAGAATGTCCTCAAATTTGTATCAAAAATAAAAAAGGAGTCTTCTCCCATTTCATAATGCTGAATTGCTGACTGCTAAATAAGTTTGGAAAATAAAAAAATAAAATATCGTGAATGCACCCCCATGAGACAATATCCTCAATGTAATTGAACACTGTACAAACACAAGGAGATCAGTCTGAAATATTGCTGTTTCTGTTTAACTTAACCCATGAGAAGCTTCCCTAGTTTCCCCCGCTTCCACCATCAATGCCACCCATCTATCAAATTGAGCACCTTCGATTTTTCCTTGAAAGAAATGCATGTTCAGCAAATACACATCTATCACATTCCCCTTGCAACCCTTGCAGGGGTTACTTTCAATGGGAGAAGTTAATATTGAACCCTGGAAGCCCGTCATTGTCGTAGGACACATGCTCCTCCCAAAATTGTTATAATTAAAGTTGTTTTTCTCCAAAAATTACAAAATTCCCAACTGTAACGCTGGACCTTAAACACTAGACCTAATGTACATGTAATCATAATCCTAACCCTAAACTTAAAGGGGAAGTCCCCCCTGATTATTAACTTTGTTTTAATAGAAGCAGATAAAATGGTCAGTGAAAGTTTGAGCAAAGACCGATTAAAACCATGGAAGTTATGAATTTTTGAAGATGCAATTTAGACAAAAATCTGCAACTCTGTGATGTTTCTTGCGAGTTCACTTCTCAATTGCCATGTACTAAAAAACTTCAAAAATTTATATTTTCCATACATTCACCCTAAATATAATTATTACAATTTTTTTATACAACCCCTGTATGAAACAAGTCTATTTCGTCATTTATAAATTATAATCAGTGTTGCCTATTCGTGTTTCACTAATGACAACTTCAAAAATTCAAAAATGTCTGTTTTTTAATCAGATATTGCTCAAACTTACATTAATCTGTTTCTCTCATTTTTCTGCTTTGAAAACCAAAATAATATCAGGGTGTACTTCACCTTAAAACACTATACATAATAAAAATGTTATTGTAATCCTAACCCTAACCTTAACCCTAACCTAAAACCCAGTTTGAAGCCCTAACCATAAATCCTATAATATAAAAAAATGGATCTGTGGATGTTTTTTAATATTTTTCTATGCCTTTAAATGTTGTTAACAAAGTATGCACCCAAATGATGAGCAACAAGATTTATCATTTCGAAATTGAAGAGAACCTTTAATAAATTTACTTGACTTGAACATGTACGATGCGATGTACATGTCTTTGTTCAGTGTATCTCTGGAGAATCATGGCACACTTTGTCCTAACTAAATATACTCTCTGGTAACAGCTGGTTTAATATGTCGGTTGGATCTATGCGAGAGAGAACCCAGACAAACTCACAAGAGGCCTGTTTTCATCAGCTCGAGATTGCAAAATAAATATAGCGCTTAAAGATGAAGTTGAGTTCTGGTCATGCGATTGCATTGTGAAAGAAACGGTGTGGAACCGACCAGAAAAGGTTGATCATCTAGCATATAAGAATTTGTGTGTATTGCAAGGTTCTGGAATCATCAAAATGATAAGAAATTTGGCCAAGTCTTGGTAAAGTTACAAACACTGTACACAGAAAGATGTATATGGGACTACATGAACACGTGGCGTAAAAAGCCTTCCCCCCCCCCCCCCAGAAATAATCCAGAAGTTACAAATTGCGTCTTCATCAGCTCGAGACTTGACCTCGAAATTTCAGGCTGGTGAAAACACACCGGACAAATAGCGGGATATTTTGCAAACTAGCCTAAGATTTCTTGGGATGATTATCTCGACCAAATATCCAGCTAATTGCAACTTTGAGCTGAATAAGACACAAATTAACTGGATAATTTGCGATCGGGATCGTTCAAATAGCGGGATATTTGGCAATCTCGAGCTGATGAAAACAGACCTAAGGAAATGTGAGGTTACAGTAGACATGGGATTGACGCCCCACTCTTTAATTGAATCAATACGCAATCTAAACATTCACTCATGCACACCGAGTCTGAAATCGCCAAGCATAGAACATTTGTACAGCAATAAAAACGGCTTGATCAATTCCCCTATGACTGACGAGTGTTGAATTGAATGTATTTGACGGCTTCATATATCATATTTTTGGGGGCAATTTCATACAAAGCTTGGTGCTCTTGGTACATTTGAAAAAGGAAGGGCATTCATTCATTTTTATCATATTCCTCCGAGATAAGGCCCTAACATACATGTACATGTATGTAGCTCCAAACAGATGATGCATCTATTTATCCGCATATTTCATGTAAAAATTAAGAATCTCTTGTTCATTGAATGATGATGCTTTCTGCAATCACTACCCATTAGCCATAATGATATCAAGAGATTTCTCATTCGAGAACGAATTTAATAAATTTCATATGTCATACATGACACATTAAATGGTAGTTCAACAGTGTATTGCATGTTACTATGATTTATGAATCAGTTTGACACATTGATTGATCTGTCACAACTATGCTTACATTTTTATTCAGCAATTGTACATACTCTGCAATCTACTTACTGCTGATGAATTTTAAGTGCACTTTGTACTTGAGGGCTTTCAAAAACATATGAAATCATGAATGGTATTTCAAAGATGCTTGGTATGATCAATGGAGCTGTTTAATCAAACAAATTGTCCGTTTATGTTGTTGTTGTTGTTGCTTCTGTTCATTTTGTTCACATCTCTCGCTAAGTTGTTCAAAGGTTAATGGGACAATGTACAATGATCATGTACAATTGTACATATATATCGATCATTCATATTTGCATGTCATTCCAAGGATAATCTTGTTTATTTTATGAAGCAAAGTAGGCATTATTTTACCTCACATAAAATGAGTTCATCAAATTTAGCCTCTACAAATACATGTATGTAAATAATTTGATGCAACTTTGTAAGCAGCAGGATAAGGAAGTTTTACACTTTAGTTTCTTGCCCTGAGGCGAGTACACCCTACACAGACGTGTAAATCAGGCCTTCTCAACTGGCGGCACGCGCGCTACTTGTGGCGCTTGCAGTCAGTCGGAGTGGCGCGCGACTGTTGCCACAACAAAACAAAAAAGAGAAAGAAAGAAAAAAAATATATATTTTAGAATTAAATACTCAGCTAAATCAAGAAGTTGCAGTCAAATTTGAGCCCAAAATGCCTGCTTAACAAACAGGGAGAAAGGGGAATTTATTGTTTTTTACCATTTTATATGAATCTAAACCTAAGGTCTGAACAACAATTAGCTTATGATGGGATACCAATTTTAACATTGCCAATCTCTGGAAACATCTTGTTTTTGTTTGTTTGATTTTCACTTTATTTTGACATTTGTCGTGCACACTCGTGACATTTGATCCACTAGGTTAAATATAGCTCCAGTGAAATTGTACCCAGGAATTGTACTAATTTTTTAACATCAATATGAAATTATGATTGATTATATTGTGGAATGAAATGGTGTTAAAAATGCCCCATTTGGGCCTTTAGAAAGCCCTAAATCCACCAGCTTCAGGGGGCAGAGGCTACCCCCTGGACCCCATCCATTTTCGGCTCAGTCACTATGCTCCCTCGCAACACAGTCAACCATACAGGGTGGCACTTCATCTACAATTCCTTTTCGTTTTGGCACTTCTAATAAACTAGTTGAGAAGGCCTGGTGTAAATAATTCATTTTAACTTTGATCATATAAACAGCTATAACTAGAATGAAAATGCTCTTCACCTGTCTTTGTGGCTACCTCCATATAAAGGCCAGCCGTCTATATTGGTCACCTACATGTATATGTAACACATAATTGTCTCCCTCTAGGGAAAAGTATGTGTTGTAGAACCTGTCTAGAAAGGCAAACTGCCTACAGTGTTAAGTTTTCCTGTTTCCTTTGGATGGCCTTAAATAATATACAGGTTTGACTGTTTTGAAGTGAAATACTGGAGACAATTAGACATTCTGGAATGTATGGAGTGAAAGCAAAAGAATTGTATCCCATGAAAGCATACAACTGTGAAATATACTATTTGTAAAAGGGGTACTTGGGTGTAATGAAATTGACCTGTGTAATAAGGGGGTATATTCATATCTTCAGCGGATACACTTCTTACTTTGAAGATGAATACATGTACTCTACCGATGAGATTGTATGACATGAGAAAGAGAGCGAGAGAGCGAGAGAGGGAGAGAGACAGAGAGAGACAGAGAGAGAGAGAGAGAGAGAGAGACAGAAAGAGAGAGAGAGAGAGAGAGACAGAGAAGAGACAGAGAAAGAGACATAGACTCTGGGAAAAAGACATAGATGATAGAGAGAGACTCAAAAAAAGAGAGAGACCCCAAAAAAGAGAGAGACTAAAAAAAAGTCAGAGAGACATACAGGTGTAGACGATAGAGAGAGGGGGAGAGAGACGAGACAGAGAGACATAGAAAGAAAGATACAAACAGACAGAGAAAGACGGGCTGGCAGACAGAAAGCGAAAGAGACAGAGGAACAGAAAGACACAAACAAACAGACAAACAGACATATTGTGTGTGTGTGTGTGTGTTTGTGTGAGAGAGAGAGAGAGTGAGAGTGAGAGAGTAAGAGAGAGAGAGAGAGAGAGAGAGTGTCAGGCAAAGATAAAGAGAGAGAGGGGAAAACAGAGAAAGAGACAGAGAGACAAAGACAGAGAGAGAAAAACAGGCACACAAACAGACAGACATATTGTGTGTGTGTGTGTGTGTGTGTGAGAGAGAGAGAGAGATAGACAAAGAAAAAGAGAGAAGGAAGAGATCGAGGAGGCAAGAAAAGAGGGAAAGCAGGCTGATAGAGAGGGGAAGATTGATAAGAGGTAGAGTGATGAGAAAAAAATAGAGAAGCAGACCAAATAACCTTTACAAGGATTTGACCTATATCCCTCCACCAAGTATTCTATTTCATGCACAATTCTCATTACAATGGACGACAGTCCCTGAATATTGCCTAGTTCACACACATGTTAAACCGCCTCAAAATACACACTGCTACAGCAAAATGAAATGACATACATATACATATACATGTTAAAGGAAATCTGACAATTGCTCTGGCTTTATTTTGCCAATGATGTAGAGTTCGGGTTGCTACTACGCTTTAGGTTAACCGTTAGGTTAAGCGTTTATTAGGTTAATGGTTTATTAGGTTAAGGGTTAGGATTAGGTATAGTGTTTGGTCTAGGGAATTGACCGCACAACTATTGAGTATTTGTTGTACAATCTCACATCAGCCTTGTGCGCTTCACATAACTGCATCTTATCAATGATGTATCGGTAATACTTTGGGGGCATGTTTCTATTTTTTTTTTACACAGTTTTATTTTTCACCTCTATCAGCCATTTATTTAAACGTATCAAACATGTTCTTGTTCTGCTGTGGTGTATTTTTTAGGCGATTCAACACATTGCGTATGAACAAGGCGTAACAGAACCTATCCGTAAGATCCACAGAAACTTGTGCATTTCACATAACTGCATCTCATCAATAGTGTAATACTGTTTGAGCATGTTCTTATTTCCAGTTAGCACAGCTTCATTTTTCACCTCTATCAGCCATTCATGTACTAAACGATATTAAAGCGATTCAACACATTGTGTATGAACAAGGCTAATGAAATGAATACGTACGATCCCATGAAACGGTAGAGGGGATCATACCCCTGGAAGCGAAGCTCAGGACTCAGAATAAGCTCCAAATCTTGCGCTCCGGGAAGATATATGGAGAAAGGCGTCCCCCGTAACGAATACATCGCGACCAGACGACAAGTAAATCTCAGAGACGACGGAGCAGGGTTATCCCCCAAAATGGGCTGATGATAGGAACTAGGTTGACCCCGAGGGCCGCCGTCAAGCTGTACGTGTAAGTAAATCCTGTTTCTCGCACACAGGTAACTTGATTCCTTCCCTCACAAAGACTTTCATCATAATTCTCTCTGCATTGTGTATACCAGTTCTTTCTATTCGAAGGCTAATGGACTGGTTTTGCCATCTTTATTTTGTACAGCAGTCCTGACAACATTCAGAATCCTGTTTCACTCAAACAGATTTGCATTTGAATCTAGTCTGTATGAAGCAGTAAATATTCAACCTCTTCCACAGTCTGCAATTATGAAATGTAAATGTACTTTCCAAAATCGAACAGGAACAAGGAAACCAATTAATGTATCTTTGTTGAAGTATTCAACTAGAAAAGCAATAATGTTTCAGAGAAAAATACATATGTTTTCAGAACCATTTTAAAACATTGTGTTTAATTGTCCTTCTTCATAGGAATGGGGCAACAACTTCATTGTGAAGTTAACCATTCTGAAAATCAAGTATTAAACAGAATCATACAAGGATAGCATAAGAAGTAAAACTTGAAAAGAGATTTAAATTACAATGCAACCACAGTAGTAAGTAAAGCTTGCTTTTATACAGATATCTATAGCGCTCTTAACAGCAAAGTGTCAGCTTTCCATCACCCAGCCATTTGGCTCTTTACTTCTCAAAATCTTTACAAGAAAAAAACCTGGGGTCTAGCAACAGCAAATTCAATTCTCTAGACGGAACAGCCCCAGACAGTAATATGTACAGAGAGTGCAAAAACTGGCAGGATTAACTTCATATTATATGCAACAGCACTGTGAAAAACACTTATATGTCTGCGGCTTGGGTATCAAGTGCACACATTGACATCAAAACACCTCAACTCAAAACTCAAAAGACCACAAGATACAGGCTAAAACGTTCCACAGAGAGAGAGATGTTACGAGCGTCAAAAGGAGGCGAGATGCGGGGGTACATGTACATGCTGATGAAATAAAAAGTATTTTAAGCTGGCCAGCTTAAAATACAATTCTATTACACAAAAGAAATATCTTGAACTGAAATAACTTGTCCAATCTCCAGTATTAAGTAAAATACTTTACACAGTAGCTCCAATATAGAGAATTGCAGCATAAATATAGAAAGTTCCTCTCCCAAATTATTCTCATTTGCTTCAAACTGAACAACACTAATTGCAATTTATGTCCATTACACACGACCGCTAGTATACAAATGAACAAACACACCATCTACATCTACGTGTATTTCACCAGCATACTTTTATCACTGTATAACTAGAATATTTCTATATTTGGAAAACTGCTATTGTTATTTTAATAGTGAAACCTGTGATGAACATCTGTGATCATCTATATGTATGTCAATGGACGTGTGGATCTAAACTAAAATGTATTAAAATAATGATTGATAAAGTATAGTCTGACATTTCCAATCAATGCAGTCTGACTTGTTTCTGGTTCAATCAGCCCATTTTTTGGACAGTTGGAATTTGAGGGAGGTGGGGTGAGGGGAGTTGATGTGCAACCCCAAATGTTATCAAAGTGGATAACTAATAGTAAGAACAGTACCGGTAAGTGAATATGAACAAACATTGGATAAGTGTTTTAACATTATAAAGCAATTGCTCATGAATGTATTAATCAAGAATTGTATCAACTCTTTCCACTCACATGTAAATCTGAAAGGGATCACTGAATTTGAGCTAAAATGTTTATCTCACTGTGATTTTTACCCCTCCCCCCCCCCCTCCCCCATTTTCGGCTACCACCTAAATTCAGTGGGCATAGGAATTTATCACTACCAGCTACATGTATATGTATGTATCTACTACACCCAGGTAGAGAGTGGCAAATGAAGATAAATGTCTTGCTAAAGGACATAAGTGCCATGCAAGGACTCAAAACACGTCCTCCACATCTCAAGTCGATTTCTAAAAACCACAAGTTTGATGAAAACTTCTCTACATGTAGCAAACCACACCAACAGGTTTATAAACAAGATTCCAATATAATACATTGCGTAGATAAAAAATGATGTTCATTTCATGGTTGTCAAACCAAGTCAATCAATAAAGTGTTATTGCCCAGAGATAACATTTTGATGACGTCACTGCACTGGATAGTTCACTCACCCGATGGGGATGGTGTATTGGTAGGTCATTCGCACAAGAGGAAAGTTAGGTATGAAATTCATAGACAAACACTGAATGAATAATAATCGTACAATGAAGAAGGTATTAACGTGGGACAAGAATATTGTAAGAAGAAACTATACCGTAGTTTGGAGAATGCCAACTATCAGCATAATTATGATGATTCATAACATGAATAGGGCACCATAAGTGTATTTTGTTTGTTTGTTTGTATTACCTGACTGCTAAGAAATCATGTGCTAGCTTGTAAGTAAGCAACCAGGGGACCTACAGCTTTTATCTCTATGATGGACTTGAGGATGAGGATTAATGCCTTACCAAAGGGCAAATTTTAAAGTTCAT
The DNA here is from genome assembly GCA_035222895.1 of Strongylocentrotus droebachiensis. Lineage (NCBI taxonomy): Eukaryota > Metazoa > Echinodermata > Echinoidea > Camarodonta > Strongylocentrotidae > Strongylocentrotus > Strongylocentrotus droebachiensis. The sequence goes on from JAVYIG010000449.1 coordinate 244,104, forward strand.
CGACTTGGTTTTCTTTCGGAAATGATGCTCAAACCTATTTTTCACTACAACATTACATCGCACTATGTTTCTCTTAAGAATAAATGAATATTTAATTCTCGTATAGCTGCATGGACATGTTTTGAATCACAGCTTCAATTGCACTGGTGTGAATGAGGGGAGGGTGGGTTAATGAGGCTTGGAATGGACGCATACTCGGTGGATCATATCACCAAACCTTAGGACTGTCTGGCAATAATACCTGTCAATTTAGATAGGACTCAATAAGGAGACATCTTCATCAAATGTCAGGACATTCTGAGATCACGGAACTGTTCCCACTGAAATCAGAGTTTCACAAAAATAATGTAATGTACATGCACTTTGTCTACTGATAAAAAAGTACACACTGACCTGAAATCGGTCATTTCACACTGCGATACACTTTTAATCCTAAATCTGTTCTTTTCATCATTCATAGTGGCAGATCAAGTATTCTTTGGCCAAAGGAGGAGGGGGGAGGGTATGAGAAGAAACCCCTCCTACAGCTTTATGATTATAGTTGAATTCAAATGACTTGTGAAAACCACAACAAAATTTGAAAGCTACCCCACACTCTCTCTATCTTTCTCTCTCTTTCTCTCTTCCTTTCTCTCTCTCCCTTTCTCCCTCTCTATCTCTCTCCCTCTCTCTCTTTCTCTCTTAAATCTCTACAAAGCAAGTCATTCAGTAGCATTCAACACTATTGGGAACATAATTACTTACATGTACATCATGTATTCATCTTAGATTTTTCTCACAACAGAATGAAATCAAACGAAGGATTTAGCACGATAAGACAGGAACGTAATTAGAAAAACGTAGATAGAACGTCTTAGAAATGTATGTCACAGTATTCACCATGATGGATGGGAACACCATTGGTATAGTGTGAACCCATCGCTGACTGGTAATGGTTATGATGGAGAAAAGAACGACCCAATCAATATCACTTCGATTCAAATTAGGGAGGGGATTTGTTGTCGCAACGTCCGGCAATGCTGACGTCATCGTTTCGGGCACAGCGAAACGAGGCAATGAGAGGAAAATGTCAATTATGAAAAATGATGCACTTGAAAAGTTGAAAAGGATAGATTCTGCTGCCCCCAGAGGCTGGTTTGAATTAAATGCAATTATTCTTAATCAGCTACGCCTTCCCCCTTGTCTAATTATTCTCCAGACTCTGAGCGAATATCTGGATGATAGGCACCTATGCTGACAATTGGATGTGTACATGTTGTATGTATCGTTGTACTGTTATTATTTGTAGTTGTACAAAGGTTTTGAGCCAACCAGAAAAACCAGTATATGTTGTGCTTTGCGCAAAAGTATCAGGATGGTTGTGTACCTATGCGCAGCCCTGGAAAAATATTTTGGTAAGGAAACTGTTCTATTCATGTTTAAAGGTATAGACCCGTAGTGGTAAAATTGTGGTTCAAGGGTTTTAGGTGCAAAATATCCATTCAATATTGCCTTCAGAGGTTTAGATGGCAATACTCTAACCTAAATTTGCAAAAAAGCAGAAATAAATGCCAAAATGTTCAATGTTGAAGTGCATCGCAAATATTTATCCAGGCCGGATCGATATGATAATTTACCAAATATATCAATTAGTAGGCGGTTTCCCGTCAAAATTTGTATCATCACGTATTAGTCAAAACATATCCATTCACATGATTGGTAATAAGAGCTTCCATTTCATTTTTTGAGAGGGGCGTTTCCAAAACTGGTCTATACCTTTAATGTGCAAGTTAATACAAAAAATTAGGATGTAGTGGTGAGAATTGAGGTACTAGGTTTCATACAATCGATATGGAAATAATAATAATATTGAATGGCTTTTCTTTCACGGGCCACAAGGGTATAATATATCCCACTCTCTTTGAGAAATATTTGCCTTGTCATGCAGACTCCTGAAATATGCTCTTCAGCTCTCTGGAGTTAAAGATAAACTTGAGTTCTGGTAAAAAAAAAGAAAAAGAATTCTCACAGAATCAAAGGAAACTTTAATACACTGAATGATCAAGATTACAAATAAATGTCATTTGCCAAACAATTTTGGTAGAAAATGTATACTGGCTGAGTAATGAGCATAGAAAGATAAGGAAATCAAAGTAAATAGCCCAGACACCATTTGGGTAGTCCCATACATCTTTCTGTGCCAAATTTATTATGATTTTGATGACTCCAGAACTTTGCAGTACACACCAATACTTACATGCTACATGATCAACTTTTTCTGATCCATTCCACACCTCTTCTTTCACAATGCAATTGCATGACCAGAACTCAACTTAATCTTATATCCCATTCAAGGTCATTCAATATCATATACAGTAAATTATTGGGTTCAGTACATATTGCATGTTTTGGAAATGATAATAATAATAATAATAATAATTACATTTGTATAGCACTTATGACTATTACTCTGTTTCTAAGTGTTTGCAAGCAAGGACAGCAGAAGTGTCCTTATGAGAAGTATTAAATTGATACGATGATTTGATTTGACATGTACTACAGCACTCAACGCATCAAGGGCCCTCGGGAAGAACAACATGGATGCTGATCAGACATTACTGGGTATTGAAACAAAACTATTGTTTGTCAATAATATCCCTTCACACAATTTGGATTTGAAATGTTAATTGAGTGGGAACAGAAAAGTGAGCAACTGATTTAACTAATTGACATTGTACAAATTAATTATTGATTCCCCCCCCCCCCAAAAGAAAAAAAAAAAAAAAAAATGATAATGATAATAAAAATTAATAAATAATTAATTAATTAATAAAAAATGAAAAAAAAACAACCAAACCAAACAAATAATAATAATAAATAACAATAGAATGAAATCTTCAAAAGGTTGCACACTCTAGAAAACTTGTCTGGAACACTTTCATTTTACACATGTGTACAGTGTGTAATGAAAATAATGATTGAAACATTATTAAACATATTTGTGGCTTCCACCCAGTAAATAAGATCGATTGATCGATCTGTATCAATAAGGTCGATTGATCGACCTGTATTGAAAAAACAAGTCAGAAAAAATCTTGGAACCAGCGGGATTTGAACCTGCCATCTACTGCTTGCCGGGCAGCGACTCTACCACCAGGCCATCACTGGTCCATGGCACAGTCACGATGAACTAGAAACAAATACCTAAGCTCTCCTGATTAATTCTGACTCATTAATATTCATTAGTCCGCCATAGGACAGTAACTTTTATAAATGTAATGCTTCCTGGGAGAAATTTCAATTATTAAACATATTTGTGGCTTCCACCCAGTAAATAAGATCGATTGATCGATCTGTATCAATAAGGTCGATTGATCGACCTGTATTGAAAAAACAAGTCAGAAAAAATCTTGGAACCAGCGGGATTTGAACCTGCCATCTACTGCTTGCCGGGCAGCGACTCTACCACCAGGCCATTCACTATGAAACCAGGCCATCACTATGAAACATATTTGAAATGAGTATACATGTACATGTACAATATACCGGAAATCTAGACAGAACATTATGAAAAAGGATTACAATTCGCAAACACACAGGTGTCGTGGTCGAGTGTAAACTGAACTGTGGATCACATGGTCCGCACTCGACCCAATAAAGGTAAACGGGTACCTGGCAGGAATTAATTCCTTGAATTGCTACAGCATACTAAAGCTGGCTTTATCACTATGGAGCGTCAGGAGTGTCAAGTCTGACAGACATGAGCGCTATACAAGAACCCACTATTTCATTATTATTAAACTGCACCAGGGAATTTATATGAGCCTGAACTTTCATTCATTGAATTACCAGTCAGAGTTATAGGCAAAAACCATCTGATATTGAATTCATATATGTACCCCAGGGGCAGGCTCATAATACATCATGCCAAAATAAGACTTGAAGATGTAGGCTCCTACATGCTTTCTGGTGACGAGGTTATGTGATATCAGAACGTGCAGCAAACTAGGAGAATGACAAAAAGCCCCCCCCCCCCTCTCCATTTAGACTACCAAAGTTTATTGTATTGTAATTTGATAAGTTATACAATTATTCTAGTCTGATTATTGCATAATGAAAGGTTACATATATTAATAATGATGATGATGATGATGATGACAACGACGACGACAACGACGATGACGATGATACTACTACTACTACTATTACTACTACTGGTCTACTACTACTACTACTACTACATGTACTACTTCTAATAATAATAAGGATAAGAACAATACTATTGATCATCTAGGAGCATTAAAACGAAAAAGTACCATAGCATTTATAAAGTGAAAGCCATGTTTGAGCAATGATTTGAATTAAATCTTGATAAAGAATCCTATTCTTTTCTAAACATTGTATCATGTGAAACATATTCAATTGCGTGGTGCTTTATGTGAGCATGTACTGATAAGTGGCAAGCTGCCATGACAACTTACCACACCAAAACTAGTTCTCTTTACAATATCTCTGACTTTTTTTCTACAATGACAATGTTGTTATCCAGTGTGTACATACCCCTTTTACTACATAATTCTTTATTAAACCAGCATCTTTCAACCTGGGTTTCCCCAAGACATCTCTAGGGGTGCGGCAAGAGAAATTAGTTAGAACATCAAAAACCTTTTTTGGAATAACATCGATTTCGTGAAACACCAAATATATGGCTAAAGTATGGAATTTCATGAGGAAATAGCATTTAAAAGATAAAAAGTGTATATTCTTCATCACAAGCTTTGCTCCCTTGCACATTTTAGAAACAGGAGGATTTCAAGCAGAGAAGTGCCTGAATACCTCCATAATTTTTGCAACGAGGTCCCTGTTCTATTTTTACAGCAAGCTAGGTGCAGGAATATAATAGAAACAAACATGCCAGTAGGTGTGTACATTGCACTTGACGAGTTTCAGAGTGATGCACAAGTACATGTAATGTTCAGTGATGAATTTGGGATTGTGGTGATGCAAAATTTTTGGCTTACCGGTATTTCTGAAAAGTGTGACGTGACTCAAAAAAGGTTTAAAAATGCTGCTTCGAACAGCGTTTCTTTGTGGATGCAAGTTTTGTATTTGAATAAAGTTTTGTCTAGTCTAGTGTGAACAGGTTTTTCTATTCTTCTATTCTTGCCCTGTAGCATCTCTGATCAATGATTCATGGATGGTCCTGAATGGGAGCGTGCAGAGCTCAGTTTCGATTTCTGATGGGTCTATTCACAAAGGTCTTTCAAAGACAAGAGGCAAATTATAATTTCAATCAAAAGAGATTTCAATATCTTTAACTTCAAGAGCTATGTGTACACAGTTGGCCTACTTTGAAAATGTACAGTGCACATGTATGTAGTCTTCGAAAACAAACAAACAGCATTAGCAACAAAAGACTACAATGACCTAGTGAATGAAAAATCAGAACTGAATCAGAAATTGAGTATTCTTAAAGTTGATACTCTAAGACAATCCCAAATACTGAGATAATTACATAAATAGAAAGCTTTTAACCCCCATAATAACACCAAATGGTGTCCACCCGACAAAACAAGTTTAGAATAATGAATTTATTCGAGTAAACTCTACCAAAATATCTAAGTCTGAAACCCGGAAGTGCACGTAGAGTCGGGCCTCTATCCGTGACGTCACGAACGGGAGTCATGGGCTCAGTGAGAGTGAATGGCAGTGATATCCCTACGTAAATGCTATCCTGTCAGAGCTTAGATTTGTTGTTGTTAAGGAGTATATTTGATGGATTTTCTGTTTTCATTTGAATGAAGAATAACGAAGCAACATTTTCCAGTCGCTGATTTCTTTTTATATCCTCATATTCACCTATTTGGTAGAGATTTAAGACGAGTTTACTGCTTAGGAATTAAAGTTAAATCGTGCACTTATGAATAGGCGGATGCATCAGATGAACATGAGCAGTTTTGTAAAACGAATAGGTCTAGAACTATGATAGTACTTATCATAGATGTGTGTGACTGCCTCAAAAAAGGATACAGTACCAGTTAAACATTTTATGTTGTAAAATATCAAACTTGAACGAGATCATGCAAGCGCGCTTCCTCTATAATATTTTGGCGAGTGATGCGGCTCTTGCATGAACGTTCGTGGAGCGAGCAGAATCGGGAGGTAAGACCAAGCCGCTGCTCTAGGCGCTGCTTGCTTGTGATGGAACGTACGTGCGCTAGTTATATGTTTATCGGCAATTGCAAGAGAATGAAAGCGACGTTGCCCGGCTAAGAAAAACAACTAACAAAGACTTGCTCCTGACTACCGGTGTCAGAATTGGTAGATGAAGGATGTTCAGGGCCAAGGAAGGCGAAAGACAAGGGGAAAAGGAAGAAGAAACCATCGGGAGATCGCTGTAGTGTATGGTAATGAACTGTGCAGGGGTAGACAGCTATTGTTCACTCCGTGCCTGGGCCGATTTCAACACCAAAACAAAAATTACATGGTGAAAATATCGACTAATAGCACATCGTTGGCATGTATACCGTAAATAACGTTGTATTAACCGCCCTCGTGTATAAACCGCACCCCTCTTTTTCGCCCTCAAAAAAAAAAAAAAAAAAATTTTTTTTTTTTTTTTTTTTTCTTCTTTTTTCTTCTCCCCCTGAAAAAGTGTTGTATCATCACAGATAGTTTCAATTCCGTTTGAACGCTAGTTAAAACAGGACGGTTTTTGGTTAAACGGAAATTAATCACTTTTGCCAAAGTTTGATAGTAAGAATAGTGGTCGGGACTGGGCAGGCGCTGGGCCGACCAGCAGGGGGGATCTTCACCCACCATTCCTGGTGAAAAGCACTGCTTTCGTCAGGCACTAATTTCACATGAAAACGTAATGAAAAGTTGTACTTACATTCATATTCCTGTCCTTAATCGTGTTTTATTTGCAAGTGTACATGAATCTTGATTTCAATTTGTCATTAAATGATTATTTTGTCAATATTTGTCCGATGTTGTTGTGTAAAGTTAAGATTCATGGAAGCTGCCATATTGGATTTACAATTCAGGCTCTTTCATAACTGTTGTTATAAACGTTTATTTTTAAGAGGTTAAAAAAAAAATCTTGTAATTTTCCAGAATAAATAAATTACAATACTATAATATATATTTATTTCATTATTTATTGTAAAATTTGGCCAAAATTGTTACACTTATGTATCATGTAACCAACACAAGTACGTACACAAAACTACACACACTCAAAATACGAAATCCATCCATTTCCCACCACCAGACATATATTTAGAATCGACAAACATCCATCTTCACGTAAGTTAAAATCATCAATCAACCAGAAATATTACAATAATAATAGTTCAAAATATTAAATATTGCATATTTGTAAGTTTGTTACAAGTATTTACATACAAAATATCGCTAGAATTTTATTTTTTTCTTCGTCACGTATTTCTTCATCTCACTACATGAATTATCACACGTGGGGCAATGCAAATTGTTTGTCCACCGCACGTATGTAATAACAAGCCCAACACAATTATGATCGACTTGGCAGTGACAGAGCACAATTCTAGGCCCCAAATTTCATATTTTGCATCATCGGAATTACATGAAAATTTATCAGATTCAAGATTATAGTACAACATTCATATTAGAAATATTTTTTCTAATGTCAGAACTTCCGATGTATGATTTGAAAAGCGTTAAAAACGAGTGTCATTTTCAGGACGATGCTATCTAACCAAGCCAAGAACTTTAGCCTCAGTGACACAATTTGCAGCATGAATTATGTCTGTAACGTGTATAAACCGCACCCCCGACTTTTGATGTTTACCGGCGGTAAAAAAAGTGCGGTTAATACAAAGTTATTTACGGTATGTCATAATTTTTAAAAGGGGAATTGATATTAATACTATGAAGTACTGGGGGAAGGTAAAGAATTGTACATAGAATTATGATTTATTAGACTTTTCAGCCTTTGAAACAAAAATATGCAGAAAATCGTATCACTCTGCACATGTTTGCTATGGAACATCCGGGTACGTGATACTCTCTCCCGGACGTGAGGTCATAAATAGTAGACCAGCGTCGTGACTGATTTTCTATGCAAAGAGAGGCGGATATTTTAGACATTTCAGTTGAGGATTTCGAGTAGACAGAATTTTTTTGTGATATACTAAGTAATTGAAAAACTTAAAAATAACATATACTTGCCGTAGGTAACAAATTAAGGGACATTTATTTGCTTAGAGTATCAACTTTAATTTGTAAATGTACATGTACTGTACATGTACATTGTATGTACATGTTTCTAATCTGCAAAAACAAACAAACAGCATTAGGCCATGTAAAATTGATTTCATGTTGATCGTCCCCGCCCGCTTCCTTTTTGGGGGCCGCCTCCTATTTTTTTTGATTTTTTTTTTTTTTTTTGATTTTTTTTTTTGAATTTTTTTTTGATTTTTTTTTTTTTTGAAAGAAAAAAAACATGAAAAACACTGCTAAAATGGCTCTATTTCTGATTTAAAAAAAAAAAAATTGTCGGCGGCCATCTTGAAAAAAATAGCCTCGACTGTCAGGGAAAATGTACCGAGCGGCCATTTTGAGCGGCCATTTTGAAATATCAAATATCAAATAACATGGTACACCCTCCTCCTCTTTTTCAAAAAATCCGGACGATCAACATGTAATCAATTTTACATGGCCTTAGCAACAAAAGACTGCAATGACCTAGTGTATGAAAAACTCAAAACTGAATCAGGAATGGGGTATTCTTGATTTGTAAATTCAAAGTTTCAAACTTTTCAATATTGAATTAATCAGTAGTTATTAATTTTTGTTAAATTCCAATGACTAGATGTGCAATGTACTTAGCAAGTAGAGGTCAGATTGTATTTTACATTGAGTAAAGCCATAAAAAAGTGTAATTTTAAATGTAATTTTAAGTGTAATTTTAAAGAGGCTTTACAGATGATTGCTATTTGCAAGAATTCATTAAATGTAGGCCTATACAAATGTAAACCATCACAAAATATCTTTCCATTCAGAGATGAGTTTCAATATTACATACCGGTAATCGTATAAGATATTAAAGAGTTAGGGAAAACCCCAGCGTAGTCATCCACCTGGACAATCCTAATCAGTTATACCGGGACGAGAGAGCAAAAGGTCACAGTGATTCAGTTCGCTTTACGCCTCCTAGGCACAGATGAGGTAACACCAAATACTTATAATTATAATAATAATGGGCCAAATTAATACATACAGTCTGCAGAGAGCCAGCATGGCCAAAAAATCTACCTATAAGTACATGTACATGACATGTCCCTATGGTTCACTGTACATGTATATACTGTATCGTCTGTTTGGAGCCAGAAGGGCATTAACAATATTAAGTACATGATCTTTACCACAGAGTTAACGCCCCTGTGGCGATGAACAGACGATATAGATGATTTTAAAAATTGTGACTCACCAGTTGCCACTTTCCCTTTCCCTTTCCATTTACAAAAATATTGCACAGAAGTATGCCCCCTGTCTCAACCAACATTCAGACAGATCGTTAAAAATAAATCAGTAATCCTCATTTATTCTGTTATTAATCAGAACAGAAATCAGTCCCCCCCCCCCCCCATCCGCTTTTCCAAAAATTAGCCTGTATGTTCTGTACAAAATGAATCCACTGGATACCATATTACTCTCCATGTTATCAATTTATCTTCGAAATCACGTCATTCAGCCAAAATTTTCATAATTTCTTAGACAGTATAACCATTTTATAAAAAATTAATTGAATTTGATCTGTTTGAATTACCAACTAAAAAAAGAATATATACATCAAGTTTTAAATCGGCACTATTCATTATTATTATTATCATCATTATGATCATTATTATTACTATCATTATCATAACTATTATTATTATTATCATTATCATCATCATCATTATCATCGTCATCATCATCCTTATCATTATCATCATCATCATCATCATCATCATCATCATCATCATTATCATCACCACCATGATATCTGCATCATCAGCATTATTACAATATCTTGCAAATCCCACTACATGAGTAAGTTCTAGCATTCTTTGCAGCATCTTATTTTCACCAAGTCAAAGAATGAAATCAGAGATAACCCATGGTTTCCCCCGAGACACCTGGCACTTAAATCCTTGCCCCATACTCCTACTGTACTTGTATTTATTGATTCACTATCGATTGGCATCCATGCCATGGCAATCTTATATTTCCTTATGTAATATTCACTTTTTTTCCCCACATTTTATAAGCAGGGCCACCGAATACGGTGTAAATACGTCACGCCTTTAGAAACTGAGGTCCTTGTGACATGAAGCTCTGTGAGTGAAAAGGAAACTTTCAAATAGCATTTGTTGAATATAGTCAGTGTTCCATGTGAATGAAAACAAATAATAAAGGTATCAACAAATTCAATTCTGCCCATGATTGAATATGGTCACATTGTTTGTTTATTGTTCCATGAAAATGAAAAAAAATAATAAAGTGTGTCAAAAAATTTCAACTCTGTCAATGATTTTCAATGAATTGTAGTGTAAATATCTACACTTGTACCTGCCATAGAAGCCCTAAAGTACATGTACACTGTAGGCGGCAGTAGGCCTACATGTACATACATGTTCATTGTGCAAGTATCGCAAATGATGAAGATATCAAATTGATCACAAAACGTACAAATGTACACGTAAATACATGACACTTTTCATATAAGGGGTAGAAGGGAATTAAATGTGGATTATATCCAAACTTAGTTGAGACCCGAAAGTTAATGTGAACGCAATCAGCATCTCTCAATCTGCACTTGATTTTCTTGATTACTAATGTTATTGTTTGTGTTTATCATATTATCTTTCCTTATGTTTTTCTTTTGTTTTTTCCTAACACTTTCCCTTTTATTTTTCCTTATGTTATCATTTGTTTTATTCTACTATCATTCTCTCCTGTATATTTCCCTATGTAATTCTTTAATTCTTTCTCTTCTGTCGTATCTTTTATCTATTCTTGTTATTTTTTGCTTCTATCCTCCTATCATTTTCTCTGCCATTTCTTTCGTTTTGCTTTTATCCTTCTATAATTTTCTTATGTTATTCTTTTTTATCCTTCTAACAGTATTTCTTCTATCTTTCATTTTGTTTTCATTCTTAATATCCTATCATCTTAAATTATCCTTCTATCATTTTTTCTATCTTTTCTTTTTTATTCTTTGTTTCTATCCTTCTATCAGCGATTTTTTTATTGTTCCTCATGTTCTTCATTTTGTATCCTTCTATCATTTTCTCTTTCTATATTCACTCACGGTACTTTTTTTAATGTGGCTATCATCTTCTCTTTTTTTAAAGGTGAAATTCAAAGAAGATCACAAATATGCCAACTAATGTATCACTAGAAACTGGTAAGCTAACAGATGGCCATCGTACAAGTTTTAGGTCAACTATATATCGGGTGATTTATTAAAAATACAAATACAACCACCTCCATAGCAGCTGGGATATACGAGAGATTCGCCGGAAAAAATAACGATGTTTTGATGACGTCACTATATGGACCAACACTACCCAAGCAGACGACATCCCATAGAGAATGAACATAATTGCAAAGCTATTATTTCCCAAATTATAATGAGTTGAGTGTATATAAATGTAATGGCATGTCAAACCATTCAAAAGGGGATATGACCCAATTCTGATAACTAAATCTTTTGCTTGTAAATACACAGGATAGGGGTTAATTAACAATCAAAGAAACCAGACTTTCAAATTGAAAACCCCCCGGAATGATATTAAGGACGGCATTTGTTCCCTCTTGAAACGCCGAACATACGCCGGTGTGTGCAGCTGAATATACAATGGCGTATTATTTTGTTTACAAGCGACAGATTCCTTTATTTTTGTATCGCTGCATTTTTCATCAAAATAAAACCATATGCGGGGTTTAGAGTGAGGCAATAGATTATAAATTTAGCCTGACGGTAGTGAAGTAAGAGAAAGAACTCAAGAGAAGATGAAAACACAGGCACTGAAAATGTGTGAGATGTCAAGGGACATCGTCTGCTTGTGCAAGTCATGTCCATACTGTGATCTCACACATCTCAGCAGTGTTCGGAGAGCTCTTCCGTAGCTATGCCGGGGCTGTATTTAAGCGTTTTGTAATTTATAATAATCGTTACTTCGAATGTTTCCAAGCATTGAATTTTGATAACCTTGTCGAATCAAAGTTTCAACTTTGCAATAATGAAAATAAAGTTAGTTTTTGAAATCAATGAATATCTACTTTAAATATGCTTTGTTATTCTTTGGTATTATACTATTATGTTCTCTTTCTGTACTGTTTGCCTACCGTCCTGTTTTCAAAAGCTCTGTAATCTGTATTATCTCTTGATATACGGTTCATGTAGTACACAGTCATGCAGTCTTGATGCTGTTAGTATGAAGGCGAGCGGGATTTAGGGTGCAGATGTCCAGACTTAAGGTTGCTTTGGGTACAAGGGAATGGAAGTTCGCAAGTAAGAGGATAACATAACTCATAATTCTCCTATCCAATCGAAAGAAGACCCCGATTCTATCATTAGTAAAGAAAATAATAAGCAAAAAATATTCTGACATTCAGTTTTAACATGTATTCATTTATTACTCTTTTATTTATATTAATATGATTTGTATATCAAAGTTGAAAATGCTTGAAAATGAAAATTGTTTAGAAAAATACCTACATAAAAATTGTCGTTATTCTCATGGGTCTGTAATTACATCTTCCGCGGCTTTTCTATGGTAGAACGATGTATGTTCAAATAATGTTTATCTTATTCACTTGTTAAAGCCCTAAAACCTTATACAAACAGTTTATTTGCTTGTACAATACTATTTAGTATATTGAAAATTATAAGAAATTGTCAATTAAATGAGAGCTTGAACATCAAGAAAAAAGTTTTTGAATAAATTTTCAGGTTCACGTTTTCGCTGCCCATAGACTACATGCAGAGCTGCCAAGTGCCAACCTTTGGAAGTACAAATTAGTACTCAGCACCTCCAAAATTAGTGTTTTACCATCAAAATTAGTATTTTTCAACCGGCCTTCCTTTCACCTATTAAAAACTTATTAATGTCGTAACGCAGTGCAAATGCATACCGTAAAGACCATATTTTTGCTGTAATTAATTTTTTTTAAACATATTCAATTGTACATATTCATCTATATACCTTGTTTTAACTGCATTACTGCAAACTCAGTTCTTTTTAGTTCCAAGCTCTTGCTTCAGCCACAAAATCACCTTGAAGATTCACACACAAGTGACTATATAAGCCACTCCATATAAAATGATGCACTGAATTCACAATATGGCTCTTGTAAAAATCTGCAATAATGTAGTACAGCAGAGATGCCAACCTCTTGACACAAAAAAACAGACTGAGTATCCTAAAAAATTAGATTTTGGAGAGAAAAATCAGATTTTCACGAAAAACTCGACACTACCAATGGCCGGTTGGCCCCGGGCCAGTAAAATTTCAGAAAAATGTGATACTGGAAGGTACAGTCAAGTAAAATGTTTGCTCTTTCATTAAAATTTTAAAAGAAAATTGTAAAGCAAAGTTTTTGTTGGGGCTGCGGGGGTTTACTTGTTCATTTTTTAATGCGATTCCGTGGTTTTTATGGGTATTAACAAAAATTATTATAAAAAAAAAAAAAAAAAAAAAAACTAGATGGAATTCGACTGCGCGCAGTCGAAAATGATGCCTCCGTCATAGAGCAATTTTACAAACCAAAACAGAAGATATTTTTCGAATTCAAGTTCAATTGTAATCCATTAACAAGTTCTCAGAATATCGTGATTACAAGCAATTTCTCATAAACATATATGACCCTTTGATCTTTGACCTCATGACCCTAAAATCTACTCGGTTCATTGGCTCTGCAAGATGTCCTAAGTTAAATAGTAATCCATCTGTCAGTTCTAATGAGAATGCGTTCACAAGCTATTTTTGCATGCATAATGAGCCCATGACCTTTGACCTTATGAACCAAGAATCTACTCAGTTCATTGGCTCTGCAAGTAACATACATGACCTAATTTTGGCAGGAATCCATCAATCGGTTCTTGAGAACGCGATCATGAGCTGTTTTTGCATACATGTGCGCTGTGGCCTTTGACCTTTGACCTTATGACCCCAAAATCCAATCAGTTCATCGGCTCTGCAAGTAACATACATGACCTAAGTTTGGCAGCAATCCATTAATCGGTTCTTGAGATAACGCGATCACGTGCTGTTTTTGCATACATAATGAGACCTGTGACCTTTGACTTCGTGACCCCAAAATCTTATCAGTTCATCGGCTCTGCAAGATACATACATGACCAAAGTTTGGCAGGAATCCATCAATCGGTTCTTCAGATAACGCGATCACAAGCTGTTTTTGCATACATAATGAGCCCTGTGACCTTTGACCTTTGACCTCGTGACCCCAAAATCTAATCAGTTCATCGGCTCTGCAAGATACATACATGACCAAAGTTTGGCAGGAATCCATCAATCGGTTCTTCAGATAACGCGATCACGAGAACGGGACGTACGTACGTACAGACGTACGTACGTACGTACGTACAGACGTACGGACGGACAACCCGAAAACATAATGCCTCCGGCTACTTCGTAACGGAGGCATAAAAATTGTACTGGTTGGCACCTCTGTACATGTAACTTAAAGGTAAAATCAGTTTTGGAAACGCCCCCCCCTCAAAAAATGAAATGGAAGCACTTATTACCAATCATAAGAAAGAATATGTTTTGACTAATACATGATGATACAAATTTTGCCGAGAAACCGCCTACTAATTGATATATTTGGTAACTTATTATATCTATTTGGACCTCATAGATATCGCACACGTGTCGCATACATGTATGTGTCGCGTAGTCCCATATACATCTTTCTTTGTACAGCGCTTGTAACTTTACCAAGACTGGGCCAAATTTCTTATCATTTTGATGATTCCAGAACCTTGCAGTACACACCAATATATACTAGATGATTAACCTTTTCTGATCGATTCCACAACGTTTTTTTCACAATGCAATCGCATGACCATAACTGGTCTTTGTCTTGAGATGGCGTTCTAAAAAGATATGACGTGTTTGTAGCCGCGACAAGGAATTGTCACGGAAGTCGTCACTCATCTTGGCAAAGACAAACACTTTAATAGTGGACAAGTTGTGCGACAGCGGCAAGATTTCTTTGATCTTGTAGTTATGACAGTTTTGAGAAACGGCCCCATGGACACCAAAGACAGCTAATGCTTTTTGTTGACATAATTTACAGATAGATTTAGACATAACTTTTAGATCTAACAGGAATTAAGTTAGATAATATTTTTTCTTGTTAGAGTTCCAATTCATATTAGATCTACTGATGTCTTAGACCTCTACAACATTTGTTATAATTTCCAAATGAAACCAAAAATGTTGGCAAAATAATTATAAACAATCTTTTGAAAGATTACTTTTATTAATGTTCTTCTGACATTCAATGATCATTTATCAACAATCTTTACAAAGACAAATTAAACAGTCTTTTTTTTTTACTTTATTTTTTTAATGTTAACTTAATTTTTTGGATTTTTAAAAATGTTTTTTAGACCTAGATCTACTTTTTCTTTTGTTTTGCTTTAAAAAAAAAAAAATTTAATCAGACGGGTCAAGGACTAGACTTGCTGATTTAGAAAACAAATTAAAACATGGAAATTACAATCCAACAGTTATTCAGTGCATATCCACAAATACGTCGACTAAGATTGAGAAATATATCAAAAGAAAATGTTACCCTCGAAATAGAGATAGATCTGCATGGTCATGTGTATTGTTGCCCGTTGCTGCTGCAGCAGCCGCCGCTGGACCTTCTGCCATTTTCTTAGCCGGTACACGCCTACTTTTGACGCTTGCGTAGCCCGTACGAGTTGTGGGAGGTGTCCGCTCTCCACTCCGATCCCCGATTCTTCAGCAACTCTCCGACTTTTTTCTTGAAAGAAAGACCAACTCTTCTACCGTTCTCGTTATTATGAAGAAATTATGAAATTTTGATCAACAATCAAAGTATTGGACTGATGAAGCATCCGTGAAGATCGTGCGAAATATCGAAAAACATGGACCTTTTACAACAAACAATGTTAGAAAAGTCAGCGCCGGAATTTTCGATTGACTTTTGCCTGTCCGCAAAATGAACGATGAGGGTGCTCTACTATAATGTTAAAAATTCACAGCGAGAGAAAAAAATCCTAGTTATGAATAATATTTTTGAAAGTTGTAATCACTATTTGCTGAATGGGTAATGTCTCTGTGATGTAGTGGAGGACCTCATTCCCGTTTGCCCCAACACGCAACATTTCTAAAATTTCAATTATCAAAAATGTATGACTCAGCCGGAGGGTCTTTTCCGGGTCTTTTCTCTTTGGAGAACCTATAATAAACTTGCTATTCATGATAATTTTGAGTAGTGCCCTATAAGGAAGAATGCACTTAGGAGGAAAACGAATATTAATGATATGTTTGTACACGACAAACGGGAGAGTTATCCGCAACTACGTCACAATCCACTGACCAACCTGCCATTTTGAGATTGGCATAGACTTAGACTCATAATTCGAACATTCATAACTTTCCCTTTATATTGTCTAATTTATTTCAAACTCTCACTGTTCTGCATGTACATCAAATTTTTCTACTTTCATAAAAATGGATTTATTACAAAGATTGGATTGTCCTTTAAGACAGTGCCGTACATTTTTATCTTTTCCACTCCCTGTTTTCCCTACAAAGTTCACATCGTAATTAGTTGAAAAGAAAAAGCGACCCTGTCCGATATTCCTTCTGTAAATCCAAAGACAAAAGTATCTCCATTATCCACTATTCCACTTAGAACAAAAATAGTTGAAGTATAGTTGGTTAGATCAGGTTAAGATTCCGGCAATATAATAAACCTACGTTATATATTTATATATTTTAGATGCACAGTTTCTGTTTATAAACAAACATGAAGGGAGAGACAGAGAGATCGATCAGTCAAAGACTTGGAGGAAGAGATATTAACTGCATGTCCCGCATTGGCCCCCTCCCCCCCCAAAAAAAAAACCCCACCGCGGCCCAGAAATCGCCGCTTGTGCTCGTAGTCACGTGCTTGCCATCTCTAAAATCAGTAGTTTTAAAATGAAATGCATTACACCGTATATACAGTCATGCTTGGCGGCTGTTTATGAGAGGAGATATTTTTCTATAGTAAGACAGTTATTGTGATAAAACAAAATTAATAAATGTTGAAGAAAATATCGTGTTATGGGCCCGAGGATGGCTAAGAAACAGTCAGCTCAGTGTTCTAGGAGAGCTTTTCTAGGCTACATTATTTTATACAGGACATAGGACTTATAATACACTCCATGAACATTCTTTAATATCAACAATAATGATTTTTAAATCTTTATAGCGCACATTAACTATCCACCATGCATGGTGCCCTATGTGAAAAAGGCTCTCCAATATTGCCCCGGCTCAGCTATAATACCATTTCCAATGCTCAAAGCATTCAAGGAATTGCTTCCTACGTACTTATTAAACACCTGGGTGGAGACAGGCAAATGTATATACTTGCCAACGGTCAGTGCTTAAAATAATGGACTCGATAGTAGCTAACCATAATATACCGGTTCTCGTCCGATCACCGAAGTCAAGCAGCATAGGGCCTGGTCAGTACTTGGATGGGAGACCGCTTTTGAATACCGGGTGTTGTAGGCATTTTGTTGCCGGAGTTGTAGACAATGTAATGACCTAGACATGGAGACATCCTTCTCTTACCTTTTTTCTTTTATTTCTCTCTTTTTTCCCCTCTTCAAATTCCCTCATTGAAAAAAATATCACGCTTTTCTGGAGGAAAGACGGGGAACAAAGAATGGGATGACGAGTTTTTGGTGGCTCTTCCCTTCTAAAAGAAGCTTATTATCGACCTCTTACTCCGTCCTTCCTTCCAGGGGCGGATCTAGCTTTTTGCTAAGGAGGGGGTTTGACCAAAATAATGACGATGCGGAGCATCGTCCACGAGCCGCGAAGCGGCGAGCCGATTTTTTTGGGGGTGTTTATTTGAACCCCGTAAGTGATGTTTTCCTGGCATCTATTAACACAATGGAGACCATAAAAAGCAGTGCATGATAACGTCTTTTTAAATCAAGTAACAGTTTAATACACAGTTATATCCAGAGTTATCATGTGTTTGGTTAAGTTACCAGATGAGTTGAATATCTTCTCACAATATTTGCACTTGAAAGGGTTTCTCTCCAGCGTGCGTTCTTTTTTCTTTCTTTTTTTCTTTCTTTTTATCTTTCTTTTTTTCTTTCTTTTTTTCTTTTTTTTCCCTTTTTTTTTTTTTTTTTTTTCTGGGCCGCCCAAGGGGGGGGGGGTTTGTAGCATTATATGGCACAATGTTTTATCCGCAACCGTTTCCAAGACAGTTTCAATGCGCACACTCTTTGCGCATGATGACCATTACGTCATAAACGAAGACAAGGTGAATACTATATCGCGTGTCGAGGTACTAGCAGCCTTTTCACACACAGCTAAAATTCTATAAACATGACTAGTATAAACGTGTTTCGAACGTGTTTAAACTAATCACGAGCCTTTCACACACAGAAATTTCGGTGCGATCGTTAATCGTTTCGTGATTAACTACTGCTCGTAAAATGCGCAGTAGTGCCATTGCGCATTGAAGGTCATGTCATATCAATCAAAGCGCACGCTCCATCCAGTTTAAACACGTTTAAACCACTGATCTCTACCCAATTGGGTAGAGATCAGTGGTTTAAACACGAATAACCTTTCACACACAAAATGTCAAGCTCACTAGATACGAACTTCGTATCTGCAGCCTGCCGTTAGGGGCGTATGGATCGCGACTTCGTATCTATCCCAACATCGTATAAACGATGTTCACACTGGGAAATTTTGTCTATAAACATGTTTAAAACTTTACGATGATTCTAATCATCTCTAGATACGATGAATTTTAGCTGTGTGTGAAAAGGCTGTAAGTCTGCTCAAAGGCTTATTTCGAATATGACGTCAGCTTGTTATATTCCTCTTCTCCAAGACCTGATCTGAACAAGGCATAGAAGTGCAGCTCTGGAGTAATATTGATACCCCCAATAATATAGTTGAACAAGAGCTCCATCTACAGAGGACACAGTCTCTTAGTTGGAGAAGAGGCGTTCGGGCTAAATCCGTTTCCTCACCCAGTCGGTCACTTTGAAACAATCATGAACATCTGAAACTACTACTACCACCCCACCACCCCATTAAAAGAAATTAGATGGTGACGTCATCGTTTAATGTAAAATAGGTTTAAATTCACGAGTCCTTTGTCTACGACCATACCATGCTGAATATACCGATTCTCGTCCGATCACCGAAATCAAGCAACATAGGGCCTGGTCAGTACTTGGTTGGGAGACCGCTTTTGAATACCGGGTGTTGTATGCATTTTGTCGCCGGAGTTGTAGACAATGTGATGACCTAGACATGGAGCCTTCATTCTCTTACCTTTTTTCTTTTATTTCTCTCTTTTTTCCCCTCTTCAAATTCCCTCATAGGAAAAAAATATCACGCTTTTCTGGAGGAAAGACGGGGAGCAAAGAAAAGAATGACGAGTTTTTGGTGGCTCTTCCCTTCTAAAAGAAGCTTATTATCGACCTCTTACTCCGTCCTTCCTTCCCTCCTTCACCTCTATGACAAACTCCCGCCCCTCCCCCCGACCCCCCCCCCCCCCATCCCGGCCCACCCCTCTCTTTTCTTTTCTTCCATCCTCCATGTAGCATTATGGCACAATGTTTTATCCGCAACCGTTTCCAAGACAGTGTCAATGCGCACACTCTGTGCGCATGATGACCATTACGTCATAAACGAAGACAAGGTGAATACTATATCGCGTGTCGAGGTACTAGGTCTGCTCAAAGGCTTATTTCGAATATGACATCAGCTTGTTATATTCCTCTTCCCCAAGACCTGATCTGAACAAGGCATAGAAGTGCAGCTCTGGAGTATTATTGATACCCCCAATAATATAGTTGAACAAGAGCTCCAAGGCTATCAAAATATAAAGAAAATTGTACATCTCTCAAAAAATACATAAGATAGCTTAATACACAGTACATAATGTTTTCAAATTAATTATACTTAACGAATATTATAAATCAAAGAGTTACCTACAGACAGACAGACACACCACACACGCTCACCTACTCAGACACATATACAAACTTACATATCCCCCACCCCCCTTCATTCCAAAGCTCAACAAATCCCCCCTCCCTTCCCGAGCATTCACATCTACATATTTGTTGGAAATCCTGTCTCTTCCTTTTCTTTAAGACCAAATTATATATTTAAAAAAAAAAAAAAAAAAAATGTCTGAGTCTGAGAAAGAAGTATTTGCCTCGCCGTCCTTAACTGTGGAAGTTGTCCCATTTTCTGAAGTGAAGTGTTAAAGTGCCTCTCTCCCCCGCTAATTCCTTTTCTTCTTGCCTATTTTCTATAATTCTTTTTTTAATTTCTTGAGGAATTGGGGGTCTATTTTGAGTTGAACTATATTTAAAAATCATATGTTTTATTAAAAGAATAATGTGATTTAACAGTTGTTCTTCTCCCGCATTGGATCTTTTTATCCCGATATGAATTTCTTGCCAGTGTAGATTTTTTAACGCTGATAAAGCAAAAAGGTCACCGCAGTCCTTCCAAATATTTGCTACCTTCACAGGTAAAAAACAGATGCTCATAGGTTTCTTCGTGTTTATTGCAAAAGGAGCAAAGATTGCTCACTGCATGTTTGAAAGTGTCTAGATGCTTATTTGTATAAATTAAATTATATAACATTTTATATTGAAATTCTCTCAGCTTTCTGTCTAGAGTGGATTTCCGGGGTCTTAAGAAAATTGTTCTCGTGTCATTTTCGACCATATTGTATGTACGTTCTAAGTTGCATGTAGCATAAGATTTTTCCGTTCTCATTTTTAACAATGTACTATAGATATATTTTGATGTTATGCCTTGCAAAGAGTGAGGGTTTCCGTTAATAATGAATGCTAAACTTAATTCGGTATCCTCACAAGGATGTTCATATACATTCAAAAGAGTTTTCCATGAGAATGGAATGCCTTCATATAACTGTTTTATTACATTTATTTCAATGTTGTTTAAACCCATTTTCTTAAATTCTGTGACAGATTGAATAGTGCAATAGGAAACATTCTAGATTGTATGTCTTGCTCTTTAACATTATGCCAAGCTTATTGTTAATTTGAACATAAAGCGGATGCCTTTCAATCTTAAATTCCAAAAAGTGATACACGCCTGACCATGACCTTTTTCTACACATTGAAGAGATGGAGTAATATTCTCCTTCACTAATTTAAGAATAATACACATTCCTAAATGCGTTAGCAAGATTAAAGCGTAATCTGTAATGATAGGCTTAATATACTGAGCGAGACAACAATCAAGGTCTCTATAGTATTGCCACGAGCATACTTGTGGTATTATACCTTTGAATAAATTGTTAAACCAAATTTAACTTTTCCTAAGAACACATCTTGACTGTCATTGTTAAACTGTGCATTGTAGTTCTGACACTGTCCTGTGTGGCAAGAGTTTGGAGTTATAATGTTCACATGTTCTTTTTGAAATGTTTTGTTGTTGCACAAGTGGGTTAGGGTTGACGAAGGTCACGATGGTCAGACGAAGGGCGTGTCAATTGACACGGCAAGGTCTTTACAGTATTGCCACATGCATACTACCATTGAATGAGTTGTTGAACCAAATTGATTTTTTTTTCTTTTTTTTTCTTCTTCCAGTCACATAGTGAACTTATCGTATGACAAAGAGTATTACGATTTAATACGTGCTGTGTCTATCTGCAGAAAGGTGTTTGAATGTTAACAATATTATTACTCAAGAATAACAAGTGCTCATTAGGTATTCAAGGTGGTAGTCCCTTGACAAATATTATGCCTTCTTAATATAGACATTGATAGTTCGACGATTTAACTACAATACTGAACCTTCGAAAAGGAGCACATTTCTGTTGTATCGTTGAAAAGTATAGAAACACTTATATTGGTAAAAAAGAAAGAAATATCATACGCCTATTATCAAATGGAGGTTATTCTTTAACAAAACTTAAAAGTCGATCTGACTCGTACTTTCAAATCAGACAATGGAGCTGTTGGTTTTTTTTTTCTTCTTCTTCTTCTGTATATATACATATATATATATATATAAATATATATATATATATATATATATATATATATATATATATATATATATATATATATATTGATAGCATAACTTTGTTTATAAAGGTCGAGTAGAAGCTGTGACAATAAGTTGTTTTATGCCATTAATTCGGATACTGACAGGTTAAAGAAAAGAGGAATGGGTATGTTGGACATTGGTGGGTGTTTGCTTTGATTATTTGATTTCAAGGAAGAGGGGGTAAATTGTGGGCAGTCTTTGCTTGGGAAGGTCTTGCAAAGCTACTACTCAGGAAATAAATACTTTCTTGAGTAGTTTTTCTTTTAATTGTAAGGTTTTTTTTTTTTTTTTTTGTGTTTTTTGAGGGGGATTTTTGTGTTTTTTTTTTGTTTTGTTTATTGATTGTAATGTTGTATGTGTATGTATATTATGTTTGGGTATGCTGTTGTGTGTGTGTTGGTGGGGTTACTCTCATTTTTTGCGGGAATCGCAGTCTCTTAGGTAAATGTGTAAATTGTTCTCGTATCATGAGGTATCACTTGAAACAGATATATTACTTTGCTTCGCCGTCCTCCGCTAAATATTCAATGTTCAAATTTGATTACGAAAAGGGCAGAAATATTTTTAAAAATCAATGGATAATATAAGTACATCTTTTGTATGTAACTTCCTTTCTCTAAACGTTAAGGGAATTCGAGAAAAATTAAAGAGACAGAAAATATTGATGTGGTGTAAAGATAAACGGTCGGATATAGTGTTTTTACAGGAAACGTATAGCACCAACGAAGTAGAAAACGAATGGAAGGCACTATGGAATGGTAGTTCGTATTTTAGTCATGGGACAAGTCATAGTAAAGGGGTTCTTATTTTATTTGATTCTAAACTAGATATTCAAGTCATTAATGCAATTGCAGATGATAACAGTAGGTTTATTATAATGGAGTGCATTATACAAGGGTTAAAGCTTACAATAGCCAATGTATATTTCTCAGTTCGTTCGAAGGAATTAGAACAAATTAATTTTTTACTCGAGTTTGAAAAAGCCCTTACAACGGTTAATGGAAAAAATATTCAGCTAATAATAGGAGGTGATTTCAACACGATTAGCAATTTTAACCTGGATTACATGAGAACTGGTAAACGAAAGGTTCTCTCAAAATTTGGTAGACTCTTTGAACATTTTGTGGATAGATTAAATTTGATTGATATTTGGAGAGTGCGAAATGGAATGAAAAAGCAATTTACGTATAAACAAATCAATCCTTTTATGCAAAGTCGACTTGATTATTGGTTTGTATCCGAAAAAACTAGATGAAATAATATCAAAATGCAATATAATATCATCTATAGCTCCTGATCATTCAGCTGTACAACTAAACTTTTTTAATTTACCTTCGAATGATATCAAATTCAAGGGATCTTATTGGAAATTTAATAATAGTTTATGTAAAGATGAAAAGTTCATCGTGTTAATGAAAACCGCAATCATTGAACTGAAAGAGGACTATAAAACAGAAATAGAAAGTAAAAGAGTTTAATGGGATTTTTTGAAAATGAAAATAAACAGTTTTATCAGAAAATATTCGAAAGAAAAAGCTAAGCTCAGAAAGGAAAAAATTGGGAATACTCTCCCTTGAAGACGATCTTTTGAAAGCAGTAGATAATGAGAAGATTGCATCTTTAGAACTGAAACGAAGAGAATTAAAAGCATGCTATGATTATATTAATGAAGGACTTAAAATTCGTTCTAGAGCATCGTACTATGAAAGAGGAGAAACAAATACTAATTACTTTACCCAATTAATGGAATCAAATAAGAGAAAAACAGTAATCAGAAAACTAATGATAAATGAAGAGAAAATAAGTTTTGATCAGAGAGATATAATTAAAGAAATACACAAGTTTTATAGCAAACTATATGCGCATTCCACGGTAGATTCCAATTCTAGCGATGCTTTTTTCACAGATCTACCCAAACTAAATCCAGACTCTAAGGATATTTGTGAAGGGAAAGTTACAGAGAGGGAATGTATGGCAGTTTTGAAAGAAGTGAAATTTAACAAAACACCAGGTAACGATGGTTTAAGTGTTGAATTTTATTCATTATTTTGGCCGGTAATAGGAGACGTAGTGGTCGATGCTTTGAAGTTCAAGTTCAAGTTCAAATAAGGTTTTATTCATTACTTGTCAACAAGTCCGAAGACTAAAAATGCAAGTTTACATCAATATAAAAAGCATTCAAAAACATAAAGATAACATAGCAAATGAGGACAAATATATAACAATGAATACATTTTTAAGTTAAAACATTAAAGTAATAACAAGAAAACAAAACAACAAAAAAAGATTTTTTTTAAAAAATACAAGATATGAAATATTGCTAGCAAAAATGAATAAATGTTGACATATAAACAAATAAAATGTATACAGATACGTGAATTCAATTAACTGTGACATTGGAAAAATTGTAATTAAGTATTAAGTATTGAGTATTGAGTATTGAGTATTAAAAAGTATTAAAAAGTATTACAATTGGAGTCTTGGCAGTGTGCTAATCACAAGCGTGATATGAGTACAGTATAATGTATAAACCTATTGCACATGAGAACAATGGAATTCCTTAGGTATTATTGATTACAGTAAGAATAGATAATTAAAGAATGTTGCACTGTAAAACATCATCAGAAGAGAATGAGGTGGAGAAGAGGAGGGAGAGACAGAAAGTGAGAGAGAGAAACAGAGAGGAGGAAAAAGAGATGAAAGAAGTAAGAGAAAAAAGCAGAGAGAGAGACAGAGAGACAGACATAGAGCTGAGAGAGAGAGAATGGGAGTGAAATAAAAATAAAGAGGAAAGACCAGAACTGAAGAAGAGAAAAGAAAATTTGAAAAGAAGCAAGTTCGAATAGAAAAAAGGGATAAAGGAGTGAGAGGAAGGATAAAAGTACATGCAATATCAAAATACGAATGAATGGAAGAACCCGCTATGCCAATCATCATGGCAGCTAATATTGCACATAATTATAGATGAGATAAATAAAATGACTCCATGTAGTGTAGAGAAAGAACCAAGATCCTTCAAAGAGAGGAATAAAAGCTGCAAAATAGTATAAAAAAATGAAACTTAGAATCACTAAAATGACTGCAGCTGCTCAATATGGTGGCGCTATTTACTTTGAATGAATCCTTTTGTGAGGGAGAACTCTCCCACTCACAAAAACAGGCAGTAATTACTTTAATTCATAAAGAAGGCAAAGATCCGTTACAAATTAAAAATTACAGACCCATTTCCTTACTTAATGTGGACTACAAGATTTTAACCAAAGTTCTTTCAACAAGAATTAAAAAAGTATTACCAGAAGTTATTTGGATTGATCAGGTGGGATATCTAAAGGGAAGAAATATAGGTGAAGCTATTCGGTTAATTGACGACATGATCTTTCATACAACTCAAAATAAAATACCTGCTTATTTGTTAGCGATAGATTTTGAAAAAGCGTTTGACTCGGTTTCACACATGTTTTTACAAAAGGTCTTAGTAGCCTTTGGTTTTGGACCGATATTTTGTAAATGGGTGAAAATAATTTATAATAAGGCTCAAAGTTGTGTTTTCAATGGACACGTATCAACTGGATATTTTTCTATTCAGAAAGGTGTAAGACAAGGTGATCCTTTGTCTGCATATTTATTTTTACTTTGCATTGAGATTCTTGCTCGCGCAATCCGCAGCGACTCGGCTATTCATGGGGTTCCCTTTGATGATATTCACGTTAAACAAATTCTTTATGCAGATGACATGTCGTTGTTTGTTGAAGATATTGAATCTTTTAATAGACTAAACTCATTGTTTACTAGATTTGCAGATATGTCTGGATTGAAGATGAATAGAGACAAAACCTTTGTATTATTGTTGGGTCCTAACGCGGATAAAGATGTAATAGTTCCATTTGGTAAGATAGTAAACATTGTAAAGATATTAGGTATACAGTTTACGTTAGACGTGGAAAGCCAGACAAAAATCAATCACAAAGAAATCTTAAGTAAAATTAAAAAGCTGCTTATGTGGTGGAAACAAAGAGATTTGATTTGATGGGGAAAATTTCAACTAATTAAGACTTTTGTTCTATCAAAATTAGTATATGTATCATCACTCACACCTGTACCGCCGTGGGCATTCCGTGAAATTGAAGTGTTAATATTTGATTTTTTATGGAATGGAAAAGATAAAATCAAACGGAGTACTATGTTTTTAGATTACGATAAGGGAGGTCTTAAATTGACAGATTTTCAATTATTTATTCGAACACAAAGAATCATGTGGATGAAAAGACTTATAACAGGAGATTCAAATATGATTTGGAAACGTTATTTTAAATACCTGACTAGAAAATATGGCGGCCTCTTGATTTTTTTCAGTAATGTATCGCCAGATTTACTTGCACTGTCATTACCAGATTGTTACCGTAGCATGCTGGAGGCTTGGCTGGGGACAAAAGCCTTTTTGCTTAAGAACGAAATTTCAAAAAGAAATCAAATTATTTACAATAATAGATGTATCCGCATTCAGGGGCAAATATATTTCCATGAAGACTTATTTCTGAAAAATGTTTTTAAAATACATCATATTGTTGATAAGAAAGGTGAATTGAAATCTATCACAGAATTTAAGAAAATGGGTTTAAACAACATTGAAATAAATATAATAAAACAGTTATATGAAGGCATTCCATTCTCATGGAAAACTCTTTTGAATATATATGAACATCCTTGTGAGGATACCGAATTAAGTTTAGCATTCATTATTAACGGAAACCCTCACTCTTTGTAAGGCGTAACATCAAAATATATATAGTACATTGTTAAAAATGAGAACGGAAAAATCTTATGCTACATGCAACTTAGAACGTACATACAATATGGTCGAAAATGACACGAGAACAATTTTCTTAAGACCCCGGAAATCCACTCTAGACAGAAAGCTGAGAGAATTTCAATATAAAATGTTATATAATTTAATTTATACAAATAAGCATCTATACACTTTCAAACATGCAGTGAGCAATCTTTGCTCCTTTTGCAATAAACACGAAGAAACCTATGAGCATCTGTTTTTTACCTGTGAAAAGGTAGCAAATATTTGGAAGGACTGCGGTGACCTTTTTGCTTTATCAGCATTAACAAATCTACACTGGCAAGAAATTCATATCGGGATAAAAAGATCCAATGCGGGAGAAGAACAACTGTTAAATCACATTATTCTTTTAATAAAACATATGATTTTTAAATATAGTTCAACTCAAAATAGACCCCCAATTCCTCAAAAAATTAAAAAAAGAATCATAGAAAATAGGCAAGAAGAAATGGAATTAGCGGAGGAGAGAGGCACTTTAACACTTCACTTCAGAAAATGGGACAACTTCCACAGTTGAGGACGGCGAGGCAAATACTTCTTTCTCAGACTCAGACATTTTTTTTTTTTTTTTTTTTTAAATATATAATTTGGTCTTAAAGAAAAGGAAGAGACAGGATTTCCAACAAATATGTAGATGTGAATGCTCGGGAAGGGAGGGGGGATTTGAGCTTTGGAATGAAGGGGGGAGGGGGGTATGTAAGTTTGTATGTGTGTCTGAGTAGGTGAGCGTGTGTGGTGTGTCTGTCTGTCTGTAGGTAACTCTTTGATTTATAATATTCGTTAAGTATAATTAATTTGAAAACATTATGTACTGTGTATTAAACTATCTTATGTATTTGTTGAGAGATGTACAATTTTCTTTATATTTTGATATGATATGTAAATCAATGAAGCTGTATGTTTGTTTGTTATATATTTTGTACTGAATGAATACAATAAAACAATGCTACAAAACAAAAAATAATGGTTCACAGTCCAGCGACATAAACAATGGACCACGACAACCCCTCCCCGTCTCTCTCTCTCTCCGACTTTGGATCACCTTTGGAACACCTTCTGTTTCTGCTTTAAGGGGCAATACTCCGATAGCCCAGGGAGATGTCAGTTATTATCTCCCTGCCTAGCCCAAGCTTACGCAGTATAAGAGTTAAACAACAATTTGGTTCAGTTGGGGGCCCGCGGCCGGGGGGTGGGGGGTAGGGGGGGGGGGGGGGGGTAAGGTCACCTTTTTTGGGCCACCCTTTAGCACATTTTTTTGTATTAACAAAAATTTGAGGGGGGGCGGGTTTTTTTCCCTCCAAAACACACATACAATGAATTGAGGGGGGGGTTCGACCCACCCCCTGCGTGTAAGCGCCTGACCCAAGCCCCCACTCCCCATAGTACTCAAATGGAGAGAGGGACATAGACATCAGTTAATGTTTAAGAGATAGCATATTTGCTCTCTATTTTTCTTTAATGCCTAAAACCCCTGATTTCTGGGGGCTCTGCCCCCTGGACTCCACGCCAAATAGTGTCCTGCTAGTGTCACAAATAATAAGGTATCAAAAATGCTCATCTGACCGTAATTAAACGCCTGAAACCTCTGGGCTTCTGGGGGATCTGCCCCCTGGACCCAACCAAGAGCCCTTAGGCGGGCCCCTCGATACTCATCTGACCGTAATTGAGTGCCTAAAACCCTTGAGATTCCGGGGCTCACCAATTAGTGACCTGCCATTTAAACAATTAGGTATCAAAATAATGCTCATCTGACCGTAATTAAATGCCTAAACTTCTGAACTTCCGGGGCTCTGCCCCCTGGACCCCGTCTAGGGCGCTAAGGCGGACCCCTGAATGCTAATCTGACCGTAAATTAAAACCTTAAACCCCTGAGCTTCCGGGGCGGACAAGGTATCAACATATGTTCATCTGACAGCAGGCGCGTAGCCAGGGGGCGGGGGGTCCCCCAATAAACGCCGGCCAAAAAACTATTTTCAGACGAGTAGGCACGTACGGAAGGGGGGGGGGGAGGGGGTTAGGGGGATTTTTATGTGTGTATTTTGGAGCAACCCCCGGCCCCCCCCTTTTTCTGTGATTTTTTATTTTTTTAATTTTTTTTAATTAAAAAAAAAAAAAAAAAATGCCAATGGCTGACCTAAAAAAGGTGACCTCAACCCCCCAACGGAACAAAATGTCAATTTTTAAAATTTCGAGACCAAAACAAAAAAAGTGTCCTTCCCCCCCCCCCCCCCCCCCCCCCCCCCCCGCTTATTTAGCGGCTGGCTGAGTCGTTACGATTTTTTTTCGGACCAAAAAAAAAAAAAGTGGGCCCCCCCCCCCCTAAGAAATCCTGGATCCGCGCCTGATACAGCTCACCAATCCCAACTCAGCCTTGACATTATATTTAGTCGGATTAAATAAAAAAATCATGTAGCTAGGCCTATAGTTATCCTGGTTTTAGTCCCCCGCTCAAAGAAGCCTAAAGCATAGGCCTATGCTTGATTTAGCAATTCAGATTTGTATTAATTAATAAAAACAGTTTGACATTGAAAATTAACCGATGTTGGTTTTTCAAGTCATAACGAGGCTCTAAAAAGACCCGCATGAATAGGGCAAAATGCTCACAAATGGCTGAAATACAGTTCTATGGCCCCACCCCCTAAATCTGCGATGATAACAAGATCACGTGTTTTGATCATAATGATCACATGACATGGTCTGGATCGGAAAATGGCAAGAATCCTTCAAAATTCTGCTGTAATTTTGGCAGTTTTGCTGCCTTTAGTGACTGGTCTTGGCATATTTAAGCACGGAAGACCAAAACATGGAATGCTTGGAGCACCACTGGCAAAGGAGAAGTACAATCTTCCGCCTGATATGTGGTTTAAACAAAAGTTGGACCATTTCAATGATGCCGATCTCCGAACATGGAATCAGGTACGTGCAACGAGCGGAAGGCTGTGGAAAGAATGCCCGGAGCTTAGGGGCAGGAAAGTACCAGCTTTCCGCTATCGCTAGTCAGCGCGCTGCTGGGCCTGGGCTTGTGCTTTCCTCAGTTTTGCTTTTTGGTTTATATAATATAATCAAACAGTCTAGGTGTTTAAACTGATGGCATTATCGTGATCCAAGTCCCCAGGGACTCGGATCCACAGACACTTTTTACTCTGAAAAACATGTCCTACCTTCCAAATTTGTTTCCACCAAAGTTTTGTTGTTGTTGTTCGTTTGGTTTTATAATGCCAAACGCGCGTTTAATGGTAGCTTTGAAGATGAAATATTACTTTCATTATAATTTTAAAAAATTATATTATTGCTTTATTTAGCCAAGCCAATTTATCTAGTAAACCTAAAAGTCCTTCACTAAATAAAGCCAACTATAATTCACATTTATTTAGTCAAGCATTAATAAGGCTGAATGAATAAATATTATATTGATTGATTTCATCATGCCTTTAGCGGTTATTGAAGACGAAATATAACTTTCATTATAATTTTATGAAATGATATTAT
Source organism: Strongylocentrotus droebachiensis (assembly GCA_035222895.1). Taxonomy (NCBI): domain Eukaryota; kingdom Metazoa; phylum Echinodermata; class Echinoidea; order Camarodonta; family Strongylocentrotidae; genus Strongylocentrotus; species Strongylocentrotus droebachiensis. Next base: position 274,803 of record JAVYIG010000449.1, read on the forward strand.
TGCCTTATTTAATCGAGCCAATTTATCTAGTAGGCCTATTAAGATTGAAGTAAAACACTATTAAACTGTCTATATATTCCTCGTGGTGCGAGTCCCCCCTCTGAAATTAATACGAGATGGCAATTAACCCGTTGATATTATCTACCCCTCATTACCCTCCTCTTCAAGACCACACTGCCACTTTCAGACAGTTACCTAGAGATGTTAAATTAATATTCGCTGTTAAAGTTTATCAATAAATCAAAAGAATCTGACTAAAAAACACTTTAAAACTGTCTATATATTCCTCGTGGTGTAAGTCCCCCTTACGTGTTAACCCTTTGAGTGCGAGCCCGCGCACAGCGATTGTTTCCCCTGTGACGGAGCGATTTCGGTTACATCGCCAGAAATGGAAAATGTGGCGGTGCTTTCTACTTTCATTGCTCATTGCGCCTCATCCAGTCATTTACGTGATTTTTAGTAAATATAAAAATTAAAGATCAGACTTTTTCCTTTCTAAAAATGTAAATTTTGTTTATCATTACGAAAAATGAAGTCTGTTATTTTTTAGGGGAATTGCCGTCTTATTTTGCTGAAGCTTCACGTCTTTCCTTTTCAATACACTCACAATACAAATTGCGTAAGCACCACCGCACGCGCAGATCGGTCGATAACTCCATTCATTTCCCCATTGTCAATGATTGTCGTCTGCTAAACATTTCATATGCCTGCTCAAACCAAGACCGGCTTTAGGTTGATCAAGATATTTTACTCAAACCTGCTCTAAAATGGTCTCATGCCCTCGTAAAGGGATATAAGTTAGAAAGGTTGTTTGTATTGTCATGTAGATTGACCTATTGGCCTACGTTTAGGGTTACATCCTCTTCTTTCAAAACGGTAAACTTCCAGAGTAGTTACTTCTTTACAATCTTTTGTTCCTCTTAGGGTGGGGGATAAGCCTTTCATAAAAGAGGTCCATACATGAATGATTCGCTAAATTGGTCAAGTTTATAAAATGAACAGCGTATTGTCATGTAAATACCCTACATCGATAAGGCTTAGATTAGTATATGATGAAAAAAATGCCACACCGGTAGGGTAGATAAATATAAATAAGTAATCAGGGTCGAAATCGAACTGATAATACGACCCGTAATACGAATATCTGAAATGCGGAAGAGTGCATGTACAGAACTTGGAAGTAGCGTCAAGCAAGAATCCTGGCAAGAATATAGAACGGACGCGCGCGTACTCGTCCGTCTCCAGCTGTACGGGTATTTCGGGCCTTTTTTCGATCCGAACACTAACTTAGAGTAAAGTTGAAATGATATCACGTTTTCTCGAGTTTTTTTCTACGTAACTATATAATTTTTTTAATAGATGAGATGAATGAATATATCTAAATAATAATTCAAAAAACTTTAGCACATAATAGCTAATAATAAGCTGGAAAACTTTGTCAACATATTAGGGATATATCTCGGCTTCTGTAGAAGCCCGTCGTCACAGACTTAACAACTCGCTCGGCTTCTATAGAAGCCCGTCGTCTCCAAAGTGTTAAGATCATCAGATTTTCCATAGAAGGGGACTTACACCACGACTAATATACTACTCGTGATCCGAGTCCCCCCTCCGAAATCATACGATACGGCAATTAACCCGTTGATATTATCTACCCCTCATTTCCCTCCTCTTCAAGACCACACTGCCACTTTCAGACAGTTACCTAGAGATGTTAAATTAATATTCGCTGTTAAAGTTTATCAATAAATCAAAAGAATCTGACTAAAAAACACTATAAAACTGATATATTCCTTGTGGTGTAAGTCCCCCTTACGTGTTAAGATCATCAAATTTCCCATAGAAGGGGACTTACACCATGACTAATATACTACTCGTGATCCGAGTCCCCCTCAATGAGAAATTTGATGATCTTAACACGTAAGGGGGACATACACCACGAGGAATATATAGACAGTTTTATAGTGTTTTGAGTCATATTATTTATCATATTGAATGATAGAAAAGAGACTAAGAATACAGAATTTTATGTCGTTTGAAATAGTGTCCTAGCCAGTATTTTTCGCATCAATTAAAATATGTGTGGTGGAAAGAAATCCCCCATGTAGGAATGTTCCGTGTAAACTTCGCAACTTTTCGCATCGTGGACAATAGATTTCTTTTGACAACCTCCCAACCGTGAATCCTTTAGAAAGATTGCTGGAAAATAAGGTACGTCTCAAGTTTGTCCCCAGTGACTCGGATGACGATATAGCCAAACTGATATGTTAGGGGGTCACTTTAGATAATCAACATATTTCCAGATTAATATTAAACATTTAATGTGCATATTATGCAAATTAGCCTCCACCCTAGGGAAAATTCAGGGAGTCATATTTTCTTCATAAAACTAAAAGTGCATGTAGGTACCTGGGGAGGGGGGGGGGGGGGGGGTTGGTACTCAGATGTGGTTTGGACAGGGGTGTGCTGCCGAAGCCTTGAAACCCCATCCCATTTTTAAGGGTCATTTGGAGGGATTTTTCTTGTAGCAAAGCCCATGTTTAGGGACATTTTTGTTAGAAATGGGACCCATGTTTTAGGATTTTTTTTGAAAAAGTGAACCATTAGAGCGGCACAAACCTGTTTGTCTTAATACGTGAGTACCCCCCCCCCCCCCCCCCCCCGCCTGGCTGTACATGTAGCTGGTAACCAAATTAAAATAAATGAAACAAAGGTTAACAATATTTATAAAGGTTCCTAAACATAGTACAACATTTTTTAGATTATTATTCTGAATTTAATTTACATAATGCAAATCAGCTCAAATCATTAGATAACCGAAACAAAGGGTGGGTGGGGGGGGGGGGGGGTCAAAATATGAGAGTCTGTATAAAACGTTGCCTTTTATCAACTGGTCAGAACAAATAAGGTTCCAGACACATGATATCACAGTGAGCACATACAGTATGCCAATCGATTATATATACTTTATATAACTATTATATATATAGCACTTTATACTAGTAATATTTATGTAACTGTAGAATACAATGGAAAATGGAAATACTAGAGTTGAAAGGAAATGCAAGTTTTGGTAAGTGAAAATATAATATGATTGACATTACTAATGTCTTTTGCAGAGTATTCGACTTCATTTCCTCCTTGATAAAAACAATCATTTATGTTTGTGAGCATGAAGTAATCTGGCACGAAAACACATGAATAACTCATCTATAAAGGAAGTATGTTGTATCGGCAGAATGATGTTGTGAATTTGTAATTAGTCCTTCAATGATATTAGAGAAATTTAATGAGAAATCAACATTTTAAAAGAACTATGCATGAATTCATGTTCCTTAAACAGCAGTAAAACAAATTCAAACATCCATGAAATAGATAAAGCAGCAGCCATCACTTCCAGAAGTGTCCCGATCAATGAATTCACTGTTCATGATTTTCCAGTTTCTCTTTTAGGGTTTTAGATTTCCAGCAGTTTTCTCCATGTCCAAGGCCCTTATTCAACCAGTCCACCTATGAGTTATTAAAAACATAAAAGACATCAAATTTGCATGGGTTATGAACAATTCTGTTGTTAACTGTATATGCCTCTCTCTCTCTCTCTCTCTCTCTCTCTCTCTCTTTTTCTTCTTCTTCTTCTTCTTCTTCTTCTTCTTCTTCTTCTTCTTCTTCTTCTTCTTCTTCTTCTTCTTCTCTTTCTCTCTTTCTCTCTTTCTCCCTCTCTATCGCGCCCCGTCCCTCTTTCTATTCCCCCTCTATATTAGGGAATATCCGATGATAATCTGCCATCAAGTTAAGTTGCCATTACTTTTTTCTTTTTAAATGTTTTTCAGATTTTTAAAGCCTGGCTAATTTGATTTTTGAACAGGGCACAAGAGAAGAATGGAGAGCATGTCATCTCACTAAAGTTCATTTCTGTAAATTTAATAAGGCTTGACAACCTTAAAGTAAGTTCAAATTTACAGATCATGTTTATTGCTTTCTCCCCCCCCCCTGTAGCGCTTTTTCCTCAATGGCACCTTCTACACCCCTGGAGGACCTGTGTTCCTGATGATAGGAGGAGAGGGCGAGGCAAACCCTGTCTGGATGGTGGAAGGGGCGTGGATGGAGTACGCCAAGGAGATGAAGGCATTCTGTGTCATGGTGGAACATCGCTTCTACGGCAAAAGCCATCCTACAGAGTAAGCTACATTGTACAGTGCATCCCAGAAAATATAAACTGAGAATTATCTATGTTGTATCATAACTTAATCACAATTATAATTAATAAATGACACATATTTGTAGGGCTTAGATCCTCCTCTTTCATTTGATGCACCTCATATGATGCATATTTCAAAGTCATTTGGCGAACGGTATCTGAGTTCAAAGAGAAAATCACATTTCTAGAAAGTTCATTTTCTGCCCTTTCATATGACACCTCAATCAGGAAAAATGATCCAGGAATAACAAAATTCTGTTTGTTTAAAGTATTGCCTGCATTTCATAATTTGATTAAACAAATTCGTTTTTGAACTCTGGCTGCCTGCCGTAGCAACAAACAACAAACTCTGTCTCGTTGACGATCAGCCATGCATGAAGACTTTCGTCTTCTTTGTTGTTAGGGCTAACAACATGTGATATGCAATTTGCATACCGACTACTAACAAAGATTTATGCATTAAATTTGATTACATTTCGAAAATGGTCGGTTTGTAGCAGGAGTGTTTGCCATATTAATCTTAATTTTATGGATTTCTGATGATTTTCAGGGACATGAGCGTAGATAACTTGCAATACCTGAGCAGTGAACAGGCCTTAGCTGACCTAGCTCACTTCCGGACAGTCATAGGTCAACAGATGAAACTAGACAACAATAAATGGATCTCGTTTGGAGGATCGTACCCAGGTAAGTCCAGGGGGGCGTTTCACAAAACTTGTCATCAGTGACAAATGACACTTTTTGTTATGAGCTACTGAAATCGTTGCTTTTGATTGGTTATCAGCAGATTTGTCACTGATTTTTGTCAGTTGTCATCGAAAAAGGCTTTGTGAAACAGGCTCCAGTTTTTTCATTTTGATTTTAAAAAGTGGGGGTTTGGGGAGAACGATGGCCTCATCTGCCTTTGTGGAGAGGAGCGGACTATGTAACATCTCTTAGCCAACTCACATCTGCCAGACCCTTGCACCCAAGAAAATCTGGAAGCACTGCAACCCCGTGTGATGCAATGCATCCAACACTGGATTGGGACAATTTTAAATCAAGATTGAACATTGTGGCATAGTGACTCGAGAAGAAGAAGAAGATTGTTATTAAGTGTGAGCAAGCCCTTAATCGCCCCATACTTCCACTGCACAAAAGAATTTCAATAAGTATTAGATTTAAAAGGAACTACCCTTTACCAAAAGCAAATTAAGATTTGATCAGAAGCTCAAAACTTCATTATTCTGTGTCACTACACATTTGTACATAGATGTAGAACATTTGCCATATTTTACTTAGTCATCATTACCAAATTCTTGAGAGGATTGTGAAATATGACCTTTTGTAGAAGTTCCAATTGATTAAGCTCATCTTTTTTTCAACTAGTACCATAAAAGAATTTTCAAAAGAATGTGCGACATTCCTTCTTCTTGTTATAGTATGAATAAAATGTATATGCCGTGTAACTTAAAGACTGTCTCCCTCATTTTCCATGTTTTAATTTTGTATATTTGTTGTAGGTTCCCTATCAGCCTGGTTCAGACTAAAGTACCCTCATCTAGTGGTCGGGGCCATTGCTACCAGTGCACCTGTTTTAATGATTCTATCTATTTGTTGTAGGTTCCCTATCAGCCTGGTTCAGACTAAAGTACCCTCATCTAGTGGTCTGGGCCATTGCTACCAGTGCACCTGTTTTAATGATTCTATCTATTTGTTGTAGGTTCCCTATCAGCCTGGTTCAGACTAAAGTACCCTCATCTAGTGGTCGGGGCCATTGCTACCAGTGCACCTGTTTTAATGATTCTATCTATTTGTTGTAGGTTCCCTATCAGCCTGGTTCAGACTAAAGTATCCTCATCTAGTGGTCAGGGCCATTGCAACCAGTGCACCTGTTTTAATGATTCTATCTATTTGTTGTAGGTTCCTTGTCAGCCTGGTTCAGACTAAAGTACCCTCATCTAGTGGTCGGGGCCATTGCTACTAGTGCACCTGTTTTAATGATTCTATCTATTTTTTGTAGGTTCCTTGTCAGCCTGGTTCAGACTAAAGTACCCTCATCTAGTGGTCGGGGCCATTGCTACCAGTGCACCCGTTCAGGCTCAACTTGATTTCCCAGGTAAGCTTATTCATGGGACCTGTAATTAGGACAATCACATGTAGGAGGCGCGGTAGCTCAGTTGGTAGTGCAGTGGTCTCGTAATCCGGCGACCTGGGTTTAAAACCAAGTTGATGCTCTTAGTGCCCTTTAGTAAGGCATTAATCCTCTTTACTAGGTCCCTCAGAGAGGACCTAAACCCGTCGGCTTTCTGGTTGCTTACTAACAAGCATTTATGCTTTCTTAGCAGTCAGGTTACATAACACCACCACCACCATAACTGCAAATACAGCTTTTACTTTCATAATAATAATAATAGGTCCATTTATATAGCGCAGCTACTATATGAATATACTCTATGGCGCTTAATACAAAGTATTACATTATATCCCCTGCTGTACCCGTTTACTCCACCTAGGTGGAAGGTGGCAAATGTAGCTTTATGTCTTGCCAAGGACATCAGTGCTGCAGCGGGACTTGAACCACAAACCATGTGATTCTCAATCCGGTGACCTATCCACTACACCTCTACGTTATAATATAATAACTATTTCATACTGAATCACTTCGATCATAATGAATATAAAAGGGTTGAAGTTATCCGTTATTAAAGGACAAGTCCACTCGAATTTTTAAAAATCATAGCATGTTGTAAATAAATCAAAGAATGAAACTGCCAAATATCACTGCTGTACTTCAATCGGCTGATTTTTAAGAGCGATTTCTATTTCGGTTATTTCTAGCAAAACATTTAAATTTGCCGCACCGATGTCAGATCGTTGATCACGTGATGTGACGTATGGTCCTCACAACTCAGCGCATGTCTTACATTCTGACTAGTCAAGATGCCGCTGTGCCAGGCGTACGGGTGTTCCAATCGGCCAGGGTATGGGAGTAAAAAAAGTTTCTTTAGCATCCCAAACCCATTGAAAGACAGGGAGAGATGTTGGTTGAATAATATTGGGACGAACAAGTTTAATATACGGACATATCAATTTACGCAGCCTTCGAGCTGGAGTTCACGGCAGCGGACCATCTCGCGGCAACATAATGCACTCCCCCGCTGTAGGCATAGGCCGACATTTCCTGCACTGGCACCAGTTGTTGTTGCCTACTCTCTCGGGCGCTGGTGGTGGTTCTGGAGCGCCTTCTCGTCGCTGTCATTTCCTCCTACGATAGCTGTTCTCGTTCTCGATCTCGTTCCCGTGCTTCCAGTTCTTCCTCAGTCCAGACTGGCTGGAAAGCATAGGGACCAGACATTCCGTTAAATCGGGCAGAAACTCACACTAGAGGTCTAACTCACTGACGCTAAAATACTACAAATAGTCTGCTTTTTCTCTAGAGCGCATGCGCAGCCAATCCAATTGATCACAACACGTTCGCGAATGGGCATCGTCTCGAGCTCTGTGTTGTGAGGACCCTACGTCACAAAAAATGTCGCGCGATGCATTGTGGGGGAGAACCGGCTCGATCACTAACTTGTTCTTTCCTCATTAAAACAATTAATTAAAAATAAGTCCGAGCTCCATTTTCCAAGACCAAGTTATATTTAGGCTTTTTAGATTTTTGTCTATCTAATCAATAAACCTTTTTAGCCGAGTGGACTTGTCCTTTAAGTCAAATCTGACTTTTTATTGACTTGAAGAACTGATAGTGTAAAAAATGAAAAAAATATATGATTTAAAACAGAGGAGTGAACTTTATGGATGGATGGTCACTCCTCTGAATAATTTCTTGGTCGCTCCGTGGTGTAGTGGGCTATCAGACCGCTTGTCTTGTCCTGACCTTTCAGCATTTTTCGATGAACCCTGCCTATTTTTCTATAGGTAGGAGTACTATTTCTACGTAAAGTTTCCATGGCTCCGTTTCAGAGATATATGCTAGCTTCCCCGCATTCCTTGCTTCTTTCAGTGTTTCCATTTGAATTGGCAAATCCTGCGTGATATACATCTTAGTGCCTTTCAGATTTTTTTCATTTTTCAGGACAAGTTCTCTGTCAGCCTAATACACAAATCAAGCCTTTATTGGTCTCGGCCTGATAGCGGCCCTAACGTGATGAACTCTTTGGTATTTTATTCCTTCGATCTGACCGAACTCTAGTTTAAGATGAGACTTATAAATTCCTCTAACACCTTGGACACATTCTCTGCTCCAATATCAGGTTCCTTCTCCGGAACTCCTAAAAACACCAACTTTTCTCTACTTATGTATGTGCTTAGTCTGTAATCTCCTCCTTCAATTTCACTATATCCTCTTCCACTTGCTTTTTCATACTCAGAATGGTATCATTTTTCAAATTTTCTATGTCATTTGCATTGTAGTTGACCGAAGTGATAACTTCCGCTATTTTGGCTTCAAGCTGCTTAATTTCTGTAGTGATTCTGCTCTCTAGTCCTCAAATTTCTATCATATATTTGTCAAATGGAAGGTAATAGCTCTGACCTCCTGCGAGCTGCTGCGTTGGTCCTTCCTTAATGGCCCATCCACGCCCGAGCCCTGGCGGGCTCTCTTGGGATGTGCCATATTATTGCACGTGGTAATGTAGAATTGTGGAAATGTGGAGAGGAGAGGAGAGGAGCGGCCCAACACGAATCGGAGAACGTCCTTACTCTACGACACTACAGGGGTCCTTACTCTACTGTTAGATTGCCTTCCTCCATTTGCTTGAGGATATGATCTGTCAGGCTCAATTTAATTCAAAGCCAGAGCCTCTGTGAAGCAACTTGTGCTTGTAAATGACACTCCTGTCAAGGTCAACACAATATTATTAAAATTAAGAAATAAAACTTACAAGGTATATATATGTACATTTAGAAGTTAAAAAGAAAAAAGAAGAAAAAGAAAACCGACCATTAACTAGATCAGGTATCAACCATGTTTATGCACACACCCACAATCACATACAAACACACAAGAGCAATACAACAACAAAAGGGAAAGGGTGGGAATGAGAAAGAGGAGAAAGGGTCTACTCATTCAAGGATGACATGGTTTTAAAAATGCAACGTTTGAATAGAGTTCATTTGTCAGATGTTGCAATCGCCCAGAGTGTCCATGGCAATCGTCGACAAGCCCGCTGCAGTACATTTGCATGGCAGCTCTGATAAGATATGTCGTATAGTTTCATTAAAGGGAGTCAGTGTAGCTTGGCAAATACTGGTTAATGCCATCTACTTCTTCTTTTTGACAACTGCACGTAAACGAATGGACTTGAATAACGGTAGTCAGCGACTTAATCTCTACATGGTCAGCGTTCGTTAAACAGACCAAAGTTCTCCTCACACTTCGGTTTCGGGTATGTTGCACGCACGTGATTGCTGCTGATTATATCCGATTGGCCCCGAGTCAGGCCACGGGAAAGACACGTAGTCTTGTCATGCTTCACTCCCTTTAATTTGAAAGTAATGTTATTATCCCCATGTGCCATTATTTTCTTTTCTACATACTCAAAATGTGTCTCTTCTTTGTAGTGCACAGTCTGGTCTATTTGCTAATTCATATAATACCACCCTAGGTGCATGCCTTAACATAATTTTCTCCCCGTTCTCCTTTCCTTTATAGAGTATTTGACCGTAGTGCGTGACTCCTTAGCAACCAGCCGAGTGGGGTCAAAGTGCAATGATGCTATCCAGGTTGCTACGCATGACATTGAGAGTCTCATGATGCACATGACGGGTTGGCAGGCTCTCGCCACAATCTTCAAGTAAAAAAAAAAAAACTTGAGAAATTCTTTACCACTCTATTTATTTGATAGCTAGGGCATTGTATTAAAGGTATAAACCAGTTTTGGAAACGCCCCCCCCCCCCCCCCCTCTCAAAAATGAAATGGAAGCTCTTATTACCAATCATATGAAAGAATATATTTTGAATAATACATGATGAAACAAATTTTGCCGGGTATATTGATCCGGCCTGGATAGATATAGCGTAGTCCCATATACATCTTTCTGTGTACAGTGCTTGTAACTTTTTTTACCAAGACTGGGCCAAATTTCTTATCGTTTTGATTATTCCAGAACCTTGCAGTACACACCAATACTTATATGCTAGATGATCAATCTTTTCTGATCGATTCCACAACGTTTCTTTCACAATGCAATCGCATGGCCAGAACTGGTCTATACCTTTAACCTTTCTGTATGTTTATCTTTGGTTTGATCTGTTTACTCTGTGCTTGCAGGGTTATTTAATTCATATGATTTACATTTGATGATACTTTATCACTGAGAGATTAAAAAAAAACATATAATGGAATACCCGGTAGATGGATAGATAGACACATATTAGGATTAAGAATACATGACTATTATAGACAGGTAGATTTTTATAGAGAGAAGCTGCCAAGTGTAATTTTGAGCACGTTTAAATGCTCCTGAAACATGCATAATTTAAATATATGTATGGACATTGCAATGAGATCAACTACTTTGCCTGTAGAGACAAAGGGAAAGGCATGTATCCGTCTCTTGACACTGTCATGCTTACATTTTCTTTTTTCTCTACTAGTCTCTGCAGTCCTCTGAATGGCTCAAGTATGAATGATGTAGCGAACTTCTATGAGACTCTGGCTGGAAAATTCATGGAGATTGTACAGTATAACAAGGACAACAAAGCTTTTGAGGTATATCAAATTTCCTTACAGTTATCTGTTTGGTTAGGTTAGAAAGATGACAAAACAGAGCAGTGAATTAGTCCAGATTTTTCCTTTAGCGTTTGTCCTGTAGGTTACTTAATATGTCAGTAAACACCCTGTGTCATATTGTATTTTGTCTTGTTTTTATATATCGAAAGTTGAAAAAAAGAAGAGCATTGACACTCTGCCTTACAGGGTATCTGCATCTTGTCTTGGTTTTCACCAGAATAATGGATGATAGTCTTATCACAGGATGGTTCCCAAAGTGCTCTATGAGAGAACTACACCTTCAAACATCTATGTTTCAATACTTGTTGCCTTTTTTCATTGTGGAAATGAGGTAGCGATGTAGGCATTAGTACAGTGGAACCTTGTTATAACGAGGTCCTTGGGACCATGAAAATAACCTTGTTATAGGAGGGATCTTGTTATATGAGGGTAAACAAATCAATGTAAAGAGCTGAGACCAGCAAAATCACCTTGTTATAACAGATACCTTGTTATATCAGGGCCCTGTCTTACAAAGAGTTGCAATTGATCCAAATCAATCGCAACTCCTCCAATCAATCGCAAGTTTGCAGTCTCCTATCTCTTATGTACATAGTTGAGATTGATATCAACTGCAAATAAGTTGCGATTGATATCAACGCTTTGTACGACGGGACCCTTAGCTCTTTATAATGAGGTTACACTGTACTATGTTTCATAATGGTTTATTTGTTTGCAGGGTGGGAGTGGGTGGGAGTAACAACATCACCATTGACACTATGTGCGACATCATGGCCTAACAAAAAATAAATAGTTAGGACCAGCAAAATCACCTTGTAATAACAGATATCTTGTTATATTAGAGCTCTTTATAATAAGGTTCCACTGTTTTATAATCGTTTATTTATTTGTTTGCTTTTATGTTTTTTTTTTGCAGGGTGGAAGTAACAACATCACCATTGACACACTGTGTGACATCATGGCTAATGAATCATTAGGCACGGAGCTTTCACGTTACGCCGCTGTGAGCGCGCTGTTGAGCGATGGAGAATGCGTTGATGCGTCGTACGATAAGATGATTGCTGATCTGAGGGAGACCTCCTGGCAGAGCGAGGCTAGTGCAGGAGGTAAGGACCAAGATTGTGAAATTCTATGTTGTGTGTAAGGCCTAACAAAAAAAAGATGTTGTATTGCCCTTTAGGTGCCAAAACATGGGTCAGTGGGTCAGAATTTTTTTTTTCTCTCTTTTTTACTCCCTCTTTGGGCTGATATTTCTCAGTTTTGAATGCTTTAATACATATTTTTTCAAAAAAACGGTTAAAAAAAATTATATTAAAAAAGCCGACCGTAGATTTTAAGATTTTTGGGTCGGTCGCAAAGGGCAATACAATATCTTTTTTCTTAGGCCTAATGTCAGTCATTTTCAAACAATAAATAGCAGTAGTGAATCAGCATACATTGTATGTCTAAAATTATACGGGAAGGGGGATTAATATCAAACTGGGTGGAATTTTTCTAACAAAAATGAAGTTTGTGGAGGAATCTGTGCCCTGTAAGAAAGACGAATGATTATCTTATCTACTTGCTTCAATGAATCATATCTGTACAATACATAGTTGAAGGAAATGCAACCTTGATAGCAAACTACTCAAAAATCAGAGAAGTAGACTCGTGAAAGTTTGAATGAAATCGTTCAAAAAATGAGAAAGTTATGAATTTGTGAAAGTTGCAATCACTATAGGTATGGGCTCTTCAAATTGGCTGAATCGGTAATGTCTCTGTGAAGTACTGGTGGACAACTTTCCCATTTGCTCCAACACATAAAATGACTAAAATTTTGCAAAGCCATTGTGTTGCATGAAGCAATCCTTCTGGCAATGGATGCCTATTGGTTTGTGCAAAATTGCACATGTGGCAAACAAGCGACCATGCAGTGAGGCAAGGAAAGCAACTGAAGGGTTAATATTCTCTTTCACAGGTAGGCAGTGGACTTACCAGACGTGTACAGAGTTCGGGTTCTATCAAACGACAGATACTGATCAACAGCCGTTTGGACAACACTTTCCTCTCAGGTAAATTGAAAAATGGATTGAATCTGTGATATTTGTGATTTGATATATTTTAAACCTGAAATTAGCCCCCAAAGAGGAAGAAATAATAGAATAAAAAGGGAGAAATCAGAGAGATGGTAGTCTTAATTGACCATCCAAGATTTTTTGGGAATGAATTTGTAAGTTCCCTCTACACATTCTAGAGACAATGTTTGCTTCAGCAGGAGTGGAGATGGTGCACACACTGTGTTCAGGCTTGATATGAATGTGTTGATCAATGTGATGAAAACACTCTGCAGTGCAGTGATGCATACACAGTAAATTCAATGAAATGCTTTCAAAATTACAGTTGTTTGTTAATTCTGGTATTGTTTTTTTAATTGTTTTTATTTTGTTCTTTTCTGACCTCAGTCTCTCCATTCAAATGTGTGAGGACATCTACGGCAAGCAGTTCAACAAGACGACCAACCAAGCCGGCGTAAACTTCACCAATACAAACTATGGAGGAAGGGACATCGTAGCGTTCAACATTGTTTTCCCCAACGGATCTATAGACCCTTGGCATGCCCTGGGCATCACCAAGTCTACTGACATGTACACGGCAATTTTCATAAATGGTATGTCACGTTTTTTCGTGATGGTTACGTCTGAGCATCAAGTAGCGTAGAAATTCATTTGCGAATATTAAATCAGTTACTATTTATATAAATAAGTGGTGGTGGTGGTGGTGATTTTGGTGATGATAATGATGATGATGGGGATAAAAATGATGATGGCGATGATGAAAAAGATGATGGGGATGTTGACGATGGCGATGATGACGATGATGATGATAATGATGATGATAATGATGGCAATGATCTTGAAGATGATGGTTATGATTCTGATGCTGGTGATGATGATGGTGACGATAATGATGAGGATGACGATGATGATGATGGCGATGATGATGTCGATGACGATGTCGATGGCGATGATGTTTTATCTATATTAATTATTCCCTTTCTTGTCTTTCATCGTTCACAGGAACTGCTCACTGTGCCAATATGTACCCTGCATCGCCGGATGATCCAGCTGAGCTCACTCAGGCCAGGACTCAAATCAGAGACACCATACAGAAGTGGCTCTCACAATAGCATCCAATCATCCAGGCTGCAGCTGCTGCTGTGGCTTAGGCCCATTTCTTCCATATCATGATCATGCACTGAGAGGGGATAGGAAAGCAGCAACTGTACCAAATATTTTACAGTCCTAATAAGAATGTGTTTACCAATGAGAATTTAAGTGATGGACATGTAGGTTGATAAATCTAATAGTTGATGAGGTTTGAATTATTCCTACTGAAGTTTGTTGTGTGTGAGGCTGAGGTTGTGGTACTATTGGAGGGACTAAATTATTTCAAAATAGAGGTTTGAGTGTGGTAAATCTAGCAGTATACCAAGATTACTGATGAAATGAAATACATATGAATGTGATCCATGAAATAAGCATCTTGTCTTGAAATATCTCATTGAAACATACACTTTCAGATGGGTATTTTCAGTCACGCAAGATCATTATGTTTTAACAGGATTTCAGTAGTAAGAAGTATTGGTTTTTGTTAAGTTTGTGCACAAGCAGTTAAGTCTCATCAGTGCAAAATTACACAACTACCGTATTTCCTTTCTGTACATCTTATTAATTACAGGAAGTATAGTTCAACGTACTTCTTCGCAATGTTATACCAGTTCCTACTGGCTTCTTCAGGTGGTCAGATTCCTGTTCATCGTATATTTCTGGGATTAGTATGTACATATAAATATGATGCAAGTTGCTCATGAAGTACTTAATTTGTCAGTTTCATGTTTTGCGAAATGATAATCTATGTTTGTAGTATCAGTCATGCTTTAATGTACATTAATTGTTGTAATACTGGGTACTTTTATATATTGTACAACGACCCTATGCACTTTAGAATCTTTTATGAAATATGAATCCACAAAATGCACAGTATCACCTTTCATAGTCCAATTTCAGACTTTTACATTTTCCACAAAGCCTGAAAATCTTATGTGCACAATGTTCAATGTAAGCAGTAAGAAATAAAACTTAATTGGTCCAGATAGTTATCAAGGTGGACTTTTCCTTTAATACAGTATTTGTCGACATTTTTCTCTTCTGATGTATTTAGCAATCATTTTTGTAAGGTACATTTTACCATTTTCTAGGCACACCACTTATGTGTACTTATACGACATAAGAGTTTTTAATCTATACGCACATGTGCATAAGTTTGTCTGTTACATGTATACTTTCATGTTCTATCTTGGGAACGAGCAGCAAAGCTGTTATTCCAAAGTTGTGAAGTGAGTGTGATGATCATCTTGTTGCCTTTCTGCATGTTTATTGTAACTGTCTTTATTATTGTGATTTAATATGTGTTAAATCATAATTTGACAATCAAAAGACGTGACTCTTTACTTATTTAATTTTCAGTTAGCTATCAACATTATACATTTGTGTGTATCGATGACCAGCTTGTTCTGAACATTATGAGAGGTTATCTTTATGGTATATGTAAAAATGTGTCTCAAAATCTTGCTGAATGTATTTTTTTTAATGATGAAATATTAAACTGAGGAAGATGCAATTACAGTAAATATATTTGATACAAATAAAGATATTGAAGATATAATTCTTTGCATTGTTTTTGTTTTATTTACATTTTTCTTTATACAATTTACAAAATATATAGACAATGATGTAATTGGGCTCAATTCATATATGATCGATTCCAAGCATTATGGAATGACATTTCCAGATCATTTTTTTTAATTTGAACAAAGAATATTACAGACATTTTAATAAGACTCAACAATTTAGTGATATGATAACATAAAATTTGGGTTTCCTATCAATTCAAATTGATGGAATATTGATTTTTTATATACCCTCCGGTAGGTTTTTGCTGGAGTGATGTAGAGTGTAATGTTTTGGTCATTCTGTAAAAAGGCTGTTTGAAATTCAATATTCAAAGTTTGATGAATGGTTGATAGGAAAGTCAACTGTTGTGAAAGTACCTCATATTGGTTTGTATATCATATCATTAATAACTTTCATAATTTGTAACTTTTTATTAAAATGCTGATATTCTTTTTTTTTCTTCTCTTCAAAATAGAAAATTCTCTGGAAATGGAAATTAATACATGAAATAAACTTGTGAAATGAAAGAGAAATTCAATTAAATGATGACATGATTTTTATTTATAAATTTCATTGGAGAACAAAAGTAATTTGTATGGGATTAATCTCAGTTTTAACCTGGACTGAACTTAAGTCACTAGAGTTAGTCAGGTCATTACACTTACAGTGAACAACTCAATTATTCATACCCTTACCAAGTTTTGTAAATTTCAATTATGTGAAAAATTGATTTGTCCCAGTTTATGTTTCTCGAGAATGTGACATCACAGCTTACATCTAAAAGTATTCAAAAAAGGCCCTTATTCGACCAGTCCACCTTTAAATTTTTAGTTACAAAAACATGGTGAGCAATAAACTGGGCAGAAAGCTCATCAGTTCAGTATAGCTTTGAAGTGAAACTTCTTGTTAATCACATATAAAGAACAATGCTGCAATACAAAGGGCATAATCTGCTATGTTGTTCTACATACACTTGTCAAGAGTTGATTTTTTTTCTTCTTAAAAATAAAAAAAAATTGAACCACAATTACATCAAAATTACATGTATATACAAAAAGGTCCTTGTCATGATATACGGTAAACAAACATCCGAATATATATTATGAGAGATATCACCACTGGTATTTTTTCACTTCTGAAGTCTCTCAAGCTTGGAATGAGCATCAAATGAGTTACGCATTGGCAAGAATACTGATGTTATATCGCAATTATCAGAAGATGACCATTTCAAACAAATGTTTGCTCCATCGGTCAAGAGTCCAGTCAAGGAAGAGATAATTCCACTGTTCCTGGAGGGTGTTTCACAAAGCCTTTTTTCAATGACAAATGACAAATATCAGTGACAAATCTGCTGATAACCAATCAGAAGCAAGGGTTTCAGTAGCTTATAACAAAAACTGTCATTTGTCACTGATGACAAGTTTTGTGAAACAGGGCCCTTGTCATCAGAAACTATCGCTGGAGCTGCTGCTCTCTGAATCCGATGACATCATCTCAACATCGTCCTCGTTCTCCTTGCCGAGATCAATCCCACCATCCCCCGTGAGACGATTGACCCCTGTTGACATGCTGCGACTTGCCGTGAGTTCGCTTGAAGGTTTCCAGGTCAGGCCTCCAGCAGCACCCGCTGTGGGAAATCGCAAAACAAAATATACAGTACTATAAAGCTACCTGTAAACTTTAAAGAAGATGGCTCGTTCTTTTTGACACAGGGTTTGTTTAATTCAAGCTTTGCCCAAAATCTGGTTGCCATGTTCTTTCCATTAAAACAAATGATTCAAACTATTAAATAGAAGAATCAGCAAACTAACATTCAGAATGTCTCAAGTTTTATGCGCAGGCCACTTTGGCCAATAAAATGGGAACAAATTTAAAAGGAGAGGGTCATCAGTTTCTATATTTAGAAGGTGATAATGCGCTGACACCAGACTCGATGGGAATACCATTAATGGGTGTACAAGTCTGCACAAAGCAAACCTGTAGTCCTATCAAGAAATACCCCTTGGTCTCGCGGAGAGTCTTTGGGTGAGGGAAACGTAAGATAACGGGTGGAATGGGTGGAAAATACAAAGCATTACATAAGGCCTGTTGGTCATAAAACTGACGATTGACAACACCTATTATTGGGTAAACAATCGAATGTTGTCAAATTCCTGAGAGAGCCCACTACTCTGCATCTTTAAAGCAATTCAGTTAGCAACAGGGAAACCTAAATATAGCTTTAAGCTTTGTAATCTTGACAGACGCGTTTTAGCCAGTGAGTAGGGGCATATGAGGTAATAAACCAGTTCACGGTTTGCATATATCTCAAATGACCCCGAATATCTTCAGATCTCCAAAACATGAAGAGGTCCCACTTTGTACATTTTGAAATAATCACAGCGATTGAGGTGCTACATAAATAGCCTTTTTTTCCCCTTTTCAAAGAATACTTCAACCTGTGTATCATGGCGTGCACTGCTTGTGCATAAATGAATAATGATTACATAACTTTCATGAGCACGTATCCAATAATTTGTCTCCGTGTATTTCACAATTTGTTCTGCAATGACCTTTATCTGCTCATGATCAGACTGCAACTATGAACTGGCTTATAAGAATAAGCCTTGGGGGCCAGAGGGTATTCCAAGACCTGTAATTCGATTTAAAGATGGAGGGCACCTCACCTGTACTCTGTGCACCATCTCCAACTCCTGCACCGTTTAGTCCTACTTGAGGTAGATTACTCAGCCTTCCCAGGATACCCATCCTCATCTCCAGATCTGTGGGGTAGGGTCTACGAGGATCACCTGATGTGAAAGGAGCAAACAATCATTCAAGATATGGCACAATGCTGTAGTGACGACCGTCGCTTTGATTGGTGGTATATAATCAATGCAATTTAGATAAAGTCTGGATATTCTTGGCAATAACCCAAAAAAGAAAGAAAGGCTTTTGGCATATCTATAAATTGTCTATTAACTATGGCTTTTCATCTCATGATCTGTTAAATAAATGGGTAGGGTCTATGAGGATTAAAGGTACTATGTCCCTTTTGCAACCAACCTCTTATCTGTAGAACTTTGCAGGAATTATGAATATGTCATGTATGTCCTATCTGTGAAATTTAAACGTTAGCAGTGTCCTAATATTCAAATTATGCAAGGAAACCTGTTTACTTGCTAGACCTCACTGTCAGACACTATTGAGTGACTGAATTGCTTTTTTTCTTCTTTGGTAATAACATACATAAAATGAGCTGTAAAGGGTACATGAGCATTTGTCTACATCAATAACCCACTTCTTGTGATGGCCAAAACTAAACTGATTGAGTCTTTGCGCAGCATAAAACGTATGACCATTCGGTACAATTGTCTGAAAATCAAGACTATTACTTTTTGGCTCTGTAGCTCCCAAGTCAATTTGACAACTAATAGTCGTTATTTTCCCACTTGAACACATTTTCAAGCCCTACCTTTTTTAGGGAAGTTCTAAATTAGTATTATCTTTCTAATGCTGTTGGAATTTAACCTTTTCATTTTTGGGGTCTGCAAATGGGACAAAGTACCTTTAACTGATGTGAAAGGAGCAAATCCTGAAATGCTCTCTTTTTCACAAAACTTGTGTCCTAAAAGTTTACAAAATAGATTGTATTCCTAATTTTGCCATGAGATATTCCTAGTTGTTGTTTTGAAAAGTTGGAAGGTATGCTACAGAGACAAGGGATGTAAATGTATTTTACAGACACAATTTCTTGGCCCCACTTTTTAAAGAGCTGTAATTAATATGAATTGATTTGTTAGACAGTGCCTAGTTGAATAAGATCTCTGATGATCGCTCATTAAGACAAGGTGGAAACATTACATATACCGTACTAGCCTACTATTTGGCCTTAATTACATGAAACAAGAAATTTTCTTCAAATCTACGTAAATCTTGGATATATTGAAAGAAAACTATGATAAAGATCAACGAGGGATCTAAAATTTGGTAGAAAATGTAGAAAATGTAGAGATGGAGATTTCTGTTGAGATCCAAATTGGTAACATTAGGAGGTAGAGACATGAAAATTACATCTATCTCTTCTCTAAATTGGCAAGACGAACCTGGTTCCCATGCAAGAGGTGCAGCCACAGCATTGGTAGCACTGATCCGATGTGCGTACTTGATGAGTTCCTCTGAAGATATGGCACCTTTCTTGGCTTGCTTGATAGCTTTGAGTTTCTCCTTAGCCTGGTAGATGGCTGTGGCCTGTAGGTTTGGCAATGACAACACAAAATGAAATAATAAAAGTGGATTCTTCTATAGCGCTCATGTGTGTCAGACTCCTGGGGGGCGTTTCACAAAACTTGTCATCAGTGACAAATGACAGTTTTTGTTATAAGCTACTGAAATCCTTGCTTCTGATTGGTTATCAGCAGATTTGTCGCTGAATTTTGTCATTTGTCATTTTAAAAAGGCTTTGTGAAACACCCCCCTGGTGCTCCACAAATGGAGCTCTAGCCTTTCAAGGAATGAATTCCTGCCAGGTACCCATTTACCTCACCTGGGTCAAGTGCGGCAAATGTAGATCGATGTCTTGCCAAAGGACATTAGTGCCGCGATGGGACTCAAACCGCGAACCATGTGACCCACAGGCCAGTCATGTATCCACTAGACCACGACAACTTCTTGTGGTATATTTGAATGTATGGGAATGTAATGTGCTAGGAAATGCAATCCAATAAAGTCTTATCTTGTTTCAAAATATATTTGGATTGTTTGTAACACATTGCATGAATTGGATAAATGTCAATTACATATATATGCTGTGCTAGTAAAAATGAAAGACTCCTCCATTAAACTCTGTGAAAAATATATTACCCCTCTTCACCCATCTCTTGTCCACTTTAGGCATGGGTGTATATTTCCACTTTATTTTGTTCTTTTACTCTTTTAACTCTTTTATCTTTATCTTCTCATTCTTCTACTTTTTTTTCCTCCTTCCATTTCTTCTTCTTCATCATCGTCTTCTTCTTTTTCCTTCTTTTCCGTATCCTCCTATATGAATTTTCCATTGTCGCTTTCTACTACTTCTTCCTAAACCTTTCCCCCTCAGCCTTTACTCTTCCTCTCTAAATCTCTCCCACTCGTAATTTCATTAAGTTAGTGTATTTGCTAACGTTACTCCTCACTTTTCGGTATTTACTCTAGATATTTTCCACCACATGTATTGCTCCGTTTATCGTTTATTGCTTACTTCAGTCCTTCTTTCACATGATTTCATTAGAACTATGTTACTTTATGCTATTTAATTCAGATTTCTTTCTAATTTATGTTTCCATATGTTTCCATAAGCTATATTTCTCGTATTTATACTGATTTATTTTTCCAATTTAATATTTCATGTTATGATATGTTATATATTACATTATGTGTTATTAATTTGTTTGTAAACTTTTGTAATTTGGCATAACGCCGCGATGAAAGTTTTATTTGAAATAAACCATTTTGAATTGAATTGAAACCTTAAGATGCTTGTGGTATCAGAATATGCTATTTAAACAATTCACTCTAAACTTAAGTGGATTTAGAAAATAAACCAACAACTAAGTACAATAAAAAATCTGCTCACTCATCGATGCAAGTTTCTTTAATATCTTTTTTACTTTCCAGAACTGTTCTTTATCCTTCCAGGGTTAATTCACACTTTCTTCCACACACATTTTTTTTTTTACTGATGCTACGCCATATCTGTATTAGTGGTGTCAGTGATGAAGTTAGAAACATATGACATACAACATACATTTATACAAATAGTGTTATCATGAAATTTCATCAGTACTGGTGATACCTTGTTTTTTAATCAAGATCAAAAGTTTAACTTTCAAACACTATTAGTGGTTCATTTACCAGAATATATTCAGCTTCTTTGAGTTGCTTTTGTAAAGTTTTGATATCTTCATCCCTCTTATCCACTTCCTCCTGAAGACCTTCAATCTCTTGTTTCATCTTCCTCTGTTCTTCCGTCTCTTTCAATGTCGCCTCAAGTTCTTCATTTTTCTTCATCAAAATCTCCATAATCTGTAGATCAATAATCAAATAAAACAATATTGATAACATGCTTCAACTTCAAGTTTACAGCACTGCTAAATCACTTCTTTGCAACGAAATTCCAAAGTAACAAGTCACGAATGATTATCACAAATTGATTTTTTATTTGCATCATCTTCTTACGTTTGCAGGTCAAAAAAAATGTAAAGGTTAAATTCCAACGGCATTTGAAAGACAATACTTATTTAGAACTTCCCTCAAAACAAAAGGGTTTGAACATGGCTTTTTGTGGGAAAATAACGTCCATTAGTTGTTGAATCGACATGAGTGATTGCAATCATATAAGTAATAGTCTGATATTGAGACCCTTGTACCGAATTGTCATACGTTTTGCGCTGCACAAAGATTCAATCAGTTTAATTTTGGCCATTACCAGTAGTGGGTTATTGATGTAGACAAATGCTCCTGTACCTTTTACAGCTCAATTCATGTATTTTATTACCAAAGAAAAAAAAGATGTCAGTCAGTCACTCAATAGTGAAGTCTAGAAAGTAAACAGGTTTCCTTGCATAATTTGAAAACTAGGACACTGCTAACGTTTAAATTTCACAGATAGGACATACATGACTCCTGCAAAGTTCTACAGAAATTGATGTTGGCTGCAAAAGGGACATAGTATCTTTAAGCTTTTAATTCTTCTTCATTAAAATCTCCATAATCTTTGGAACAATCCTTAAAAAAGAAAAAAAAAAAGAATGCTAATTAAAGAAAAATGAATAAAGGAGAAGAAAAATTGAGGATAATGATCAAACATCCAATTGTTTAACAAAGTCTGAGTGAAAAGTTGAAAAAAGATGAAGAAAAGAGAACAAGACGAGTATTGAACTTACTTGTGGTTCATCTGGATGAGGAACTCTCTGTCGAACTGCTGAAGTTGCTTCACCGAGGTCTCTGTACAAATGAAAAGAATTTTGTGAGTAAGAATAAAGAAAGTAGCTGAATGAGGGAGTAGAGGGACTTTAAGTTCCTGGAAGCAGTACAATTTTTTGTCTTTCCCTTCAATATGATATAAACCCTGACTTGGGAAATACTTAAGCTTTTTCACTAATTTAGGCCGTGTTTAAGGAGTAGAATAGATGCAATAGAGTATGAAAATAAAGATTATTTTATTGATTATTCTCCTACAAAACAACAGAAATTAGCAAACAAAGGATTGGAAAGAAATTTTTATTACAAAAACCCATTGGGTCTAACCTTATAAGGGGATTCACTAGGTACAGACAGGAATGATTAGATATCAGACAGGAATTTGGTTAAAACACCTTTAATAAGGCGACAACGGCCTTAGAAACAACAATCAGAATCTTACAGACAACAGTCCATTTTCTAGTCTGCCGATCATGATCCCGATCATCTCGGTATCGGTATCGGTTAAACGATATCAATCCCTATAACCTCGTTAGTAAAGAAAGAAAACTAGGAAGGAATGAAAGAAAGAAAGAAAAAAAGGAAGAAAAAGACAACAGACAAGTCCAGTAACGGAACACCAAACAACAACCTGCACAGTGCACACCCCAGTAGACCTATATACATCTGCAAGAATCTTCAGTGTTGAAGGAGGCAGATTATCAATAAGAGGAACAGCAGCCAAATTTTGTCCAAAATAAGTTTAACCTTTTGACTTTTTATTTAATTTGATTTTGCATTCGCTTTGGTGTTTAGTCTTTATAATTATATAGATCAATGCTTAAATGTTGAAACCCCTCATCTTAATCTGCTTTCACAAAGCCAGAGATGCTCTCCAATCGAAACATAACTATGAGAGCCTAGCCCAATACAAAAATAGATGCGCGCTTCTGTGACACTGAAGTGTCACATATCCACAAAGGCATTATGCACGATATGCTATGGTGTGGGTGACTGTGGGTCCCGCCAGAGTTGTGGCATGCCTCTCTTACTGAATCCCGATCAAGTCGGGCTGTCCGAACAACAGACCAACAAATGGGGTTGCATACATGAGTAAAGTGAAAATATGTTATCTCTATTAATTCATCATAGCTAAAAAAATACATAATACAAAATCTAAAATGTCTTACTTTGTCAAAACCTCTGCTTCTTCTACAAGAGACAGAAGTCTTGATTTTGCTGTCATGGAGGCTGCCATCTTTTTGTTTGTCTAGTTGTGAATGTTTCAATTTGGACGAAGGTGGTGCTCTACCTCTCTCGTCTCGATCCCTGAGATAGCTAGGCCTAAAAATGATGAATAAATAAATATTTAAAAAAAAATAATCTCAAAGGCAATTGCAAATTTGAATTATCCCATAGAAATCTTGTTCGGATAACATAAAACGCTATTGTCATATTTCAATAGATGATGCACAAAGTCTAGTAATATTGCCAGGTTTTTTTTCTCGAAATATATAGCTATATATCGTGTCAAATAAATCAGAAACAAATTAAAGTAAACATGTGGGGAGTAAAGGGCAGACAAAGAAATAATACCTTTGGAGAAAACTTTGTTGATTATTGTTTGTTAAACTTTGTTTGTTTGTGTCTTTGCAAAAAAAAGGGTATTTAATGCAATTCAATGCATCTAATGTCTCCTCCAGGCAATCAAACACAAAACAACAACAGCAGCATAAATGAATAAATTGAGCACTTTTACTAAAGCCTCTAATACCCATCGAGGGAGTATAGCTGGTCCGGTAATAACTCTAAATTCCATTTAGATAAACAAATGTTTTGTTTAGATGCCCTCCTGCCCAAAAGAAAATTGAGGCTCATATGCCCTACAGAGTAAAAAAAAAAAAAAAAAAAAAAAACGGGAGCTCCCATGTGCTTCACACAATTGCAGTCTTAGCTCGATCGCCTCAACTTGCTCTGTACCGTTCACCTCTGTACCGATGCATTTGTAGGTCTACCCATTCTCCCGTCTTTTTACACCGCTAACCCCCTCCACTGTACCCCTCACCACCACTCATCGCCCCACTCCCATCCCCAGTCGCGCGGCGCCCCAGGGCCCATACCCCCCCCATATCTTTTCCCCCTATTTTTGTCTTCATAGGTTTTTCTTCATTTCTCTCGTAAAGAAAATTGTACATAATTTATAACATTGTGATAAAACTAACAAAATAATTTTCACATAGGTCTAAATAAATTTGCAAGTGAACTTTTACATTTACATACAAGGTTACAACTAAAGTTACACATTTACAGATGAAAAATATTCACATCAACAAAATTATATTTCACAAAAAAAAAAAAAAAAAATCGCAAATAAAGTTTGTACTATTTTCTCGACCAGTTTGCTTATGAATCTCAAATTATTTCTTTTCTTTTCCACAATATTTTGTTTTCCTCTTAAATTTCCTTTAGAGAAAAGAAAGGAAAAAAAAATTATATATAAAAAGAGAAAGAGCTAGAAAACACTATAACATTTAAACATAATCTAACAAGTACAACAGTATACGAAACACACACACAAACACAGAACGAACAAGCACCCAAAAGAAAAAGAAAAAGAAAAGAAGAGAAGAAAAAAAATATATCGATATCCGTAAATCAGCGATATCGATATCACATCGAGTTAAACGTGTATTGAACTTGGATCCCTCAAGAATTTCAGGATTTTAACCGTAAATTATCTGCTTTTGGACCGCAATCTGCGAGACTCGAGATGAATAATCAATTTGACATGTAAGGATGCTGCTAAATAACTGCATTATTTGTGATTACGAGTGAAACAGCTGTGTCATTTGGTACCTGGTTTTATGTATCAGTCCCATCTGTTCATTTTTCTGTTATGACTCCATGAATGGCACACGCAGTTTGAATTTGATTTCTTCATTACTTAAGTTTAGTTTACTTTAGGTGGAAAGCTGTGACAGAAAATTGCTTCATCTATTAATGGATGTGTCTGGTGTGAAAGTCGTATGGGATCTTGACTTTATTTTTTTTTTAAATGTTGATAAATATTTATTTGTTTTCTGTTTTTTAATTTAATTTTTAATTTGATTCAATTTTTTGAATCGCGTGTGTGAGTGACATGACTTTTGTCAATGATTAAGTTTTCAATGTGCTGCAGTCAAAAATTAAACCACAGTACCCACTACCCACTCATAACAGCATTGTGTTGTAAAATCAAAACCAATCAGTTTAATCAAGAAAGTTAAATGATTAAACATGATTCATGTCCTTGATTTATCTATTTTCTAAGGTTGAAAGATGACGACAGTGGAGAAGAGCGAGAGGAAGTACAACTAGAACCGTCGCTAAACAAGGATGACATTGAAGACCCACATCAAATAGAATGGGTACGTAGCTAGGCTGTGCTATTATTAGTATTAACTCAATAGGTATGGCTTATTTATGTGTAATTTCTGTATTAACTTTGTCAAAAATGTTATTATTAATTAGTATGGGTAAGTATCTCTGGCTCTGTTCACTTAAATGTAGAGTCTGTATCGTATTTTTGTTTCTGATGGACTTGGTCAAACAGTCAACTTTAAAGAGAGTTTGAAATATTAAATATACATATTACTTGGCCTTACACAATGATGATGCATTGGATGTACATGTAAAGGGTAAATAAGGGGAATTAAGGTGGTTTTAATACGAGCAGAAAAATGAGAAAACAGGTCAGTGAAAGTTTGAGCAAAAACCCATTGAAAATAAGAAAGTTTTAAAATTTTGAATGTGCAATCAATCAAACCTGAATTGGCAACTCTGTGATGTATCTTACGAGCTTCTCTCCTATTTGCCCTGTACTAAAATACTTCAAAAATCAATATTTTCCTGTAAGAAAATTTTCAATCGTACATTCACCTTAAATATAATTATTGTAGATATGTTTCTATATCCTTCATCAATAACTAAGAAGATGAACGTTTATGAAATTTCTGTACATACATGTAGCAAATTGGAGAGGACCTCGCATGATATTCATATCATTTGATATAAGATAAATTTTATTTAAATTGAAATGCTATTGGCTCAATTTCAATACAAATTGTATTAATCAAAGTTTGTTTGTACATCCACTATACATGTAGATGCTAACTAGACAAGTTCAAATTGCATTTGATCTAGATTTACATTTTTTTTTAAATACCATCCTACATTTATAGTCTAGATGTGTAAAAAGGCTTGCAGAAAAAAAAAGGGAGGGAGGGAAAGAGAAACCTTTTTTTTAATTTTTAATGTGGCTAAATTATTTT
This sequence comes from Strongylocentrotus droebachiensis, assembly GCA_035222895.1. Lineage (NCBI taxonomy): Eukaryota > Metazoa > Echinodermata > Echinoidea > Camarodonta > Strongylocentrotidae > Strongylocentrotus > Strongylocentrotus droebachiensis. The sequence continues at coordinate 301,660 of JAVYIG010000449.1, forward strand.
AATTCAATTGCTATGCAAAGAATGCATTTTCAATTTGTATCACTTTGAAATTATAGCATTGCAATATAATGAGCCAAAATACTTGTCATTTTGGTATTCCTTGCTACATTAATCATAGTTTTACTTATTAAAATGATAGGAAGTCACAAGGAGTGCAGTAAGGGATTATCTGAAGCAGAATGAGAAGATCCCATCATTTACTTTTTGGACATTGAACAAATATTCTTTCAACTTTTTATTTGCACATTTTTTTCTTCACTGGTCTTGACAATTTATTGCAAGAAACGATGGCTCTCTAAATGTCCTGAAAATGTCCTGAAACTAGTGGCTCATAGAACATACCTTACATTGAATTCACATTCTATGAGTTTCCCCTCTCTCTCTCTCACTCTCTCTGATTACTGATATGTTTATGTTTGTTTTCTACCTTTTCTTCCCAGCCCACAGTGAAATGCAAACAGGGTGAGCATCAGCTACAGTATTCATACTGCGTCTGGTTCTCAAGACGTACACCAGGAAACAAAGCATCATCAGCAAACTATGAACAGAACATCAAAATAATTGGTTCATTTGCTTCAGTAAGTGATTTGTATATTTTGTAATCAAGTGATTCAGATTGTTATATGTGAATGCCTTATTTGTTTTTATCAACGTACAGTATACCTGTACACATACATTTAAGAAAATGTTTATGTACTGCAGGCCCTGTCTCATAAAACTTGTTATCAATAGGAAATGCTAAATATCTTTTAAAAATTTGCTCTCTGCCAATCAAATGCCACAACCTTAGGTGCTCCTAAGTCCTAACAGTTATTGTAATTTTTGTAGTTTTTATGTCAACAACTTATGATTTCAATGTTCAAAGCTTTAGACTTCAAGTTTTCAGAGATCTTTTACTCCTCTGACAGGCACTAAAGTAGCACTAAAGTAGCATATAGTAGTTTATAAGCTCTGTTGATTCATCTATTTCATTTTTCACTTCGGACAGGGTCTTTTACAATGCTTTAATACAAACTTGTTGTCGTACTCTGCTTACAGGTAGAACAATTCTGGACGTTGTACAGCCATATAGCAAGGCCATGTGATCTCACAAGTAGTAGTGACTATCATCTGTTCAAACATGGAATCAAACCCATGTGGGAGGTAAGATTTTGGGTTAAAGGTCAGAGATTACAAGTCAATTTGAATGATTTGTGTTCTGTGATCAGAGGATTTGCTGAGTCTTATTTTGCTTCAAATATTCTGCTAGAATATGTCATAGAGAGGTGCTGTACTAGTTTTTAGAATGTATATGTTTTTTTTCATTTCTTGCAATATCAACATAACTGTGAATAAGATAATATGAGGATTTTACACGTGTAGTTCCATTTTCCTATTAAAGATAATACGATAATCGTCTCTTAAAATCCCTAATGCTAGTATTGATGAAATTAAGCACAAAGGGAATCAATTCGCAATCCACGATTCAGGGCAGCGTTTCACAAAACTGTCATACATAAAGTACTAGTTCACCAATAACCCATTGAAATGTATATATTGTAATTAGCACATGCTTTAAAGGGATGTCATTGTCGGTGGACTTGTACTTACAACGGTTTTGTTAAACAATGCCCAGGATACCTTCCATTTGGTAGGTCTTGTGATTTTAACTGGAACATATTTACAGAGTTCATTAATGCCATGAAGAAGATAATGATTTTAAGAACATTGAATAATGATTAATACAATTAAGATTCACAATCAATGTATGTGTCCTTTCTTAATTCGGATGGTATTACTTTTCTGCCTCCAGGATAAAGCAAACAAGAATTTTGAATATGGTAATGATTTTATAAAATAATAAAGATTCACAATGTAGGGTATGCATCCTTTCTTATTTCTGATGGTTATTACTTTTCTTTCTCCAGGATGAAGCGAACAAGAAAGGCGGGAAATGGATTGTTCGGCTACGGAAGGGGCTAGCGTCACGTCTCTGGGAGAATCTAGTGATTGCCATGCTTGGAGAACAGTTCATGGTCGGAGAGGAGATATGTGGTGCAGTTGTGTCGGTTAGATTTGCCGTGAGTACTACAGTTGTCCATCTCTCTCTCTCAATCCTCCCTCTCTCTCTTGCATGGTGCACCCGCAAGCCTACTGTATACAGTTGTCCAGTCTTTCCACATGTAATGTGAAGGAATTCAATTTGACCTCCATATTAGAGTAAAATAGGCCATTTTCGTAATGTAACCAAATTCATGCATATGCCTTTGTGAAGCACCTCAATTCAAATTATTTCATTCACCTGTTACAAGTTAATGTGAATTGCATACATCAGTTGTTGCTAGGTAGGACAAACATGCCTTTTACTCTTTCTCTGCAACCTTTCATGTACTTTCTTAAGTTTAATGTATTTACCTTGTTAGGCGCCTTGAGCATCTCTTGGGGTGGATATGTGCGCATTATAAATGTTGTTATTATTATTTATTATTTAGCAACACGTAATTTATGCTATTCACATTCTGACTATCGAAAATACAATTATTTGTATCAGGTAATAAAATGACAACCTGGTTCCGATAGGCAATGTAATGTAGGAACGATGACAAAATGCAGAGCGATTGAAGCTTGCCTTACAATTTTTTCTTTATGTTACATGTTTGTAAACTTAGAATCCCATCTATTTTTTCACAGGAGGACATTATCTCAATATGGAATCGCACAGCCAGCGACAACAGTATCAACATTAGAGTACGAGACACATTACAAAGAGTGTTAAACCTTCCGCCAAACACCATTATGGAATATAAGACACACACAGATAGTTTGAAGTAAGTGAACTACTTATTTTCTGATATTTTGTTTGAATTTCACATAGTGGCTGGATGCGATGTGTTCATGTACTCGTATAACAGCATAATTTTGGAAGAACAAACTGCTGCAATAGTTGATATTGATAAGGCACATTTTTAAACGGTTTGCAATGACATACATTTGTACCTTTTAAAGTTGACTACCTTAACCTGGCCCGTTTCAGATGAATGGGCTTGATAGTATGTATGTGTCTTTTTTTTACAGTGTCCAAATGAAATGTATATCGTGCTATAATTGTTCTTGCAATTTAATGAGTTTTGGTACTCTATGATTTTATAATGCTTATGATGTTGGGGAAACATTGACAGGGAAACAATAATAATAATAATAATAATGTCAACTTTAGTTGAGTTGACATTGTTATTATTATTATTATTATTGTTTCCTATCTAAATCAGGATAGTTTTTATTCACTTCCAATTAGAATTTCCTCTACATACGCATTTCAAATTGGTACTTGTACAAAACATGTTTCAACCTAGTCAAAGAGTACACCCTGCCCCTTATTTTCTGTGCCTTTCTATAATGATAATACGAATGATGACAATAATAATAACAACAACAACAACATCAACAACAACAACATTAACAACAACAATAATGTGTCTTGTTTACCCAGGGTAGACTCACTAGTATTAATACTGTATACCCTGAGGGCCCTTTAATCATATTTATTCTATTCCATCTCTCCTTTCAGGGATAGATCTAGCTTTAGGAATACCGATGTCTTCATGAGGTAGGAGAGACTCGCACCCATCCTCATCCAGACCATCCTGTCTTCATGGAAGATGTTAACCTTCCATTGAACATTAACAATACCACAAACAATCGATGGATAGGCAAGGATTCCCATGGAGATTGGAATTTTTTTTATTAAAGGATGTTGCCTGTCAGTTCAGCTAAGAATCCCAGAGACTCCCGTCAGTGGACAGCAAAGGATTCCCATGAAAGGCACAACAGTTAACACTTTGGTTTCTTTCTTCGCCTGTTTGCACGGTCGCACATTTTCCACATGTGCAATTTCGCACAAAACAACAGGCACCAATCAACGGAAGTATTGCTTTGTTCAACACAACGGCTTTCCGGTCTTGACTAGCTCCAGACAACCCTGTCGTCAAACTGCTAATCTTGAAGCTGTTGGTCCATCTATCCCATGATAAATAAATTGTCGCGCAGGGAGATTAATTGTGCAGCAGTTAAAGATGAACCCCTTTAGATCACACTACCCTTTATTTGAACTCTGCAATGATCCCCATCAAAGAATTCTCATTGAAAGTGAACTGGTTATAAACAAATAGGCCTGAATTCACAAAGGAGGTTTGTCGTAAACCTAGGTTTATGTGCGTCAAATGATGCGTTTCGATGCGTTTCAGACCAAGGTTCAGACAAACCTTAGTCTGAAACGCGTAAAAACTTGTCATATGACGCACATAAACCTAGGTTTGTCTACAAACCTCCTTTGTGAATTCGGGCCATAAACTTTTACTGATACTTCTTTTCATTTGAGCTAAAGCGATCCAAGGACTCAACATTTTCATTGAATGGACGAGGATACCCCTATTTTAAAACCAGAGGGAATAAGAAACTTCAGCAGTAACAAAAAGGGAAACAACTACATGTTTATCTGATAAAAATGACAAATTTAGATGAATTTCAGGAACTCTTCCATGCATGTCTAAAGATGGAGTTTTGATTGTAAAGGGCCCATTCTTACAAAAATTTGTGACTGATCCAAATCAATTGCAAGTCCTCCAAATCAATTGCAAGGTTACAAACTCCTATCTCATTCATATGTACAGACTTTTTATTGATCTCAAGCTCAAGTCCATTTGCGATGAAAATAGAATCGATCACAACTCTTTATACTGGCTGTATAACTAAGTGAATCCTTGTTGTTTAGTTATAGTATATTCCAAAGACTGAGACTGTACTATTCCCAAACTGAGATTCTGTACCGATAGTCATTTGCCACTCCATTTTTGTGTTTTTACACTTTTTATTTTCAAGTTCATATGCATGTAAGATTACTACAATTTACATAAGTCTTGCAAGTGTATAGATTGTACATAACATAAGAGACAGTAACAATTGTAAATTGTTAAATTCTGTACAGTATGTTTGTTTAATAAAACACAGACTACATGTACATTACAATTCCTAATTTCAAGTGTCACAATTGTTTTTCATTACCAATGTCTTTATTATTGCTGTCTAAGTTAAATATATCTACAGATTTGCTATTCAAAGTGAAAGCAAATAGAAATATTTACAGAACAGTCTTTAGTGAAGGCCCTTTTTATGCCTCCGCTACAAAGTAGCCGGAGGCATTATGTTTTCGGGTTGTCCGTACGTCCCGTTCTCGTGATCACGTTATCTCAAGAACGGATTGATTGTTTTAATTTACCACTTTAAATGCAAACAATCCAACATTCACTTATTATTTTGAAGTTTTCAATATTACTTTCTACTTTTCTACAAATCAATAAATAGCAATGTGCTATAACAAAGTATAGAATACCATTGACCTGTAGGAATATTCATGTACAAAAATGAAAAAATCTGAAGTAATAACATAAAAATCATGAAAATTAATGGCATAAAACAAGATAACTGCAAAACTGGTTGAAGTGGATTGGAACACACGGGTCCTTGATATTAAACTAATGGCTAATTCCTAATCTAATGGAAGAGAATAAATCGTAACAGCAAACGCATCAAAACAAGGTACAGGGTAACTTAGGAATTTGGTAGGGGGGGGGGGGGTGTACCAGTCTTACTGGATGGCTGGACTTCAAATGAACAAGAGGATTAATAAGGGTATGGGATTTGATTTAATTTGAGTACACTATACATGTATTAGAACATAAAATATATAACGACAACAACTATGGATAAACTAAAGCTGATAATTAGCTTTTTCCAAAGGCGTGTCCTTTTCAAGTTCCCTTTCTTCCTCTCCATCTTTCTCTGGCTTCTTTTTTCTCCTTCTCCTCCTCCTCTTCCCCAATTGGTTGTCTGGTGGGGGGGGGGGGGGTCCCTGCGCCATCCTGACACTAACATGGAAGCCAACATGAATTGATACGCAAAATAGCAAATACACCGTACAATGTTAGCGTATTAAAAAGCAGAGGGGAAATATGGAACATTAAAAGACAGAGTGGATCGACATCACAAAATTGCAAAGACATTGGGATTTCAACTCGAGGGCAATTTCAATCCCCTATTGTATGCCCCACGAAGATCATGCTCGAACCATGTGATACGTTATTGTCGTGTTCACCCAATGCAACAAGTGATCGATAAGGCTTTTGAAATGGCCATTTTCATTATGTAATCAATTTTAATGCATAAATCTTTCTTAAGTGCCACGTTACAGATTCTTTCATTCATCTGTTACAAACTAAATGTATTTCAAATAGTCAGAATGCGAATTGCATTTATATCGTGATGTTAGGTCGGACAAGTCATAATGTTTGTCCTACCTAGCAACAATTAATGTATGAAATTTGCATTCCGACTATTGAAAAACAATTGTTCGTAACAGGCGAATTATATACTTTGTCACATGACACTTAACAAAGATTTGCGCATTACATTTGATTAAATTACATTAACGAAAATGGCTTATTGCCTGACGTTGATTTCTCGGAAGTCTAAGTGATTATGCTTAATATTACATGCGTTATTTCATTCAAGGCAATTCTGGTTTGTTTCGAAAAGTCTTTTGTTTGTCCTCCGTAGAAGTTTTCTGGTTCTGGTTTGCTTTAGTAGTCCAGTTCCACCCTCAAGTCATCTCAAAGAACATGTAGTCCTGAAAATTAAAATTAAAACCAAGTTAAGAATGACAAATTTAAGTGTTTCGCGGGATATTACGTTTACTGGATAGGTTTCACTTTGCACAAAGTAATACAGATTCCACTCATAAAGCTAAAATTTATTTTAGATTTGGCAACCTTGGGCATATCAGATTTTCAAGCACGTGCTAACTGGAACAGTTTTGATAAGAGATGACATAAGTTTAACGAACAGACCGGTTAACTAACATATTAAAATGTTAAGCATATCGTTTAAAGAAAGGTTGTTCCAGGCAACCCGAAGTACTATTTCCCGATGCTTGCCCGACATAGCAACGAGTAATGCATGCAGTCTGGATATCAAGTACTTATGTATTAATTAATATATTTATTCCGTTTCATTCAAACAGGGTTGTCAGTATTCAAAGTACTGTTTTCCAGGGGGCCTGTAAACAAATGCAGTGACAATATGAAGAGATAATGTGTGATGACTCGGAAAGCGCACTTACGACTAAAAAGGCTGACCCAAGAAGTAGTCCTTTGGTTTGGAGGTCAGATCCTGCTGGGACTGGGTGAATGAAGAAAATAAAAACATTGAAAAAGAAAGGAGAGAGGGAGGGGGAGGGGAGAGAGAGGGAGAGAGAGACAGAGAGAGAGAGAGAGAGAGAGAGAGAGAGATGAGGAAGGATAGCGAGATGAGGGAGGGAGGATGGAACAGGGGAGCTAGGAGAGAGGGAAATAGATAGAGAGAGATGAAAGAGAGAAAGGGAGAGGGGGAGATTCAGGGATACAGGCTTCAATGAAAAGGGTTACGGTCTAATTATTGCGTCATGTACAGAAATTAAGGAATACTAAGAAGGAAAAAAAAAATCAAGATAGGGATCTCTAAACAGTTTCTCTGGAGGAGAGTTATCCTTTAGAAGGGTATATCTTATGTGATGGGTTCTTTAATCCACTTTTCCCCAAAAGACAATCACCAATCGTAATTAGCTAGCCAGGGTCGCATTTTGATAGCTTCTAAACCGTCTTCCCTTTTTTGCACCTGTCCGCCTGCTCTTGGTTGTCATGGTTACATTAAGATTTGTTTGCGAGGTTACCTGTATAGATTCAGACTTTCAACTAGCTCTTTGTCGCAAGCACTGTCGTTTTTAACATTACCACGTTCATCATATTTCTTTATTACTTTTAAAAGCGGTTTCTGTCATATTCATTTGTAACATTCTAAGGAACTTTATTTGCGTATGCCCTATACTGGTCTCTCTGCATTCTCCTCAGTTATAAGATTACCAAAAGATTTGAGACCATCAGATTTTGCGAATGATTAAAGAAATTAATTACAGATTTTTGAATTAATAGTGAAATTTCCTTAATGCTCACAGTTTAGAACGAAGAACTCATGGTCCATGTTTGTGTTATGCTTTCGGCCTCCCCAGCGTTTGGTGACTGCACCCTCCTCGCCATTTCGAGATAAAATCTGTTGTAGGAAAGAAAGATTATAATATATCATATAATAAGATAGTAAATAGAACTGAGTATTATTATACATCTGTACATAGAACTGGGGAAGGGGGAGGGGTGCACTCCCACCCCCACACTATAATACAGTATATACCTGGCCATTAACAGAGCTCGATAGTATAATGATAATTAATATGATAATAATTATCTGTATTTATAATGTGCCAAATACGAAAAACCGTCTTACAGCGCTTTACAGACATCCTTACCCCGGTCATCGGATTCATTCACGCACAATGTGCACCATCTCCACTCCCTTGGGACTAATACTGAGTATACAGTGCGTCCCAGAAAAAACGAAGCCGAGAATTATCGATGTTTTATTATAAATTAGTCACATTTATAATTAATAAATGACACATAGATCCTCCTATTTTATTTGATGCAACTCATATGATGCATATGTCACGCATGAGTGATTAAAATTAATTTGAAGAGAGGAAACCAAAAAGTCATTTGGCGGACGGTATCTGGGACGCACTGTATGGTCACCGAGATATGGCAGTTACTAACAAAAAGGCTTTCGTCATCCTAACCAGAGTCTCCCCAATTTTCTCATGTGGATAGAGTGGCAAATATAATAATTGAATACTTACCGATACATCGATATTAGTACAACATCTGCAGGGGCAGCATGGTGATTCCATACCAGCGATTCGGTGACCATTACGATTGATTATCGAAAACACCGCCCCACAAAGTGACCAACTGATACACAGATGAATAGGGAAAATTTGTATTAATTTTTTTTTTAAATGCAGTTCATATGCACTTTTAGGAATAGGAAAAGACAAAATAGCAATAACTATAATGATCAAAGGGTAATAGTAATTTCAATTAGAACACCAAAATGAATCACTAACGATAATAAACAACTACACTTGCATGATAAGTCCTTCACTTTTAAGAAAGAAAAGAATATTGATACTGATATTATTCATATTCATATACGGATGAAAAGTATAAATGTTCATTACATACTCATATTCAGAACTTTAGGCGGAGGGGGGAGGAGGGGGGGGGGGGGGAGGTGGCGATTCCGTCTTACTGGATCATAACGCCACTGATAAAGTGTTTTACATAAACTATTCTTCGGATTGCATAGTAAATGTTAGATGGAAAACCGTTTAAGAATGTGGTCCTCAAGATTTGAAGAACGGTCTTCTGCAGTTGCGATATAAACAAAAATGGACATGAAGACCCTACCCCCTAACCGACAAAATGGTGGCCATTTTTTTCTTTCTCCAAAAATATAATGATATATCCTTCCATTCTCTTTAATATTCTGAATTGAAGAACAAAATAGGAAAAATAAGAATTCCCTATAATCACTACGGAATGATGTTTTTGTTTGTCAGCGTTCTTTATATTATAATTAAGTAATGGTATGTAAACAAATTACTTTTGTTTGGTGTAGCCGAGTACATAGCCCCCAGGCGTTTGTACCATGGACTTCATAAGACAGCAGGGGCAACAACATGCATCACATCGATGGGGGCGTACTACCTGCAATATTTCTTCACTTTCTGCGTTCTGTATCGACATACGAAAAGAACGGGCGGGGCCGCACCAACATCGGCTGCAACAAGTTGTTTCTGGATGGATGGAAGAGAGAGAGAGAGGGGGGGGGGGGGGTGGGATACATAAATAAAAAAAATATAAATACATACAGAGAGACATACGGACACAAATACATGCATAGAGACAGATCGACAGACGGTGAAAGAGTTAACATGATGATTGAGAAATTCGTGTGCAATTCGTGTGCAATTTTAATACCGCATTGCATATCCCACCGAAAACATTTTGGAATTACATAATAGGTCATTGTAATTTTCGCACATTTCAAGTGGTGATGGCCAAGGCTTTGGAAATTGCCTTACAGATTGATTATTCGAAAGTCTTGGCAATCGTGTTAGATATTCTGTAGATTATTGAAATGAATTTACAAGTTTTGCTTGCATTTCTTGGTCATTCGTTGTAAGAGAAACCTTTTTTTTTTTTTTTTTTTTTTTACTTGTCCTCCCCCACCCCTGCCAGAGAATCCTGTATCCGCCGTAACGGTTGATTAAAGATAGCGAGAGTTAATTAGTATAACCATTATAAAGAATCTCTGGTACAATGTATAACACTTTGAATGTTCGAACCTTCAAAAGCATTGAGTAACACGTCTCCCTCTCTTGTTACTAAGTGGTAGGCGTTACTCCCGGTACAGCTCGAGCCTGCATGACGAAACAATAACAGACAAATTTAAAGTGCTGGCAATGAAGATTGAATTATATTATCTTTATCTCTTTTCATGAAATTGTTGTTAACAAATGATTTATTCTTGATAGATAAAACTTATTCTCAGAACTTCATTGATCATTATAAAGAATCATTGAGATTGATCAATGCAGGGAGATCAATGTATAACCGTAATTATCTATCAATATTAACCATAATTATTGTCACAATCATATCATTAAAGGGATAAGGAACTTTATTCTAAATACTTGGGGAATACTGTATATTAAATTGTATGAATTTTTATAATGGTTAGTTAAGCCTCTAATCAATCCAAGCATATTGAATGACGGAGCCTTTCTTGTAGGCCTATGCCAATAACGTGGCTGTATTACGCACACAAACGTCCTTTAAAATTTTGTAAAACATCATGTTTTTCTCCGTTGGAATCATAAACGTGCAGATGAGGAATATGCAGCAACAGAATGTCATCAACTGTTTGATCTAAATAATGTATCGTGAAATTCTTCCCCTATTTTTCTGTAAATGGTGATTTTGTTGATGCACAAACCCAAATAGGCCTACGTATCTACAGATTGAAGTCAATAAATATGTATTTACATATTATGGGGGTATGGATCTTTAATTATACGGTCAATCACATATATTTTAATGAATCGGTGTGGGTCTGCCCGATGCTTCATTTTCTACACCTCATTATATTGGTTACTGAAATAAACATAAATGTCAGAAACGACGAATTGGTTTTGTGTCCTCTCATGCAGTAAAGTAGTGGTTGTAATACATGCAAAGTTAGCGTATTCGATCCCCGTGGTGATAACCGCATTAAACATTGAAATGGGTTTTAATACTGTTGAAACGCTTTCAATCAAATAAAGTGTCCGTTGCTAGTCAACGCGATGTTTTGCTTGTCAAATATTCATGCTCCCAAGAACACCGCAGCTAGAAACGCATTGTAAAATTGGCCTGTGCATGCAATACTCATAGAAGGCTATGTTTATTTTCGCTAAATGACAAATGAAATCTACACCCAAGGTTCAGTCGTGTACATGAAATAATACAGAGAAAAGTGACTTCGTATGAAATCGTCTGGAAATCATCTCCATTGAATATAAACTTGTGAAGGTTGTAATAATACGATAAAATGTTCAGATTTTACTAGTGACCTTTCTGTCTGAATTGATTGGCGATTCACTAAATTTAGATTGTCTCAATTGTCCTTTGGCAAGGCATTAATCTAATTTTGTCACCCTATACCAAGGAGAGAAATGGGGACCTGGTAGGATGACGAAAGTCTTTGTGAAAGACATTGCCATATGCCCTTATGGTGACCTTATGGTAGGAATACTCCTTAGGGAGTGGAGATGGTGCACATTGTGTTTAAATGAATTTGATGACCGGGGTAATGATATCTGCTAGGCGCTTAGACGGACTGCATTTCGCTTAATATATTAAGCGCTATATAAATCCAGATTATTATTGTTATTAATTGCACCCTATTTTCTTTCCTTAAGATACACAGTATGACAAGCACTGCAAGAGTTTAGCTATTACGATATTGAGGTTTAAAATGAAATGTGTGGAATAATGAAATCGATTAAAAAAAATGTGAGCTTACTGGTGTCAATGTAAGAGATTTCTACATTTGTAACTGGGGTCTAGGAATATGTATCTTAGGCAAAATATTCATTTTGTTTTGGATTGGCAATTGTTTGATTACTGATTTTCGTTTCATAGATTCGTGCAACTATTACAATCCTGATAATCGACTGGCTTGTTGAAAATATGATTGATGAATAAATAAATGAAAGAATAGAGGATTGATCAATAAAGTCAAGCTCAATGATACACTTACGTCAATACATTTGAGATGCTCCACTGCTATATATTACAAAGTTCATTTTGATACAACAATACAAGAGTTATTGAAATGTTCTCATTGTGCCTGTAAGCTAGGGGATGATGCATACGCTATATTTTGCAACAAGCTGGATACACCTCTAGACAATGTCGATTCTAGGACAACTACCACCTAAAAAATAAACCCTAGTATACCTTTGGCAAGGACCGCTTGGACAGCTATGGTAATAACCTTCGAAAGACTATCCTTAGTATAAGGTAAATCATTGCAGGCCTATCAACAACATGAAAATGGAAATGATCACTACGGGATTATTTTGGAAGGGAGTAGTTTTTTTGTATATAGGGTAATTGTCCCCGAGGATAATTGTCACGGGGGGGGGGGGGGGGGGGGGTTGTAGTTGTTCAGGGTATGCCCAGAAATTGTGTGTCCAGACGTTTGAAGAAGTTTACAAGTAATATTTCATAAATATTTCAAGAGTTATGTTATACAATATTATTCCATATTACAAAGGATAAATATTGATGATGGTTAGTGCAAAAGTGGTGTTTTTTTGTAAAGCATCCGGACACACAACTCCATCATACTTATCCTGAAGTAGTTGTCCGGGGAAAAGTTAATTGTCCGGATACCCACGTTGTAAACCTTACCAATTGTTTCCAATGTCTGTCTGATGTTAATCTCATCGACACCCTGAAGATCCTGTAGGGCCCTCTGTATTCTGCGATTGTGATTAGATGCAGAATCCTCCTTGGAAGAAGGAGAAGGTGTAGCCCAGTTTCGTAACTCAATCGAATCAGCATCTCCGTGCGGCTGCTTCGTAACGATAGCTGTGCGCCTTCCATTCGTTGCGTCATCCATTTTGTAAAGATTTCTTTGCAAATTATGTGATGACAGATTAGCTATTAAGCAGATCCGGAAACAAATTTAAGATAGATGCAGCTCAAAATACCGAAAGGTCAATGATGAAATAAACGAAAAGAGATCATGTTAGACAGCGAAAGGGGGAGATAGGTAGATTAGTAGATAGATAAATAGATTGATAGATAGCTGGGTAGGTACGTAGATAAGTAAGAAGATATATATGTATACAATATATAGATATGGATTGACGAATAGAGAAGGGTGGAAGATAGCCAAATTATCTAGAAAGGGAGAGGGAGAGGGAATGAGAGAAGCAGATTGAGAAAATGAGAGAGTTGTAGAGAATAGGGAGGGGTGAGAGAGTGAAATGATACAAACAATTATATGAACATAAAAGTTCCTGTGATCACTTTGAGTCCTATAATTCTACACTTTCGTTGTCCATCATTTCGTCGTCATTCACCATTCCGTTCCGTCATGGTAATAGCAGTTCATTACAATATTTATGTTCCCAAGTCTTCGCGCAAAGTCACTATAACAGTAATTGGGTCATGGTAATTCACGTGCACTAGAAATGTCAGTAATCCTTCAATAAAAATGATTCAAAAGTAGATTTCCGTTAGATTATCTCATGCATAATGATCCCAAAATATGCAAGCTACTACTCCAGCTGAATCTAAGAATTAAGACTACTGTATCTCAATAACTTTATTAGGAATGGTTGAGATTTAGTGTAAACTTTGATCACCGTATTATGGTGCTGTGTGCGTTCCTTGCCTAAAGCGCCGTTGCTAAAAACATCTTGAGCTATGCAAATCATAAACTATTGTCAAACTTATTTGCTTTTCCATTGAGATGAATTTGAGGAAAGGTCCTGCGCTCAATGTGTTCTTCGCGTAAGCGTCATGTGGTTTCCCCGGTTATTGGCTGAATGCTTGAAGGAATGTAAGCAAGGTAAATATTGAACTAAATAGCAGATCATAACACTTAGCTAGTAACGTATGTGGGTAAAATATTATGCATCATTTAAACGATTGGACGAATAGCCTTTTTTAAATATTCCATCGAAAGAATGAGAAACATGTTGAAGATAACGATAATAGTTTGTGTAAAAAATATATTAAAAAAAATAGATAAATAAATGTTTAAAATAATAATAATAATACATTTATAGAGCGCAGAAACAATCTCACATTGAGTATATATTCTACTGAGCTACAAGAGCTCCTGATATGCTTAGATTTACAGTTAATTGAAAAGATGTTTTCAGTGAAAGTGAAAGAATTACATTTGATATGAAGAGAAAGAAAGTCAGCCCTTCGAAATGGGCAAATAGTGCTTGAAAACAAACGAATATTATGAATTAAATTACGTCAGACAATGAAAATAAATGAAATAAAAGTTAAACAAAGAAAACAAGAAAAAATAGAGGAAGAAAGAAAAAAGAAAGATACACAGAGATGCCTAAGAACACAGAAAATTCCTTACTTTCGTACATTTATCACGTTACACCCCTGTGACTTTGACAGATCTTAATTATCAATAATCAGTGGTTAAGATATATGCAGGCCATCAGTACTTACGTAAATGCGAATAGGAGCATAGCAAATGAGTTAAGTTTGCAGTAAATGTACGCAATAGGAAAGTGAAGATTTCTTTCGTTGACCTCTTATGAGAATGACACAGTCAACGATTTTAGGGGATTTCCAGGGTCATTGCACTTTTGTACCTAAAAATAATCTTGACGCGCAAAGATAATACTGTGCGCTGTGACGTAACAATAGGCGCACCTGTTACTTGGTGACAGACATGTACGCGCAATGAATGTAAACAAAGTGGTTTGACTCGGCACGACAAATGCAACGTGAGTGAACACTGATCAAGCAAGGAGGTGAAATCTAAGAATATTATCCCAAGAATTGTCGATTTGTTCTTTTGAAGAACATTATCATGGGAGTAGGACAAACCAGAATCGGACCTAAGATTCCTGAAAGTGACGACATCAGCTTTAAGGTAGGATGTCTTGACCTTTTTTTCTTCGTAGGACTAGATCTAGGAATGATTGATGACAATGTCCATGCATGGTATTCGAATCGAGAAATGATGTTGATGGAGATGACGTTGGTAGATCTACTTCTACTTCTACTTCTACGACGATACTCAGCAGGATCCATAAGTCAGGATGTAGTGCTGAGGAATAAACTATCTAGTACTTGGTCTAGATGCTGGGTGGAAGCGCTCCCTTGAAGCCCTCCAGTGAAGTAGCATCAAGGGTGATCTTCGAAAGTGCATTCCACGCAGTTACTGTCCGAGGGAAAAAATCTAGGTCTAGGAAGATGGTGATTATGATGATGGTAGTGATAATGAACAAACAATTGTTATAGGGATGGTGATAACATAAAGATTTCCCCTGTAAAAGGCTGTAACTGTATGTAAGGGCATAATAAAATCGTCGACGTAAGTCTAGATCTAAATCTAGATCA
Organism: Strongylocentrotus droebachiensis; assembly: GCA_035222895.1. Taxonomy (NCBI): domain Eukaryota; kingdom Metazoa; phylum Echinodermata; class Echinoidea; order Camarodonta; family Strongylocentrotidae; genus Strongylocentrotus; species Strongylocentrotus droebachiensis. The sequence goes on from JAVYIG010000449.1 coordinate 317,277, forward strand.
TGATTTTAGGTCTTTACCTACTTTGCTTTACTTTAATCTTGGATCTTGGATCTTCTTAGATTCTTTTCCTCCTAACTTACTCCGAAGAAGAGTTTTGACTGGAGGTGGTGGAGGGTGGACGATTACATTTTGAAAAAAAGTTCTTTAGTAACTGCATTTTTAAATGAGAGCGGGGAGGTTTGGTCGATGGTTACTTGTTGTAGGTTGTTCCATGTCTTTACAGTCCTTGGGAAATATGAGTTGGCATACACGTCCGAGTTGGTGTGGCGAATTTCAAATTGGTTGGAGTGTCCTCGTCTACGTCTGTCTGGCTTAGGGTTGGTGTGAGATTGGAAGTCGATGTCGAGTTGTCCCTTTATCATTTTGAAGAGGCAGGTAAGACGGTGAGCTTCCCTTCTGTCTTTAAGAGATCCCCAGTTGCGTTGGTTGAGTAGCTTGGTAACACTGGTGTCCCATCCGTAATTATTGGTGACAAAACGTGCAGCCTGACGTTGAACTTTCTCGACAGCATAGGTGTCTGGCTGTATAAGGGTCCGATGCTGCAGTGGCGTAGTCAAGGTGTGGACGTACAAGAGTAAGATACAACTTTTCTTTAACATTAGATGAGCAGTGATGGAAGTTGCGCCTTAGGAAGTTAAGGACCCTTGAGGCTTTGCCGGTTGCGTAATGAGTCTGGCTATTCCAGCGTAGGTCTTTCTGGATATTAATACACGATGTTGTAGGTCTAAGCCTGTTCATCGATCCAGGATTATTCCATGGTTACTGCTATTTGTGGAGGGAGGAGATTGTGTAGGCAACAGTGACGGTTTTATTTTTATTAAGCATACGGACACATAAATCGTCAATAAGATATGGTGACGATGGTGGTGATGAATATGATGATAATGATGATGATGTTGATGATTTTTATAATAATAAGGATGATGATGGTGATTAGGGGGATTCCAGAAATGTCTGTACGACGTGCATGGAATCACCCATAAGATGATGAAGTGAGTTGTGATAACGATTATTCTGATGGTAGGCACAGAGTAAATTTGGAGAAGGGCCTACTCTAGCAGATTCGAATTATCATGCTCAGACATTGGTGTTGCTACATGACACAACTTCAACCTTCCCGAATCCAGTTGGGTCGTTCTCTCGCATTTCAAACTGTCGGCATAGGTAGTTCTAGTCTACATAATATATATATATATTTTTTTTTTTTGTCTGATGACCATTGATCTTTTTTCTTATAATAATTGGAGTACACTTTCGATCTTTGTAAACAGAGTTGTGAGGAGAAGCCGAGCCATAAGAAGAGGCCAGGATTGATGCGTTTCATAGTCGATGCGATCTTGGGTGAAGTTTCACCATCACCAGAAGAGCTAGGATTTGCGCGATTTTCAGAATCACCAGAGAGTGGCGCCGACTTCGAAATCGAAGAGGCGTTCGTAGACGCCCCACTACCAGCTGCTCGTCATGGAAAAGAAGCCAAGTCTGAGAGAAAAGTCACACCGGGAAGAGCAAGGGCAAAGAGGAGGAGTGTCACTTCGAAGTATAGCACGAACCCAAGCGTCCACTTCATCGATAAACTATCTTCCTCATCCTCATCATCGCAAGGAGAGGTACAAAAGAAAAGCTATGTCAAGGATGAAACGGACGTCACCAGACTAGACGCTACCCCTGCACCCAAGGTGTCTAATGAAGGTATAGAGATGCCCGTCCCATCGTCGCATGGAAGAGGTGACAGTGCAACATCCGGGCCTCAAGATCCCAAGGTCGGTGACAGGTGTCCTAATCAAGACATCGAAGCTCCCAAGACACTGGACAATCCGTGCAGTTTACAGAAGAACTATCATGACTATGAGGGCGAAAATATTCCTTTGGCAGATCCACAAGGGACTACAGCTCTTTCTATGATTAAGAAAATACTTAAACTATCTGCTGTTGGATCAGACAAACTTAATTATGAGAAAGGTGGAGGAGAAGCAAAATTGAACGCCGGAAAGGATCCCAACATCCTCGCCGTCAAAGAGAAGGGAGGGTTAACTGGTGCTAACATCAAATCAGAACGCCCTTCTGTATCAAAGCCTGAAACCACGAATACAGCATCGACAACAGAAAACAAGAAACCTTTGCCAATTTTGAAAGAAGCTCAAGGAATTCCCAGATGGCATCAAGACAACAAGGCCAAGTCAAAGCTTGAAAGGAAACGTGTTGATATGTTCACAGTAGAAAAAAGAGCTACTACAACCAAAGAAGATTCAGAGGCTCCTGATTTAATCAGTTTTCAGAGCAACAATAAAATACAAATTTCTTCGTCAGGTACACATAGCACAACGGCTCTTTCTACAATTCAGAAAATGATTGAACTTACTGCTGTTGGGTCAGACAAAGTCACCAATGTCAAAGGTCGAGGAGAAGCAAAATTGAAAGTAGGGAAGGATGCTACTACCCTTGCTGTCAAGGATGAAACCACAAGGGTATTGACAGCTTCTGACAACATGAGTTCTAACATCAAGTCAGATCGTCCTTTGGTACCAAATGGGGAGTGCCATGATGCATCGACTGTCTCACCATCAACAAATAACAAGAAGCATTTTACAATCTTCAAACGACCCCAGGGGATCCCCAGGAGGAATCCACGAAACCTGCTAGAAAAGAAACGTGTGGACATGTTAACAGGAGATAAGACAAAGGATCCCACAAGTCTCGGAGAGGCATCCTATATGAGAACTGTTGGCAGCGAACGGCCGACTGGAAAAGGAAAGGCTCTGCAAAAGCGAGCTACTCGAATTTTTGCCCCTTCTCTACCACCATTCCCAGCTACTGCTCACCAAGATCTAATCTACCCGAATAGAGTCATGATGAAAACAGTGACTGCCGAATCAAAGGTTGGACCTTTAGATGTGGTGATCAAAAGACCGGACAACCCAGTCATAAATAGCAAGCCAGTGACACCAAGGGTTGGCCAAGCAGGCAAGTCACTCTGTAATCCAGGTAGCAAAGTGGACAATATGGGAAAGAAAGAGATCCAAGAGGATTTGCAAAAGACAAAACTTCAAAAAGCCCGAATGGCAGTTCAGAAAGAAACCCGAAGTGTAGCAGAATTGGAAGAGAAACTTGAAGAAGCGAGGAAAGAACTCGATAAAATTGAGAAGTGCATGTTCCCCAGATCAAAGCTAGACGAGCGCACCAAAGTTACAAATGTGGCCAACAATCAGGTACAAGTAGGAACGGTGAAGGAGAAACCATCGAATCTTGCAACTTTGAAAGCTACGAAAGGTGACAAATCTGAAGGTAAAGTGAAGGAGAAGCCACTTCTCTGTCCAGTTTTCGACAACGCTGTCCCGAGATCTGCCGTTTTCAACCGCAAGAAGGTAGGCACTGCCACTACAGCAGACAGAAAACCTATTCAGCATAACGAGCCAAAAGGCGTTCTGAAATCTCCTTCCATAGATGGAGTAAAGAGGACAGAATTGGCACTTAGTAAGGGGCAAGGACCAGTGTTTACACGACTGAGGTCTCGAAAGGTGTCGAGAAGGAAAATATCAGCAAGCCTTTTTAACATGCCATCTGGATCAGACAAACTTCAAAGACCACTACCTACCAAATCATCTGAAGATCCGGTTCCTTCATCTGATGCTCATGCAATCACTGTGACTAACAGGGGTGCTCCAAAAAGGGAGGCTGAGCAAGTAAAACGACGTTCAAGAACAGCAACGTGTTCTACACTATCAAAGGTTCATTCACGTTCAGACGTGACTCTTACCAAAGTCGACAAGGAAACAATTCATAATTCTAAGCCACCTCTGCCGCAACAGGTCAAGGCACTGACTTGCAGAGGATCTGGTGCTAGACACAAAGGAAGAGTCACAACAAACAACGCTCTCGTTTCCGAACAGAGCAGGAAACTTGTTGACATACATGTAACAAAGCAGAGATTAGGCCTTATTAAATATTCTAAGCATCCGCTTGAAACAACCGTACTATCTGAGGCGTTCGCAGATATCACTACGCAGTCATTGGATGTCATGTGGATGAATACCCTAACGTCCGATTTCTTCAATAAGTTCTTGAATTTGCTCGCTGACTTTCCTCCACATTTCCAGCAATCGACGAGGAAATCCTTTGAAATTACAATCACATCAAACATCCGAGGCTGGAATGTTACTTGGATTTCAGACAGAAAATTCGAGAGGATGTTTCAAGAAACTTTAGTTTGTTTCGAGCGGCAACGTCCGGCAATGCTTTTCAACAGTAATTTCTACCCTCGGCGACCCTGTCTGCCCTATTTCGATACAATTGGATCCAACATTGCGTGGACTGGTGAATGCTATCATGTCAAAGAAGTGCAGTATTTTCCCGTCTTTGTTCGTGCTCAGGAAACCGATTGTGGAACAAAAGGAGTCAGTCTGAAGGGAGTAGAGACCAGCTCCGAAGAACACGCAGAAGAGCAACCAGAAGAGAATGACGAATGTATTAAGCTAGTAAAAACTGCCGATGTGCAGCCAAATCATGTCCAAGATCAAAGGCCGGACGTTGCCGAAACTGTCCAGACAGAATATTGTAAAACAACCTGTCAACCAACCAACCATGATTCAGAAAACGCCAATGTTCAAGTAAGCCATATTTTGGATCAAGGTTCGGACGTCGTCAACACTTTCCAGACAGACCGTCCTAAATCTGTCAGTCAAGTAACCAGGCTAGAATCAGTACGACAGCTTAGGGAAGACGGAAGCAATCATAAAATAGCAACCGAGGTTAAAGTAAAGAGTGAATCGAAGGGCATGACGGAGATGAAGAAAGGTATTGATCTACAAGAGAACCATGCTTCAAATGTGGATTCCAAGACCAAAGTATCCAATGAAGCCCGTGGATCAGTATCCAAATCGATAGATGAGACAGGCAAAGATGGTGCTTCACAAGTCAAAGGTGAGCCGTCAAGAAAGAAAGATATTAAGGCAAATACAAGGGCAGACGCAACTGGAAACACCAAGAGGTATACCAAGAAAAAATTAGGTCGAGGTCCCCGGATAGTAGGAGATATGCGTCGTATCGTTCACTGCAATCGAAATAGACGTACAGATACAGTGAGTTGATTTAATGTTATACAGGTTTTTGTTTTAAATATCCTAAAGAAATATTTGTTTCCCAATTTGACACCAATCAGAAAAAAATCTACTAAAGTGGCTACAAAATCCTAGATTCAGAAGAATGGGTAGTATTGATGCTTAATTTTCTAGCAGTTGATACCGCAAAAGGGTAGAGGCCTTAAATTGCTAAGGGACAATTGGAAAACGAATTACATATCTATTTTATCTCTTGAGATTGTCTGCGGCAGATCAGGGACACCCCCTTATAAGCTATTATTAACCGTATCAGACATCTTTATTTTTCGTTCGAACCCAACCAGCTATAGTTTTGATGACCTACATGTATGTTGTCTCTAATTGTCTTCATCAGCCTACGACTCAACTGAAGATCAAGTTCTGTCTTGGTTGCGGAGACACGAAACAACCAAACGGTGAGCCCCTGATCAGGTGCGCGACGTACTGTGATCAGGCTTTCTTCTGTTGCACCAAGTGTCAACGAGAGACAAGGAATGAACATCGAGAGACTTGTAAAGGAGTGAAGAGGAACTACTGCAGACATACATGTAATTAATCATCTTTTAGCAAGGGAAGCAACGATGAGCCACGTGGGGATAAGATTGTTGAAAAACCGGGGATTTTGCTGTTGAAAGTTTGTGTACGATGTCAGGCCGTGTGCGAGTTTGCTCGGTGACAGGGTCTTCGCAGTACGTTCCTGCCGCGAAGACTTTACTCTAAGAAGCGGTTGGCCCAATCTCCTAGAACAACAAAAAAAGGCTAAATAGATATCACCTCGCATAGTACATAAGGAATCAAGTTTCGTGTCTGACGTTTTTAATGTAAGTTTGGGGCTTCAGAACATTTTGGAAGGACTCATCTATTCCGTTGTGGTGTGGCAGAAACCGACGGTTTCGTAAGGTTTCTCAAATTGGGAATGGATCAACAACAAAATGTACTACCTTCGTGGGAAAAGAAGGTCCTTGTAATGTTTTAGAGATCAGCTCTTACAGATACAAAGTTGTGATTGGTCTACTGCTTGTCACTTGATATTAATTGCGAGGATGGTAATTAGCATATTTTACTCGCGGTAATTTGAATCAAAGATCTTTTCAATGTATTAGAGATCATGTTATTTAAGACAACTGTTACAGATACAAAGTTGTGATTGGTCAACTGCTTATCACGTGATATTGATTGCGAGTATCGCAGATATAGCATATTTCACTAACGGCAATTTGTTGAAGTCATATTAACCACCCGGTAAATCTAGTATATTTTTGTGTCCCATCGCATTTTAGCAACCATGCGTGCACTATAGCGGAAGGCTGGATGGCTCTTGGAAAAATCAAGGCATGAGATCGCAATTACCGGCCTTAATATAATAAAGTATAATCGAGGCTATCAGATATAACAGATATTGACTGGTAGGGTGTGTAATGTAATATCAAGGGAGTATTATTTTCTCTCAGAGCTCCGCGCGTTTCGTGAAAATATAACCGCTTGGGAAATTTTAACTCCCTTCGGCGGCCCAAAAAATGTTATATTACACATCTTTCCAATCATTATCTATATAATCTTTCTGTACAATTGTAATGTTTTCATGTTTAACTCTACATGGGAAATTCGAGAAGCACGATTTGAATGATGACACCAAAAGTGATTTGTTTTTAAAAATATCATGACATTCTTTATTATAGAGATGATAATGTGCACACAATAAAAAAGAACCACGTGTTCTAGCTTGAGTGTTAATTTGCAGTATGTATTTATATAGCAATTTTCCGAAGATGAAGTGCTTAATGACAACTATGTAATAATTTCATACATGAATATCTATCGTAAAAATTATCTTTGTGGGTAAAATCGAATTCAAACGTCCGAGTGTTTACACTTAAACCTTTCCCACGGTGAAGAACCTCAAAGTAACAATCCAACATTACAAAATAATAAATGATAGTTTAAAAATAGACACACCAATACCAAATATATTTTTGTTTACCGATTGCATGTGATAACTGTTGATCGTTGTTTGTTTGAAGAGCTCTGAAGAACTGTTGATAGCATCAATCAAAAGGGTTGATAATGTAATGTTCATAAAGAAGATCACTGACACATAGGACAAATAAATAATATCCGGCAAATGATAACGACAACGTTTCTTTCAGAGTCCATTGACACAAGCAGATTATACAGTTAACAACGTTATTATTTATACCTCTTAAAATTTGATGATTTTTTTTGTGTTTTTCGTAACTAAGACCTTACAAAGGTGGACTAGTTGAATTTTGGCCTTTGTTGAATATTTTGTAGATGTACAGGTTTAATATGTCACATTCCTCAAGAAACATAAATCGGGAAAATCAAATTTTCACACAAAATTACAAAGCTTAATAAGGTATGACTAATTTGGTTGTTAAATGTATGTATGATTAAACTCGCCCAGCATCGAACACAATGGCAAAGGCTTTCTGAAAATTAACACATGGTACCTTCAATAGCCTTGTGCGTCATGATCTTTTGGATTATATGTGCCAATACAATGTGTGATCAATAAGAATGGCACATTACATAATACTATTCGAATGTGATCTTCTAAAGGCAATGTGGTCTCGAAATGAACCATTTTCGTCAGGTAATCAAATTTAATTCATAAATCCTTGGAAGTTCCTCAATACAAATGATGTCATTCACCTGTTACTGAAGTAGACAGGATACAAATTGCATATTACAATAGTTGTTGCTAGGTTAGACAGACCTTATAGCTTGCCCTACATAACAACACGTAATGTATGCAATTGACATTCTGACAATTGAAATACAATTATTCGTAATATGTGAATGAAATAATTCGTAACGAGGCACTTAACAAAGATGTATGCATTAGTTTGATTACGGTACGAAATGGCATATTGCCCTCAATGTGATTTCTGGAAAGTCTTTGCCATTGTGTTCGAGGTACATCGTGTACTGACGTCATAGATAAGAGTTTGACTGATGAAATGTTGGATGTGATGTTTGATTTTGACAACTATGCACAATGAATATTACATTTATTTTGTTGTTACATCATTGAATGAGTTGAGAAATGTTTTTTTATCTGAGTAAAAACAAACAAACAAATAAACAAACAAACACCAAAAACAAAACAAAGACAGCAAGGTCGTTGTGTTCTGCTTGTCTTTAGATTTTCCTGATGACGGTCAGGCGATCAGATATTTTCTAGAATATAAACTTCTTAGAAGTACAATTTTGTTAAAAACAAGCGTAAAATATAGATTTCTTTAATTTCAAATTCATATATACAAATGAGAGTAATATCACCCTTAAAAGATATTTCTTCAACGTCTGAATTCTAATGGAATCTCATCTGGTGTCGTTTCCTTTTGAAATAAATCCTTCATGTATGTTATAAATCAATCACAGCAAAAAATGTTGCCTAACCGAATATCGCTGAATCAACATTACCGTCATGATAATAGACCACAATGTACTTTAAAATAGGAAAATCTGAAAAGAGGACGGTTTGTGCAAAGCTGAAAAGCAGATATGTCCATTCGTTGCGCCATCTTAGGTTATCCTCGTACAATTTTCAAAGCTAACTGAAGAGAAAACGGTCATCGTCTGGCCGTAGAACAGCTACGTGCTCCAAGAGTATCGCATCTTCTCCAAATCCTTGGCCAACGTTGTCCTTTTTTAAAGGATACGTTAGCCATTTGAATATCCATCCAATTAAAACTTACAGACCGTTGATCAAAATTCAAAGAGAACCGAACCTATCCATAAATATGTTTTGAGGGATGTAGTGTTTCACCAAGCACCCACCTCAGGAAGTTCCTTCTTCTCCTCCTTCCTTGGCGTCTGATGTCCGACAGCACCTAAAGGATCCCGCGGGCTACTTCCTCTGCTAGGATCATAGGTACGAGCCGTTGCTTGGTATGCAGGGGGAGCAGCTGCTATGGTACTCACAGTGTTCCGACTGATCTTCCTGCTCTGCGGCATCCCCTGTGGCAAGAACACCGGCTGCGTCTGCATGGGGAGCATCCTAGAGTCAGCGAACGCTGCGGATATCGTCTTCGCCAGACGCGATGCTATCCAAGGATTGGCACATGCGATACCATGACAACGCATCTCCAGATGTGGCTCGGATCTTGCAGGTCCGTCACGTCGACGCCCGTTGCCGTCTGCTTGAGACGCGATGACGCCGATGCAATGGACGATGACGACGACTTGAGGAAAGGGGTCGTGACCGGTGGAGCACCTCGCGATGTTCAAAATGTCGAACTCCTGATCAAGGATGTCTTCTCGGGTACCGTCATCAGCTTGATTTTGAGTCGTTACTCGTAGTCGGATATTCTGCGGGATGACGCGAGTGTAGACCTCCTGCCCGCTTCGTCGCCCACGGAGGAGATGCTGTCGGTATAGGTCCGTTGAAAGTCGGGCAAGGTCCTCTGGTGATTGGCATTCGGTGTCCTTGATAGTCTGGTGTCCAAGATAGGCCTCACAACTCACCCACTCACAGTAGGCGTATTTCTCAGGTGCAACAGGAGGTGTCGAAGACCTATCCATTACGAAAATGGTGATGAGACACTTTTGTAAAAACTCTTGCACGTCGTGTTTCGAACCTTCCGATGTCCTGCAAAGGGGGAAAAATTAAAACATTAAAAGTGGCTGAAGCGGTTATTCACTCTAGTTTGAGAGGAGTCGTGGTCGAAAGAAAAAGTAGAGTGAAGAGGAAGGAAAAAGTTAAGAAATGTTAAATAAATATTTGAGGTATAATAAATGGAGAGGGAGAGAGAGAGAGAGAGAGAGGGAGAGAGTGGAAAAGGGGGTGGGGTGGGGGAGGGATAATGAGGTGATTGTTCGGTACTGAGATATATATAATTACAGTCATATGTTAAATTTTTGCCGCATCATTGCTTAATAATCTATTCCTATGTTTATTCATCTATTTATCTAATTTATCTAATGCAGGATACATAACAATAAGATCGATAATGTATAACTGTTTTGCATCTTTGTCCTGGTATGAAAAAATAAATATTAGGACGGGATACAATAATTTCAGAAACAATTTGACCAGTATACACATATTAACTGTTCAAAATACATATTCTCATTTCAAAAATAAGAAATCGACATAATCTTGTGAATTATTCTAGCTTCCCACATAAGAAACGCCTATAAAACTCTATATAGTCGAAGCCTACCAGTTGAAGATACAGATATGCTGGTTACACCGTATGAATGATTGAACGTTATTGAATGCCTATTGTCATAAGGGGAGTTCATTACAACAATAGATTATAATCAATATTAGTCCTTGGTGCAAACAAGTACATGTAAAGTAGACACATATTGACATAAATCGTGGCAATAAGTACATGCCGTGTGCATATTTGTACTTATGAATGTATGAGAGGCGATCTAGCTTTTAATAATATCATGCTGATCACAAATGTTATGAACGAAGCGCATACATTAAACAGATATATATATATACATAGTTCCTTATAAACACGAACAATCGAAAAGGAGAAAATACACTTACGCTTAAAGTATTCTCCGTATATAGGGCAGATCACATTCATGTTACAGAAGTAGCTATATAGTCCATCTTGCAACTTGAATTGTATCGCAACATTCGTGCACAATAAACCCAGTGGCGTTTCTACTGCTGCTAAAGGGCGTGGCAATTACGATGTGTAATAAATAGGTCTGATTGTTTTTCAAAACACAAAGAGCGGGACAATAAGTCTAGACCTCCCCGAAGCTCAAGCTCACAATTATCCTTTTATGTTGCATGGAAACGGACTCGCAAAATGTGTCAGAACAGACACTGGGAAACAACAAAAGAGATCTCTTTCATTGATTGATAGTCTAATTATGAATTCCATATTTAGTCACAGGCTCTCTGACGAAATCCGATACGTGATGCTAAAACGCAGACACGTCCCGATCCATCAACACAAAAATAATATTTCTCTGTAAAAGATTTGTATAAATATTGCGGCTGTCTATAATGTACGTAAGGTATTGTCTGTGATGATTGTCTACTCTCCGGAACTGAGTTCTCCTTGCTTACGTAGAATGCGACCTATATCCTTCGTGATGGTAGAGCTATTTGTGTCTTATGGCTTCCACAACCCTTGGGTACTTAATTATCATTTTTAATTATGAACAAACATGGTAAATCTATCACCCGAACACACACGCGGGGTGGAAGATCATTTTTGAATTAGCAGACGACCGTCTATGAAAATATCACAAGCGATCGATGCAGCTAAATTCAATGTCACGTACAGAAGATACATCATCGTACGGGATTCCAGTCCAATTAAAATAGAATCCAGTTGCATTCTCGCTGTTGATTCGTCTTCCCGTGTTCAACATGGATGAAGGAAAATCAAAGAGTCATTATATCTACAACATATTTTTTGAAGAAGTCGGCACCGATGGTTAAAAATATCACAAGCGATCGATGCAGCTATAAATGTCACAGAAAAAAACACATGCGTGTAACTTTCATTCCATTCCGCTTTGTGGATTGATTTTGGTTTTAGTTAACTGACTAAAAATGGATGAAAATTGAACAAATCTACACGAAGGATTGTCGAACTTAATATCGTCGATCAGCAAGTTACGATGGATATATAGGATGTGACCAATTATATTTTACAGAGGGTGTGCTGCTGCAGTGGTAACGGTTGAGCGTCGATATATGATGATGAAGGCACTGCTGGTAAATAAAACGATCACGCCTGAAGCGTTTACGGATGGGTTTCAAAGAGATAGCGGTACGCGGAGAGCCAGGCGAACAAGGAGAGGATGAAGATTGAGGAGGAGGGGTGGGTGACACTTGTTTTTGAATTTATACAGAATTCGAGTGTTTGAGGGGATAGATTTCTAAACTCCTTGAGTGGATGTAGTGGATGGATGACCGGCTGTGTGAATAAAAAGGGTCCGAGTTGAATCACAGACAGAGCAAATTGCCATGTCCCAAGACTATTTTGGCAACACAGTGTCCACATTTCCCCATGGTAGGATGCATGCCGGACACCAGGGAATAGAGATGATGCAAATATGTGTGTTTGAAAGGGTCTCAATCGGAAAGCGCTAGGAGATGTTCGTACTCAACACTATCATTGATCGTCAACTGCAAGTACGCCCCTCTCGAATTTAAGAAAGATGAGAGTAGGGAGAGAGAAACAGAGAGAGAGAGAGAGAGAGAGAGAGAGAGAGAGAGAAACGGAAAGCCAACTAAAAAAAAGAAGAGATGATACGCGTCCTCTACCTACACCACCCCCCCCCCCTCATCACTCCATGGCTTAATTGAACTCGCCCCAATGTTCATCCACTGATTTCGGTGCTGCCCCCCCCCCCCCACCCCCCTTTTCAACACAAAAAAGTATCATGGTAACCATGTTCTTTTTTCCTCCAAATTACCATCCACCATGGTTATCATGGTACCAAAACAATGAAATTCATTGTTTAATGGCCCAATGTATTTCAATGTTTTCGTACCATGATAACCATGGTTACCATGGTGTATGGTAATTTGGACTAAAACACTTTTTTGTAAGAGCATGCCCCTCGATGGACCCACGCTACGCCATAGGAGTATGGATGTTAGCCCCTATCTGGAATGCTCTTCCACTGAGGATCCGATCACTAGAATCCCTAGAAACATTTAAAAAGAATCTAAAGTCATATATGTTCGCATGTTATTTTAGTTAATTATATGTTAATTGTACATCTATGCATATTTTTTTTGTTCTTCCCCCCCCCTTCTTATTTCTCTATGTATCTCATTCTAATTCTATCCCTCTGCGCCTCAGAATAGTTTACTAGATCGATGGCGCATAATAAATGCTGTATTATTATTATTATTATATCCACTTCTACACTAGATACGCTTCGCCATACCGGGATTTTCCACACATTTATCATATTATTTACCCTCCATTGATACCTCTCTTTCTTGATGGCAGACGACAAAAAGTCGTCATGGTAACGCTCGATTGGGAAGCACTTAATTTCCATTAACATTTCAGCGCACGTCAGCCTCGCGGCAATTCATCGTGAGACAATAGAGGGAGTGTACAGATATAGATAGATTGTAATTGATCGTGTTTTTGTAGTCCTCAAAGTTGTCAGCTTCGAGTGAAATTCCCAACCTTTTCATTTTAAAAAGAAATCCTTATTGCGTGAGTAGTACAACGCAGAATACACCCGGGTATCTTCAGATGATAAACTTGATAAAGCGTGCATTTATGTAGTATTATTCTTTCATTATAATTGTTGAACTGTATGTATAATATACATCTTATCTTTAAAGCGTTTATAAAATAATGCAATAATAATGATTGTGTCTTATTTACCTAGGGTAGCCATATCAGTATACTGCTCTTTCTTGCGGGTTCTGCATTTATTATTACCCCAGCAAACTGCTAGGTCCACTACATTTACACATGGTCGGAGAGTGACAGAAATGTAATGTGGATTAAGGTCTTGCCAATGCCGAGCTGGGATTCAAACCCTCAAACCTTGGATTGAAAGACAAGCGACTGAACCACTCTACCACGACACCTCCAAGCTCCAGAAATGTCAATAATATTTTGTATTTGTATCAATTTACCAGCAATACGAAATTCTCCCATTGAGGAAGAGAGAGAGAGAGGAGAGAAAGGGAGAGAGAAGAGAGAGAGAGATGGAGAGGGAGAGAGAGAGAGAGAAGGGGGAGAAAGGGGAGAGGGAGAGAGAGAGAGAGAAGGGGGAGAAAGGGGAGAGGGAGAGAGAGAGAGAGAGAGGGGGGGGGGGGGGGGGGAGAGGGCGGATTGAATGCATGGAGAACATTTTCCACCTTATCAACAACAACAACAACAAAAAGAAGAAAAGAAAGGGATGGGTAGGAATTTCGAATAACCATCTTTTCTTTTACAATCGTTCATAATTTTTCCGACATATCAACAACTCCCTAATGTATCGTCTATTCTGTCAACAGAGATATCATAACTCAATATAGTTGGATTTCTCTTTTCCCCAATATTTACTTGATCATGTTGACAGAATGCATCTAAAATAGATGTGAACTTATCTTTAGATTGAAAGCTGTTCCATTATTAACATGATACTAATTTGGCAGTCTATGAATAAATTCATCGAGTTTCATAAACACCAATATATAACTCACTGAAAAGGACGCGTGATGAGAATGAAATAGCCTCAAGACATTCAACGGCCGGTTTTAGAAATACATGTCTTGTCAAGAAAATATTGCCATGATAACCTTTCGATTTCGTTCATGCCATCCGTCATAACAGTTGTGGGCGTAATTAAGGGGCGATTTCTAATGAAAAGGGTACGATTGTCACAGCCATCCTCAAATGAAAAGTAAAAAAATATTGAAAAGGATTGTTCCTTGGAAATAATAAACATGTTTATAATATACTGCCACTCAAGTTTGCTATTTTTTTTGTTACACTGCCTGGAGGAGGAGTTACCTTTAGAAATATGAATACTTGCATCAAAAGCTGTCCTTTTGATTGTCATAATGTATACACACTAACGTAGTTACATTCATTCCAGCTCCACATAATTATAGAGGTTGTGATAGTATGAACGGGGATGGGGAGGTCTGGGGGTGTTTCACAAACTTGTCATCAGTGACAAATGACAGTTTTTGTTATAAGCTACTGAAATCCTTGCTTCTGATTGGTTATCAGCAGATCTGTCACTGGTTTTTGTCATTTGTCATTGAAAAAAGACTTTGTGAAACGGATACCTGGACAATTAACACAGATAAAGCCTTCTCTTTTGCCTTCGCATTCAATTAACAAATAAAAGGTTATCTAAATATTGCTTGTAAAGTTCTTCAAATTGTTGTTTTAAATCAACTGTCCAGATAGACAGCCTGTCCGGATACACACAGTCTGCAGTGGGTATATACTTCAATCGTGAAAGAGAATAAATGGATTTGTATGACCTAAATCAGAAAAGAGGAATCCTAGAAAAGAGGAATCCTAGAATAGATTTACAATTGTTTTCTGAACAGTTGGTACGTCGATCGGAAAGCGGTATAAAGGATATACAACGAGCTTCTATTTTTTTATATTACCATTGTACTAACACCAGGGTAACGAAAACGTGATAAATCAAAATCGATTGTCCCTTTTGTTGTATATTTCAATAGATCAGGAAAACAACACTGAAGGTCAGCATTATACAATTCTATATAATATTTGGGAACATTGCCCACATAGAGTGAATATCATTTAGAAGAAAGTGCACTGTATTTGTTAGTCCGAACTTCTACATGATTATATTATGAAATTACCATCATATTCTTGATTATTCATATATGTATATCCATTAGACTTTGATACTGGAAAGAAACATCGTGCAAGGTACATGTATCATGGATATTGTCATGTGGCCGTGATAGCGAGGAAAGAAAGGAAGGAAGGAGGTCAATAGGCCCGTTTTCACTATATCTCGAGATTGCCAAATATCCAGCTATTTGAACTATCCCGATCGCAAACTATCCAGCTAATTGCGTCTTCATTAGACCGAAGTAGCAAATTAGCTGGATAGTTGGTCGGGATAATATCCCAAGATATCTTGGGATAGTTTGCAAAATATCTTTTTTATTGGCAAAATATCCAGCTATTTGTCCCGTGCGTCTTCACTAGACCGAAGATTCGCAATACACGCTAACGCTGAGCAAAATATCTCGAGCTAATTTCTCAAGGTCGAGTTTCGAGTTACGAGGTCGAATCTCGAGATAGTGAAGACGCGATTTGTTACTTCGGGATTATTTGGCAATCTCGAGATATTTGACAATCTCGAGATAGTGCAGACACGCCTAATGTGTATTGAGGAAAAAAAGAAATTTCAACATGAACACCCCCCTCTCTGGAAAAAAAAATGAGTGCGAGAGAGAGACCGAGAGAGAAGGAAGAGGGAGAGAGAAGGAGAAGGAGGAGGGAAGAGAGGGAGAGAGAAGGAGAAGGAGGAGGGAAGAGAGAGAGAGAGAGAGAGAGAGAGAGAGAGAGAGAGGAGGAAAAAAAGTTTTAACTCTGACAAAATCAAAAGGAGACATAATAATCCACTTTTTGTTCTAGTTTCCGCAGTTCTTTTTTTAATTCCCCTCCATCGTCATACACACACATGGAGCTGGATGCGTTCGTCATAACGTTATAATTCACATCTCCGACGCGCCTAGGCCCGATTTCTTAAACAAGTTTTTTTTTTAAACCAACTTTTCAAATTGACAATTTACAGTACTCTATATCGTGTAACACTGAAAAGTTAAGTGTTGCGCTGGGAAAACCTCTGGATAATAGCAGGAGCAGCAAGCAAGAAGAAACACTGAATGCCTATAACACACGAGGCGTCAGCTGACGCAGAAATGCGTCTGAGAGTTGTGCAATTTTTGACGCAGTCTCTGACGCATGCATGTAAGAGAGATCAAGGATGAATGCAAAATGAACATTGCAAATATTGATTTGAACTACTAAAGTGCATGCAAAGCATTTTCCTAACAGGATCTATTAGCACAGGTGAAAACGCAACCGAAATGACGCATGCATGGGGTACAATCCTTTATATCTTTGCACAGTCAGCTGGTCAATAAACTCAAGTTGACATGTAGGACTCGGTGGTTTTTATACACACATGGACGTTTGGCTAAACACAAAGAGAACACAAGATTTTACAATGTAATACTCGCTTAAGAAATCGGGCCTGTAATATTTTTTTTTCTAAAAAGATTTTGATATAATTTACAACACCACATTGCCTGGCCATCGGGGATAATCCACAGAGTAACAATATAAAATACAAATACCAAATATAAATACACATTACATGTATATACCCCTTGGAAGAATATAAATTGATTAATAATTTTCGTTTTTCAAGAGACGTTATCTTCGTACTATGCACTCGGAGCTGCATACAGGCTACAACAAGACGAACATCAATTCAATGTGAAAACTTTCTCTAGAATCAAATCAGCATTTCATATAACAATAAAGGGAATTACAGCCTGATACTTTATATTACCAACAAGAAAACTGGTAAGATGTACTGATCTAAGAGCCTTACATACAAACAAGAAGAAAAGAAAAACAGAGCCATTAAGCAGACCCCCCCCCCCCCAGCAAAAAAAAAACATGGGGCTTTTGTAACTATGGCAAATGAATTACGGATTTCCAATACCCCTACATTAAAACTGAACTAAATATTTGGGGAAGAGGGTGGCAGAAATATACCCCCCTCTCCATTGGCTAAGATTCTATTATTTTGTAAATGACTTACATTGTGAAATCATTTACAAAATAATAGAATAGGTGCAAAGAATGATAAGAGGCCTCATTGAATAAAAAATTGCTATTAAACGCAACTTTACAAAATAAATGCAACTTCATTTTCAATCGGGATCACATATTTGGGACTTGCGTTTCATTTTCTTTAGTTGTGTTTAATCAAAACTTTGTTAGCAAGAGGCACCTTGTTGACGTTGATTGTCGAGATATGATGAAAGAATATACGGGCCAAAAGTATGAAGCAATAAATCCCTTTCTTGTGTAGATACCATTCTATGTGATAAATCCACAAAATAAAACTGGGTACATTGCCAAAACATACTGTATAGGTAATATACATTCACTTATCTCTATTGCACACACCATAGAATCTGTTGCAAACAAAGACAGAGAAATGTAATAATATATACATCCCACACGCAGCTATTATCATATTTTCCCTTAATTTTAGCCACCTTTACCACAATTTTTTTTTAATAATTTAAATTTCTTCTGCCAAGTCGATGGCTATTGGACAAAATACATTTCTACTGCATACATGGACTCCTAGAATGGACTCAAAAGCCTGTTTTTCATGAAAGCACATTACGTGATAAAAGGCAGCATGAACAAAATAATCATGAAAGAAAGCCTTACAATCAACAAAAAGAAAATGGGAGTGCATTCACTGGTAGGCAGTGAACACACAAAACCGAGTATACTAGACTGCAGCATAAAACCTCATTTTGTCTGCACTCAAAAGAGAGGGAGCCAGGAGCTAGGGTGTTAACCCGATGACTACTGCCATAGGCTTAACACATCGAACAACAATTTCCCATAGGCAACTCATATTGCATGTTGGAGCTAGAAGGGCATCATTACTATCAACATGACGGACAAAGGAAGCGGACAAAATATAGTTCCTCAGGTAGACAAAGGAACATCCATTCACTGCTATTATGTCAAAAGTGAATATGCATGTCACACCTGTTCTACACATTTTTACATAATAGCAGTGAAGGGATGTTCCTTTGTCTACCTGAGGAACTGTATATTTTGTCCGCTTTCTTTGTCAGTCATGTTCATAGTGTATTAACTCTTTGTCAAAAATGATTTGAGTCAACACCCTTCTGGCTCCAAACAGACGCTTTGCTATAATAACAGATCAAACATCCATGGAACTTTTATCTTTGTTTGTGACAGGCTGCCAATGTCTACTAGCAAATATTATTTCCTAGCCCGATACAAGCCATTAAAAACTAGACTTATTATGCTGATAAACAAGTGACCTATTCTCTCCAAAAATGGACAAAAAATATGTCATTTTCAATATGGGGCTGTGCATTGCTCTAGCTACTAACTTCAGTTTTTGGACACCCACAAAATGTTTCTATTTCAGTACAGTAATAAAATACAAAGCAAAAATACCAACTCCAAAAGGTGCAAGAAAAACTTAGTGGAATCTATTTCCAAAGTGTGCACTAACAACCCGCAAATTCTAAACTATTTTATTTGTACAGAGGACTATATATATCACCGATCTGCACATAATTAGTCTAATATATGTGCCATTGAACCTAAATCAAATTCAAAACCTAAACCCAGCCCTTACACCATGCTCTGGTTTAATTAAATGGTGGATAGATCCAAATGGGATGTCTTGGTGCAGTTAGCTGACAGGGGCATTTGATGTGCAAAATGTGTGTTATCATTTACGTTGAATGTGAATAATGATCGCCAAAGTTGTACAGAAATTTGCTGACAAAAGCCAAGAAAATCAAAATTCTCAGTGGCTTATAAAAACTAATACTGGTATGAAGTGTTTTATGAAAAAAAAGACCAATTTCATAAATGTATTCAAATTACAAGCATGCCTCGGTACAAATGACAGCTGTGACCTTAATAATATACTCTGGAAAAACAATGCCCTTCACAATATGAAATACAAAAAACATATGTAAAAGAACAAGAACATTTTATTTCATATATCGCACATTTTACAGCTAGCCTCCGAGTGCACAGAACCATTCTCATTTCCAAAAAAAGTTCTATAAACCATGTACATGAATTTGGATTAGACAAAGATACGATCATCACACGTCGATGGTGATCATACTCAAGAAATTAATACACATTTGTTAATTAATTTATACATGTACAGCATATGACAAAATTTAAATAAGCATTTTAATAAACAAAATATATATGAATTCCTTTACAGTATATGCTAAACGTAAGCTCCATGAACAAAAATGTAGATATATGTGCCGTCTTAAAGAGCTTAGTGCAGCACAAATGAAGTACTGGGGTGTTAGAAAGGAGAGATAACATTTCAAAAATATATACTAAAAATGAAAATGAACAACATATAAATACTTGAATGACAGATAATCATAAATGGTTAAATGATATTCGGAAATATAATTTCCAGTCAAGTTACACAATAAATGAGCCAAATATAATGTTAATAATGGACTTGTAAATATCAAAATGAGATTATAAAATGGGGTTAATGTTGGTGCTAATAGTGCATAACTAATTGCTGATTCATAAAAGGGGTAATTGGTCATTTAGCAATAAATAGATTCTAGGCAAGAGGTAACTAACTTGATATAAAAAAGGATGGGTTTTATAACATGCCTATATAACCAGGGCTGCGCGTTATAAAGATTTGAAATTAAATGCAATTTATTTGTGATTTATATAAATCGAACTATGTATATATGAGACAGGAGATTGTAAACTTGCGATTGATTGAAGGCCTTGCAAATTGATTTGGACCTATCGCAACTCTTTATGAGAGGGGGCCCAGGTATGTTATGCTCTAGTAAAGCTGTCATGCAATAGTGGATCTCCAACATAATGCGAAGATAAATCAAACGCTAATGGGTTGACTATATGTAAGCAGGATAATACAGCTTTAATAGATATTGAATTTTTAGCCTGGGTCGCTTACAAATAAAAACTTGATAATGTACCACATTTTCATATTAAGCACAATTAAGATCATGAGACAGATGAACAGAGATGATTCAAAGTTTGATAATAACATACTTAAGTCTGTTTGGAGCCAGAAGGGCGTTTAACTTGTATCTTTAATACACAGAGGTATTAAACTGCCTTCTCGCTCCAAACAGATAATAAACTATTAAACCTTTTGCTCATAAAGTCAAACCTGTCTATTAAGGCCACCCAAGGGGAACAGAAAAAGTGACCACTGAAGACAGGTTTTACAACACACATTTGTTTCTTGAGGGAGACAAAATACATGTTCACTATGGTGGCCTTTACAGAGAGGTGGCCGCTAAGACAGGTTTGACTGTAATTGAAAATATAAGCTGACAGAGAGACAAAGATTCTAATTGCAAGGGATTCTGGACCAGGCCCTAAAAGAAATTAATGGCATTGAGCATTTTTACACCAAGAAACATTAACCATGATTGATCTTAACCATGTCTTTATGCACTCACAGTATCAAAATATCGGCCTCATAAGCTCAATTACCAAATGCCATATATACAGCATCTTGAATAAAGTTTTACTTTCACCGAAAAAACAAAAAAGGAGAAAAAGAGCCCCTTAGCAATGAAAATGAAACAAACGTAACACATATGGACGATCTCCTACAGAAAAGACAACTTTGTTTGGAACCAACTAGATTTTCTAAAGGAATGATTCTCATTTCATATTTTATACTGTCTCATATCAATTTGAATCTTACTGTTGCCTCAAAATCTACATTCCAAGTATTAAAAAATTCATGCCCATGTGATAATTGCAATTAAAAGTGATTAATAATTCTTCAGTTTCAACTGAACCGCAATTTTCCTGGAATAGAATACAATTATGTTGATGACCAACATCCAGAGTAATGTTAAAATATCAATTGATCTTTTTAAGTTTCTTGAGATTCAAGAATACAATCCATCAATTTCAACTGGTAAAACCTCTAAACTTGTGTTAACTATACATTCATCAGCCTACGTTAACTAATTGAAGTTTCTACTACACTGTGTATGGATTCATTTGGTATGTGTACTTTTGAAGTTCAACAAGGCCACAGAGTATTGGTCAAGATCTGGAATTGATTGGAAAGGTGCCTGTACTTCAACAAGAAGTTTTCTTCAAATATCCTTGAAAGATTATTTCTTAGATGACGATCTGGCGGGAGGGGTTTCCATGTTTATCTCTATAGTGTTCTCTCTAGAAAATTCCTGATTACAAATATCTTGAAGATTACTCGGTGTAAAAAGACAGAATCATGCAGGTAAAACTTTTCAAGCTAAGATACAATTTTACTTGCAAGATTAAATAAGGATATATTCAGCCATAACAGATACTAGTTATGTCTTGTACCTGACAAAATTTATACAAAACATGTCGACTATTTAAATTAAAAAAATTGCAGGCATTTCAGAGCCAAATTTGGTAGGATTGTGTACCTTGATTTAAAGAGTTTGAGAAAATAATAAAATATTTCACCATCTATTTGACTTTTACCAATACAATGAATAACCTTTGATCCAAAGTCTGGTACACATGTACTTCTGGGGGGTGTTTCACAAAGATCCTAAGACAAGCTTAACTCTTAAGTTGGACTTAAACATTATGGAGAGCCATTTGTAGCCTTGAAATAAAATATATTTGAAAGCGAAAATTCAAGTATTTTAGACTTTTTATAAATTCCACATCAAGAACATGAAATCTCCTTGATACTAGAAAATATGAATGATTTGAATCAACATTTTATGCCTTTTAAAATAACTTTTACAAGATATTTTCATAGATGCTAACAGCTTTCCATAATTATTAAGTCCAACTTAGAGATAATTTCAACTTACGATCTTTGTGAAACACCCCCCTGGTAACCCTGGAGCCTTGACATTTGTATTTATTTCTATGCAAGCAATATTGAATGAACTCCATGCGCTATCATCATAAAGAGGCACATTCTAACATTGTTAACATAAAAATGCAAGCTTAGTGTCATCTAGACTGCACAACAAACAGAATAGACAAAAGCCCTTAGCACATACAGTTGACAATAGGATGACATTATTCAAAATATGTTTTAATAATTAGCTAATAGTTGGCATATCCAGCAATCTTGATTATCAGGTCTGATACACAATAAATTGCTTAACCATGTCATGGAGATTTTCTATGACATTGTCAGACACTAAACTTTGCTTTTGAAATACACTTTCTGATAGCAAGCCCTCATACATGTAGCTAACATTTATATATCAACACCATCCTTAGCTGCAGCTGTGTGTTAAGGGGCTCTTCTCCTTTCTCGTATTTAATACTTCTGTTTTATGAGCTTCGATGTTAGGAAAAGCATTTTACAACTGAAATATCACATTTATATTATAAAAAGAGGCTGTCTATGTGAGATTTTGTTTTGTTTTCATACATTCATAGAATTCCAACTAAAGCACATTTATGCTTGATGGTCTACGGAGCAACATATTGGAAGCATCAATAAATAGAAGAAAAATAAAATAAAGCTTTGGTATGAAAACAACAGAAAAAAGAGAGCAGAATTTCATTTCAATATCAAATCCTGATGCTAAACGATGGGGTGTTATCTAATATTCTAGTCTGTGTATAGAATATCCGAATGAAGATCTTGGTTAGAATATCACAATTCTGATAGCTGTGTACAAATATTTCTATCTTGCAAGGTTAAAGTATCTTTTGCTTAGATTAGAATCCAATCTTTTAGGTCCTTGATTACCATTCATAAAATAAGTGAAGTTGGCTTTAATAACAAACAAAAAAAGAAATCATATCATTCCTAAAAACAATGAACCATTAAATTTGTGGTTCTATTGTAACCAATTTACCTAGTCGAGGGCCTGGCATGTATAGTTGATATCAATAACGTTAACCATAACAATAAAATTGGTCACTGTAGAAAGCATACCGAGTCACAGAAAATTGATGCTAAAGGCTCATTCGCATAACTCAAATGGCAACAATAATATCCAGTGTCTAATTCTAATTATTGTGATTGTTATTTTTACTGGAGATATGTGCCTGGCCCTTTTCTCCTGCTTTCATTTGGTATTGGTAGAATGACAGCAATCACTAAGAGGGAAAGAGGAGAGAAAGAGAGGGGGTACAGAAAAGGGGAAATAACATTTTTTTCTATGCTAGAAACTACAGACAACGTCAGCGTGGCATAATGATTCTAGGAATATCTCTTAGACATGTCAAAAGAGGGGATATGGAACAGAGACTCTCTTTCTTCCATCCAGGTCTGCAATTTCAGTTCACATCTGCAGACAGTTCTATTTTCATATAACCTGCATTCCTGGGACCCGTTTCACAAAGCCTTTTTTCAATGACAAATCTGCTGATAACCAATCAGAAGCAAGGATTTCAGTAGCTTGTAACCGAAACTTTCATTTGTCACTGATGACAAGTTTTGTGAAACGCCCCCCTGATCTCTTGAAGCTGGAGCCAACTGGGTGTAGGACATCAACATGTCCACCACAGAAGAGCCTCCTCCAACACCACTCAAAGCAGCCAGAAGGGCTCCATTAACAACACCCATATCCTGAATCCGGTTGAATCCAGTTCATTCCAGTCGATTCCAGTTGATTCCAGTTGCATCCAGCAAAGTCCTGTCTATTCCAATGACCCGACCCTGGCTGTTCTCTAATGGAAAGGGTGCTGGACTGGCCGAGTATTTCTTATAATCCGGTTGAATCTGGTTGATTCCAGCCGATTCCAGTTGATTCCAGTTGATTCCAGTTGCATCCAGCAAAGTCCTGTCTATTCTCTGATGGAAAGGGGGCTGGACTGGTCATCTTCTAGGGATACTAAGGTCCAGTCTCGATGGATGAAGACGTATGTAGGTGGGTTGGTTTGTGATGCGACGATTAGAGGAATGGATTACTGGTGTTACTGCTCTTTGGTGGAAGGGCAGCTTGGGCGCCGAACCCTCCTCCCCCTTGCATCTGGTAGAAAAGTAAAGAGAGGAAAGGAGACAGGGAATAATAATAATATTGGATATTTTCATAGCGCACATATCCATCACCTAGGTGCTCAAGACGCTCTAATACTACTCTGGCTCTGCTAAACTACCATTTTTAAAGCTCACAGCATTCAATTCAGTGGCAATTGTAGATAAAAGTAAGACCAAGGCCAAGAGTGACTATTGTCAGTTTGTCTTCCTGAAGGACCTCAGGTTATGACAGGAGTTCGAACACAGTACCATGTTGTCTATAGTCCATTTAACTTATTCACAATACCAAAACACCTAAACAAATCGATATGAATTGTAAGTGGAATGCAAGCCTGACTCACCATGAAAGGATTCGGAGCCATAGGATTCTGTTGTGGTACTGCATTAGGTGCTGCTCCCCATGCAGCCATCTGTTGCTGCTGACCTTGCGGCGTAGGTTGTTGAGGCGCACCAAACTGTCCCATCAGCTGCTGCTGCGGTTGGCCCATTTTATTAAACTGTAGTCCTGCCATTGCGGCCATACCCGCACCCCCAAAACCCAAGCCTCCTTGAGGGGTTTGCTGTGGTTGCTGACCTCCTGGCATGCCCATTGCAAACTGATTAGGCATCATGCCTTGAGCTTGAGGCATGGCACCAAAACCACCAGCCGCGCCAAAATGTCCTTGAGGGAACCCTGCCCCTACTCTTCCATTCATTTGCATATTGGCTCCAGGTTGTTGCTGCTGAGGCATTTGCTGGTTGAAGGCTCCGCCTGCTCCTGGCATCATCATAGGGTTCTGTGCAGGCATTCCGGCTGCAGCTGGCTGCATACCAAAGAGTCCGTTTGCTTGGGTAGGAGCCCCTTGGGTTCCGCCTGCTAAGAAAGGGTTGTTTGCCATAGTACTTGTTGGTTGGGTAGCACCGCTTGAAGACATAGCCATGAAGGGGTTACCCTGCGGTGCTCCTGATGAAAGGAAAAGAGTTGTATAATCAATTATAATAATAATAACAATAGTGGGTTCTTGTATAGTGCTCATGTCTGTCACTCCTTGACTTGACACTCCTGGCGCTCCCGATTATGACTTGCCTACTTCAAATACAAATTGTTCCATCGTTTTCGCAAGAACCCATCCTTTATTTCATTAACACATGACAATTACAAAGTTACAAACTAAAGAGTATCAACCTCTTCCTGGAATAATAAACAGTTTAATTACCACGGGTGGTATAAAGGAAACTGTTCATTACTTGGGAAGAGGTGTTTTAATTTTCATATCAAATCTTAATCAGAACAAGCTACTGGCTAGTATATACACCATATATGGTAGTACAAACAGATGATTCACAGTGACAACCATGTGAACACAAACAGATAATTCACAAAGACAACATTGTGAACACAAATGAAAAGGGAGTGTCTACTTTGAGATTTCATTCGCTGTGACAAATACAAAAGAGGTAAAAGACAGAAAAAAGAAAAGAAGAGGATATGACCCCAGGAATCTATGAATATAAATCTTTCAAAAAATGATTTATCATTTATCAAAGCAGGGGGTGTTTCACAAAGATCTTAAGAAGAACTTAACCTTAAGTTGGACTTAAAAATTATGGAGAGCCATTTGTAGCCTTAAAATGAAATATTTTCAAATATGCTAATGGCTTTCCATAATTGTCCAACTTAGGATCTTTGTGAAACACCCCCCTGGACCCCTCAGATTAATCTCTGTCAGAAGACACTTACCTTGCTGCGCACCAAAAGGTGCTGAGCCAAACAGTTGTGATGAAGACGTGGACGGCGTCCCTAATGATGTGGCTGATGCGCTGGCTGTTCCTGGAAACCCCTGCGGTGACGACTTGGCCATCCCTGCAGCCCAATCAAATCCAGAGCTAGATGAAGTCTTAGGAGGAGCTGCACTACTACCACCACCACCCCAGTCGATAACACCGGATGCACTTCTACCTCCTCCTCCTCCCCCGCTCCAGTTGACGCTGGCAGTTTCCTGGGGCGGGGTGCTGTCCAGTGAAGCGAATGCAGCGTACTTGTCCCCGCCTGAGCCTACTGACCCAGCCGCCGCGCCGCCTGACGGAGGACTCGCGTTGGCGATGGAGAGCCCCTGTAAACCTTGCACTGTGGGGTTGAGGGGGGCGGAGGAGACAACAGGGACAGGGGCAGACTGGGGGGCGAAGGCCGACTCAAATGCCCCAAAGTTGTTGGTAGAGGGGGCAGACCCTGCAGCTGGTTGAGCTGGCATGAATGCTGTGAAATAGAATATAATATAATTCCTTGTTTTTATTGAGCATAAATGAGTTTAAGTCTAGAGATGAATTCTCTGATCCGCCAAGACAACGACCCAGGGTTCGATCTCAAGTCTCGTCTTCCAGATGGAGCCATTAAAGGTGGGTTCCTAGCTACACTCAAATCTGATTTAATACCGTAATACAAGTCCTCGAAAACCAAATTATATACACATACATGAATGGAGACAGAAATCTGCACCATCGGTTATGTTGTACTATGCATTGGAGCAAACATTTCTTAGGTGCTCACACAATACAAGATATATTGCCATACTTGCCTGCATTTATGTTGTTGAAAATGTGAAGAAAAAAAAGAAGAAAAAAAATCAAATCAATACATGATAAATTTAGGGTTCATGATGGGGTTGTGTTCATTTGTGATCATATGCATAATAAGAAAATAACCAGTTTTCTTATCATACGTGTAAGGTAAAATACATGGTCAACCTATACATTTAGTAAGTAATTATTCTAAACAGACCTAAACAGACGAGCCACAGATTTGACGGTAGGTAAAATATTTATAAACTACAGGTATCCAACATTTCTTCCCCTTGTGTTTAAAACACAAGGAAGTAGTTCCTGGTATATGACCCAAAATGCCACTGTGTCCAACTGATTTCCTTCCTTCAGAGAATGCTCAGAAAAAAGCCAGCATCGACCTTAAACCTACAGCAGTTTGGTGTCACATTCAGTGATGTTTTATTTTAATCTCTTGATCCAAAATGCTCTAAATTACAATAATCATTGAAATCTCTGAATGTGTATGGCAGATTGAAATTAATAATCATATTTGTGTACTAATTGGCAATTTCTTGTTGATTTAGGGGAATTTTCATTCACAGTTTAATGTAATACACATTTTTAATTTTCTATAAAATTATGCATGAGTGGAAAATACAATTGTTGCCAATTTGAGGAGTAAAAGGTGATTTATTTAGAACTTTAGAAAACTGTGAACACTATGGCCCAAATTCACAAAGGAGGTTTAAATTTAACCCATAGTTTAAACCCTCATTTACATAACCCATGGTTTAAAATTAGCACAAATTAAGCATACCTTGCCTTGCGTGCATTTAATATTGGACCTCTGACTGTGTCACGCTTATTTTGTACTAATTTTAGACCATTGGTTAAATGAAGATTTAAACCATGGTTTAAATTAAAACCTCCTTTGTGAATTGGGGTCATTGGGTTAAAGAAGTTCAAGGAACCGAACTACCACTAAAATGAAATATCTGCCAATAGCTTGTAATGCACAAAATATCTGAATACAAAGTTGGTTAAAAACCCTTGTGAATACAATTTTAATTTTCATCACAATCTAATGTACCGGTACTCTTGTGGTCCATACAAAAGTTGGTTCTTGACAATAATGACAGTCAATACCTACTGAGGAATATGATTACAAAGTGAAGTATTCACTTACACTAGCTGGTACTTCAGTGTAACAGTGGGATACTGTATAGCCTAAGCAATACGTGGTTACAGTTAACGCGAAGGTGCCATTTTCCTGGCGAGATTGCAAGTAAACAAGTTTATTATAACGGCCCTTGTTCGAGCTCACCAATGCACGTACATGTAACTTAAAAAAGGGTAAACCCATATTGTATTCAATGGAAAAAATAAATGAGACGGGTTTGAAATTTGTTACAATATTACTGTTTATTAATGTTAACCATGGTTAATCATTAATTGGTTATTTTTCTTTTGAGATGGAAAAAATTGAAAAATTCCATTCCGTAATATCTGTATACAAATTTTGGGTCCTTGGAAGGTGTAAAAGTAAAGGTAAAAAAAACACATAAATAAGTATGAAATGGGCAGGCAAAGTTTTTTTTTAAATAATGAATAATCTTCATTTATACATATTCCTGGTTTCTTGGTTAAAATGAAAGACCACACTCACTGCAAATGAAAAAACAATTTAAGTTTCATTATCTTACACTAAATTAGAACAGATATATTTGATAGAGTCTAGGGATAGAAGTCAATGTGAAAGTTACTGATCAAAAGGTACAATCCAAATGTTAGAAACATCACACTCACTGCAAAGGAAAAAAAGTTGAGTTTAGTTATCTAACACTAAATTAGAACAGATATATTTGATAAAGTCTATGAACAGAAGTCAATGTGAAAGTTACTGATCAAAGGGTACAATCCCAAAGTTAGAAACAGATCTATTTAGTAGAGTCAAATGACAACAACAACCAAAGTGACGGTTACAGTACAATCTAAATATTAGGAATAAATCTATTTTGAAGAGTCTAGAAACCCAACATGAAACCGTTGCAATCCCAATGTTAGAAGCAGGGCCCCATTTCACAAAACTTGTCATCAGTGACAAATCACAATTTTTTGTTATAAGCTAGTGAAATCCTTGCTTCTGATTGGTTATCAGCAGATTTGTCACTGATTTTTGTCATTTGCCATTGAAAAAAGGTTTTGTGAAAAGGGTCCCAGATCTACAGATGACAGTCTAATCTCCATTTTAGGCACACATCTTTTTGGAAGGGTCTAGATGAAAGTCAATGTGATCATTATGGATTACACAGTGCAAGCCTACAGTTAAACATATAGGTACCTACAGGTATGTGGAATAGACTAGATGCGTGTCCATGTGAGAGCTTTTGTACAAAGACTGATCAATGCTTGGTAGTCGTTCATGAAGTAGGCAACTTGGCGAACACTGAGCGAACGGGTATAACGCTCCTGTATGGACATACGCATAAAGGGACACTAATATTCACAGGAGTGTAATACCCGTTGGCTCAGTGTGCTGCGCTCTATATACCCACGCATGAGCAACCTTAAGGTTAGGAACAGATCTATTTGGAGGAGCCAATGAGACGGCTACCGTTGAAGACAGAGCAGTGTCACTGCTTAATAGCTGCAAATCTATTTGGTAGAGTGTACATGGCAGTCTACATGTACACTGTCTTTTAAAAATGATTGTTTAAACAGTTAATTCCTTAGGTTAAACACAAAACCACAAATTCATTTAGACGAGTCTATATGGGTGTTGACTCAAGGGTTATAGTTCAAGTCGTGCAGTCTCAACAAAGTTAGAAGTACATATATTCTAGATGGGGTCAATGTGCTCATCATGGTTAAAACAGTGAAATCCCAATGTTAGAAACAAGCAAATGAGTCACAACAAAGTTAGAAGTAATCTCGATGGTAAAATCATGATGGGGTCAATTAGAGTTCAAACGGTGAAATCCCAATATTAAAAACAGATCAAGTTCGGCGAGTCTAGACGGTTTTAGTTAGGACAGTGCACTCCTAGCTAAGGTTAGACACACTCAAGCTTACTCACGATCGTTTTGTTGGGCGGTTTGAGGGGGAAAGAATAAGTCGCCTAGGTCTCCAGAACTACTTGATGTGACAAAACTATCTTGCTTGGTATTATCTGGAAAGGCTGCATGCAAGTTTGGAGACAAAAGGTTAGGAAGCACAGGGGGCTACAAGGAACTTTTTTTTTTAATTCAGAGTCATCATGGTTTTCCTTTAAACCTGATGACTGATAACCGGTCGGGACTTGATGTCCTGATGAAGCACATGTGAAAGGACAGAAGAGATTTTGAATTGAAATTGTACTAACCTTAAACTGGGCTTAAGCATGTCAGAAAGATGGCTAAAATGTCATTCTTTTTTTTACCTTGTGAAATTTCATGCTCCAGTTCATTCTCAAATAAAAGATAATAGCATTCTTTCGTTCAAGACTACCTATTCTATTACCGGTATTGAAATTCTGTTTTTAACAGTCCATTCTGCTTTCAAAGTAGTTAATTTCCCCTAGAAACAGGATTCCAATACTACATACATTGTACTCCTAAATGAACGACTGATAATACTTTTTATAGGAGAATAAACTACTCACTGGTATGATATAAAATTTCACCTGGAAAAAAGAAGAAGAAGAAATTCTAGCCATCTCAACAAAGGCCAAATTTTAGGTGTGTACAAAGTGAACACAAAATCCCTCTTGTTGTCCCACATGTAGAGATCCATGTATGAGAAAAATCAAATCCTGGCTCAGTGTCAGGGCTTGGTTTATGAAGCGAAACAACTCGGATGGCTCAGGCTTATTACAGACTTCATCGAACACTATTTTTCTAAATTCTATTTCTGTTCAGAGAGTTCACTCCTAGCTAGGGTTAGCACACTCAAGCTTACTCACGATCATGTTGGGTGGTTTGAGGGGAAAAGAATAAGTCTCCTAAGTCTCCTGAACTACTGGATGTGGCAAAACTTTCTGTGTTGGTATTATCTGGAAAGGCTGCATGTAAGTTTGGAGGCAAGGAATTACATGTATTTGTAGGAAGCGTATTAAAGAGCAATATTACCATAATATATTATTCAAGCATGAGTCGACATCTGGGGGGTGTTTCACAAAGATTCTAAGTTGAACTTATCTCTAAGTCGGACTTAAAAATTATGGAAAGCCGTTAGCATCTATGAAAATATTTTGTAAAAGTTATTGAAAAAGGAGTAAAAGTTATTGAAAAAGGCATAAAATGATGATTAAAAACATTCATATTTTCTATTATCAAGGAGATTTCATGTTCATGTGTGGAATTTATAAAACTCTGAAATACTTGATTTCTCGCTTTTAAATATATTTAATTTAAAGGCAACGGATGGCTCTCCATAATTTCTAAGTCCAACTTAGAGTTAAGTTCGACTTAGGATCTTTGTGAAACACCCCCCTGGAATTGTAATCAATATGCACGATATCAAATCCCCTTGGCAAATTGTATCTTCCAGTATAAAAAGCGTTCAGTATGATGAAGGCTAAAGGCAAAGAAAATTGTGTCCAAAACAACTTGCCATTTTTAGTTGATTCATTAAGATACACAGCTGGGCAACTCTTGGTTTTCGTTTGTTTGTCTTTGTTTTGTTTGTGCGCTGGATTTAATGTCTTTTTTTATTATTAAAAAAAAGTGATATTTATTAACAAGGCTAAAGGCAGAGAAAATTGTGTCCAAAACAACTTGCCATTTTTAATTGATTCATTAAGATACACAGCTGGGCAACACTTGGTTTTTGTTTTTATGTCTTTGTTTTGTTTGTGCGCTGGATTTAATGTATTTTTTTATTATTATAAAAAAAGTGATATTCATTAACAAGGGTCCCTGGCAGAAAAGAAATAGGAGGGAGGGGGGGGGGGGGGGATTGGTGATATGGTTTTCAATTTAAATCTGTTTCAGGCAAGCACATGTCAAACAAAACTATGCATAAAGGTTTCAAGCCAAATGCAACAAAGCAAAGCAGCTTCAGGCAAATACACATTCACAGACATTACCAATTTCTTTAAAGAGGAAATGTTAGTGTCTGGTAACCAGACTACACACATGTGTTTACGGCTGAGTAGAACCAAAGTATTTAGGCTCATTACCAACATACAGGTATATTCACAAACAGGGAAATAAACATGCATGCAGAAGGAAGAAAATTTATTATTAGAGGCTTTAATATCAAAAGGCAGTTTCTTTGGTAATCTATATAGCATGGTCCATAGGTTAATAATTTTTCTCAGCGATTCAAATTTCAAAGGAATGCACATGGATTTCCATCTACAATGCATTTGAATAACACACTCAGAAGATGCAAGAGGAAATGTGGGCTCAGAGTTCAAATATTTCCTGTTTTCTGCAGGAAAAAATGTTCATCGTCCTGTTACCTGACTTAACATCCTGTTACAATACCTTTTCCCACCTACATGTGAACTTCCTTGGTCTTTTTTTTTATTATACCTCGATAACAGGCCTTTAATACATGTATATTACAAATGCAACAAGTGTTATCATGCAACTACAGTGAGCTTAATATACAGTTTAGTGTTGACCAATTAATACATGCTCCTGCATTTTATACAATGTAGTAATGTACATGTATGAACATAGAAGAGCCAATTTTTTAGCTTCATTATATCGTTTGAGCAAGGTCAAGGGTCAACTCAGGACGGGATTTCAATAATCTTCACAACCAAGAAGATAATGTGATCTAATCTTTAAGACCAGTCCTGAATAAAAACATCAATGTTCTATCAGAGACCTTCTCCTTTTGTGTTCTCTCTCTCTCTCTCTCTCTACTCTCTGCATCTCTCTCTCTCTCTCTCTCTACTCTCTGTATCTCTCACTCTCTCTCTCTTTTTCTCTCTACTCTCTTTTTTCTAATTCTTTAGTCACTCTCACAATTTCTTGCTCTCTTTCTTTCTGGCTGTCTACCGGTATATCTTATTCCTGGCTAGACAAAATGCCCTTCCTTCCCTTTTCCACTTCTATTAATTTCATTTCCTTTATTATACAATTTTCACACATTTTCCCCTTTCCGCATGAGCACACACATCATGCATACACAGGACCTCATGAAGTGCCTTTGAACGTTGTCATTGTAAAAATCTATTCGGATATGGCATGGTAAACTGCTTAAAAAACAACTGTTGGACAAAATAAAAATGATTCATAAATATACATGAATATCGAGTGGGGTAAAAAAGAATTACATGGAGGTGAGCACAGCAAAAACTGCTAATTGTTATGTGTGTCACAAGATAAAGAAAAAGATAAATATTTGAAATGTAATGTATTATGCAAACATTGTATATTAATTAGCATGACTAATAACTTTTACAGTTCATACATGTTTTGATTGCATTGTCACTTCACTAGTTTTTTTCTTCCTGAAACCTTAATCACAGTATACTATCTTTGTTTTGTCCCAATATGTTTTGAGGCTTTCATATTTGAAAGAGGCTTTATCGTTCTTGTATCCGGTACAGGGATGCGTAACACAATATTTGGAATTGATCCAAAGATGGGAATGGCAAATGAAAGTCATTGTTGTATCAACATCTTGTTTTTAAAAAGCTGATGATGAGCCAATCAGAATGGTTGTTTCAAATAAGCAATTGATTCTAAACCTTTGTGTTACGCGACCCTGATCAATGGCATACTACAAACTGTTTAAATAACAAATTCTAAACTTGTCTTAGACACATTTATTCAAAATTGCTTTTGATGATCAACTAACTCTGTTCACATTGATGTGTATTTCATATGTATTGTAATTTGTAGGTTTATTCGCAATTGTTTATCAGTCTATTTGTTTGTTATAGCGCTTAGAGAATTTGGCAGTAAGCGCTTTATAAATAATCCTGTTTGATGTTTTCGATTAGTTATAGCCAGCCTTACTTTATATTTATTCTTTTGTCATGTGTAAAATTTGCAATGTTTTGTTTGTTATATATTTGTAAAACTGCAAAAGAAAAAGAAAATCAAACAGAAATAAATAAAGAAAATCAAATCTAATCATATCCTTGATTGGGGGAGGGGTAGGTATCTTACCTTGGCTACTTTGTGCTGGTCCTCCAAACGCCTGGTTGAAATCAGCAAACCCACCCTGCTGGGCTGCCGGTTGCCCAAACGCAGCCTGCGTAAACGGTGTCTGCTGTTGACCAAAGCCTGCTTGTTGGGCTGGCTGACCAAACGGTGATTGCTGAGTTGCTTGACCGAAGGGAGCTTGACCAAAGCCTCCTGCTTGTGCTGCTGCTGCAGAAACAAAAGTTTATGAGATCTTAATCAAAGGCCGTTACTCTTAAATTATAAAAAGAAAGAAAAACAAATTATGCTTCCATAAGAAAAAAAACTATTTAAAGATGTATTAAAGTTGCTCATGCATGGGTAGATAGAGGGTAGCACACCGTACGCACAGGAGCGTAATACCTGTTGGCTCAGTGCTATGTAGTGATCGCCAAGTTGCTTACTTCACGACCAACTATATACCCACCCATGAACATCTTTAACACCAATATAATTGTCTCACTCATATCGACTGGTGCCTATTATAACTTTAGGCAAACACAAAGGACACACCTTTCAATATATTTTACGATATTGACACGCATCGATATTACTATAAAAAATACCAAGCATGATTTGATCTTCTGACAATGGACAAAGTTAACCGACTCAAGAATGTTTAAATATATAATTCAATTGTTCTATCCTAACAACAGGCCCAACATAGAGTGACACAAAGAATTTTACAATATTGATATTAAATCCTAAGTACATTTCTGTACATTTCATTTATTTTATTCTTTCTTACTGGCAATTTTTATATATTTTCATTTGTTAATTATTGTATTTTAATTTGTTTTAAACAGTTTTCAAGAGCTTTCCAGAGCTATATCACTCATAATATCCAAATAGACATTTTCACTGATCATACCTGGTTGTGATGTGCTTGCGAAAGGATCTCCCCCTAGATCAGCCAGCAGATCAACTGACTTCTGTTTGTTGGCAGTTTGAGCTAGCGTAGGAGGTTTGCTAATGTTGTGTGTGGAAGTGGAGTGACCAGGTGGCTGTAAATCAAATCAAGAAAGTGAATTAATCTATGATAATAATAATAATATGTCTTGTTTACCCAGGGTAGCCTCATCAGTATTCATACTGTTCTCCCTAAGGGCCCTGCAATCATATTATTACCCCGGTCATCGGATTCAAGCTTACCAGCACACAATGTATGCACATTCTCCACTCCCTGGGGAGCATTTCAGCAAATGAGCTGCCGCAAAAGAGCCACCACGATTTTTTAATTGTAAATAAATGGCAAATACGTCACAAACACTATGAACATGACTGACAAAGAAAGCGGACAAAATATACAGTTCCTCAGGTAGACAAAGGAACATCCCTTCACTGCTATTAGGTATGTAAAAATGTGTAGAACAGGTGTCACATGCATATTCACTTTTTACATAATAGCAGTGAAGGATGTTCCTTTGTCTACCTGAGGAACTGTATATTTTGTACGCTTTCTTTGTCCGTCATGTTTATTGTAAAAGGACTGTGCTTCAATCATGTTTTTACATGGATTTTAGCCAAGCCACTTTAATGCACTCAAGAGGCCAATGAATTTGTTCGAACTGGATACCTATTTATCTCACCTGGGCCCCGTTGTATTAAACTTACCACTGATGTTAACTTTGCCATTGATATTAACTACCACCCTGGCAACATCACTCAACAGCCAATCATATCAAGGTGTCCATGGCTGTTACCATCAATTGCAAAGCTACCCTCACTGCTACATTTTATGCGACAGGGCCCAGGATCAAGACAAGTAAATGTTGATTACTGTCTACAGGTGTAGTAAAAGGATAATAGTTTGTACAACAGGGGCCCGTTTCTCGAAACCAACGGCAAGACAGTCATAACTTCATTCGCCAATTACGGAGATGTCTACCCGATGAATGACATGTGATGGCGCTGCACATCGACTAAAAGGTTATGACAGAGATATGACAGGGTTTGGAGGCGTTATAACTACTTAGTCATGATGTTGATGTTGTCCTTGGCAAAGAGGGCTTCGTGAAACAAGTAGCGGACAAGTAGCTTACTAATGCTGATTTAGTCAAGAAGTTAGACTTATGATGGTTTTGAGAAACAGGCCCCAGAGATCCACAGGCCACAGACTTATCCAATGAATAGCACTGATTCATTATTAAAACTCAACCAAAATTTACGAGGCACTAGTAATTTTCTTTGAGATTACAGAAATGACCCCAGTGTGCCTCAATATAGCCTTAACTTTTCCTCCTCTGGAAGTTTGATACATTTTTTTAATGATAATTTTCAGGATACACTGCCCTACATTGGATGACACTGTTCTTGTAATAGTACACTATTCATAACACCTCCAAAATATTACCTGTAAGACTTTTATCGGTGCTGCGTTGCTGCCTATTAACGACTTGAGTGGTTTGGGCTCCGGTGTACTGTGTGAACTGCTTGTGCTTTTCCTCTCCGCACTCTCCGACGCCTCTTTGGCTTTGGCAGCCGCGAGGACCGCGGCTTGGCTTGGCTCGACGTACCACCTCTTCTTCTCGTACTTTTGTACCAGGTAGTCTCGCACCTTACCGTCTTCTTTGGACTCTGGACCGGGCTGTGATTTGGAGTCGTACAAGCCCAGCCATATGTGCCTACTAGCCTGTAGAAAGGGCAAGGAGGTGCAAGAACACATGGAATAGGTGAAAAGAAGAGCATCATTTCGATGAGCATATACTGTATAATCACTCATAAGCAGGTTGGTGCTAATGCCACGCATGGGTGGATTAACAAATAAATAACTTTCTCATTTCTAATCCCATTTGAATTTTTTTTTTGACATGGTCTTCCCATTTTTCTGCTTCTATCAAAACCAAGGTAATATCAGGGTGGACTTCCCCTTTAATGTTTGTCAGTACCGGTACTCATTCTGTTTTACTTTTAATCAGATATTGCTAAAACTTTCACTAATTTGTTTTTATTGTTTCCTTTTTATTAATACCAGCTGATTACTTAGGTTGACTTCCCCTTTACAGAACATCAAAGCCTTATTCAAGAAACTAAGATTGACAAATTCTGACTTTCCTCTCTCCTTCCCTCCGCCCCCCCCCCCCCAAACTTCACCACCTGTCTACTTGACTATCACAAAATAGTCCTACAGTTTTTACATTGAGTGACCCAATATAACTACATGTATATATTAGAATACATAAGCTTTAAAAAGAACTTGAGAAAGGAGATTTACACAGAAGCAACAGGAGGCATATATAAATTTTTTTCAAAGAAAAAAAGAGAGAACCAAAGTGACAAGTAACATTGCATGAAATTGAAGCAAAACAAACAAGGTTGTTAACGGCTTACTTTGAATCATCGTGTCATTGTGTTGGGTCGGGTGGTCCAATTTACCTGACACTTTGTGAAAACTGTTCGGCAAATCTATGAAACTTCGGGTCCTTAAAGGTAATACAAAGTTTTGGTATGGGGTCATGAATTTGGTTCAAATGAACTTATTGGAAGCATATGCAATCCTACAATATTGAGTGATCGTTGCTGCGGTTGAAATCGAGTCTAAAGTTATGAAATTGTAAATAATTAACTCTTTATGATATATAGCTCCCTCTCAAGGTCAAGATATTAATTAAGCTATAAAACAATGTTTCTTGACTAAAATCGACCGATTAGCTCTTCCCGTTTGGAAATTATATATCTCAACTAAATATTCTGAGATTTTCATGGTCGCAGCTACCATTGTACGGCCGTAGGCGCTATTTGAAATTTATCAACATTTACCGGGAGCACCGGTAAATTTTTATATTAAATTTTTCTCGAAAGCAGAAGGGTTTTAGGGGCTAAAATTTCTTGTGCTTATAATACATCCACAGGGGCATCCAAATATATCAAAATTGTAAAGAATCACTATCCACCCAATTTTCAAAATTTCCCAAAACTTTGTATTACCTTTAAGGTGCATCTTCACATGATTCCCGTTTTCGTTTCACAAAAGGTCATGTAACGTAACCACACAAGCGGACGCCATGACCTGATGATTCAGAGTACGCTGTTGTTAACAGTTTTCCTATAATATGATTGATGAAACTGTTAATTTTTACCTCATTGCCACTCTTTTCTAAGGAAGTCATTTCTACTGCTGTATAACTGGCCATTGAGATGGATTTGACCCTGTGTGGTGGATTGATGCCTCTTCTGTAGAGATACAAATAAAACAAAATAAAACGACATCATCACTCTATGCCAACGGAAAGGGATTACTAACAAACCACAACACTACAGGGGAGTGTCTCACAAAAACTAAGAACGACTAAGAACGACTGAGTTCTGGTCATGCGATCGCATTGAAATAAAACTTGAACTTGAAAACTTGAACTTGAACTTGTGAAATTGTGGAAATGATCAGAAAAGGTTGATCATCCAGCATAGGTATTGGTGTGTACTGCAAGGTTCTGGAATCATCAAAATGATAAAAATTTGGCCCAGTCTTGGTAAAGTTACAAGCACTGTACACAGAAAGATGTATACGGGACTACAAAAACATGTGTCATGAAATTCCATCCAGATTTTTATGCCGTTACATGCCATATTTAGAATATCAAGGCATTTGAAGAGCCATGCTTTCCAGGGAACATTTTTAATCTGATGTTCTTCTACATTTGCAAAATAACAATAATAACGTTCACAAATAATTTTTTCCCTCTTCCCAGAACTCAACCTTCTCTTTAAATTGGACTTGAACTATGGCAGGCCGTTCATGCCACTATTTCCTCTTATCATTCCTGGAATTGTTTTCTCAAGGGACGTACAAATGATGTTCACAAATCAACAGAATTTAAATTTGTTGATAGTTCATTATTGAAAGAAAAAAACATCTAAAGATCATAATTTGTAATGTTTTTTCCCTTCTAATTTTACATCTGGTTCAAGACTTTTGTAATGGCATGAATTGCATAACGTAGTATAAGTCCAAGTCTTAAATATAACTTTATATACAACTATAGTTTAAAATGAAAATGACTTTTTCTATAACAATGAACTATCAAAAATGTAAATTGTGTAGATTAGCGACGTCCCTTGAGAGACCAATGGTGAGAGCAACCAGTGGCATGAATGGCCTGCAATAGTTCAAAGTCCAACTTACAGATGTAAGTCGATCTTAGTCTTTGGAAACACCCCCTTTAAAAGAGTTGTTCTAGTGGATACACAAGAATTGAAGTAAACGTTTTCTGTATCATATTATGTGAAGCACACCCTACATGTACATGTATTCTTTTCTATGGTGGCGAATCTTATAAATAATCTCAAGTTCTGGTGATGACTGAAAATATTTTTTCACAGAATCAACAGAAGAAACTATCACTTAGGGTCTGAGCCCAAATCTTTAAAATGATATCTTATTATCTGCTTGATAATTTTCATAGGAAAATGGAATGGACTGTATAATAGCTGAATAGTGAGGAACAAAAGATGAAATAGAGGTAGTCCTTCAACACATGTGCCTATCATGTTGCCCCCTATACTTTGCAAAAAGTGAGTAATGCTTTTCAGTGACTGTGGTTCCCACCAAGTGTTTGTTTGTTTAATTTATATTTTGCTGGTCTGAATGACTCATCTACTGTATAACAATTCAGAATTACCATTTTTTCGGCAAAATCGTTAAATGGGAATTCCATTCCCAGAACTCAAAATTCACAGACTAGACTCTACTATGGAAATCACAGAAAACTCTCCGAACTAATCCTAACAATCTTCATACTGCTGCCAAAAATGGAATATGGTTGCCAAAATCTGAAAGCCCATGGGCGCTTATGCCCGATGATAAGAAACATGGTAGGCAAAAAGGAGCTTAAAGTTGGAAAATACAATGTTTTGTGCCGTTTTTTTTTAAATATTAATTATCACAAGCCACTATACTGATCCAAGAACTGAAAAAGTGTGGCTCTGGCACGAATCACATTACATGTACGTGCTAGCCTGCCATGTAACCTGCAGATAGCTATATTTATTTTTACAGGTTTGCCTGATTTATTACATACATGTTCAACCTTATACAGGCCTTCTGGCCGGATCTCTCGTTGTAGCGATGTTGCTAGCTAAGTTTTCTGGGGCTCGCGACAAGGGGAAACCAATGGCAATGTTGATTTATTTTTCAGTTTAAAATTGAAGCTCCGAAATGCTAAAGCATACAAATCATGGCTCGATCCCTTACATGTATGATGTACATGTATGTATACAGGGCTGTCAACCCTCCCGCATTTGGAGGGAGTCTCACGCCACCACGCTCATTCTCCCGCCGCTCCAAAATGCTCTTACCCCCCCCCCCCCCCCCCCCCGCTTATTCAGCGGCTGGCCGAGTCGTTGCGAAATTTTCCGCTTATAAAATCAGCGGCTGGCTGGATTTGGCACTTAATATTTTCTCCAAAAAAAAAATCTCCCGCCAAGCAGTTTCCCAAAGTTGACAAAAAATCTCCCGCCAAGCAGTTTCCCAAAGTTGACAGCCCTGTGTATATCAATTAAAAAATTAAAAATAAATACATCTGTCAAGAAGGGTGAAATTTCCCTGTAATTAACTTAAGTTTGATAATATAAACGGGGGGAAATGGTGAATTGTTTAATGACCACAAACAGCTGTCTGTCTGAGTGACGGAGAGAGAAAGACACACAGAGATCTATGGAAACCATTGGGCTTGTCTAGGGAAACAGGGAGAGATCAGAGTAGAGCAGTACTGAAGTAGAGAGAGATTGACACTATTTACAAACACAGTCAGTATCATTTTATGAATACTAGGCTAATCAACAGATAACATTAACAATTAAACATCATTCAACAACCAAGTTCAAAATCAAATTAACCAAAGCAAAAGGGTAAAAAAAATTGAATCATTACTCATTACAATTAGCTGCATTAAGTGCATTAATATACATTTCTAGCATCAAATGTTTCAGTCCATTATACTGAAAAAGACGGATATAATCTGAGATCAAACAATGGAGACACTAGTTGAATGCCCGGCTTGATCGTCCGGTACACGCCCCATGTAAGGCAATGTACCTCATATAACCGCCAGCAGCAGCCCGTGCATAATGAACACGTAACCGTAAGTCATGCCCGACCGCTGCACTACCCGCCCAAATAAAATGCCGGTATGCCAAGTTTGATCATAATACTTACAAAATCCCACTGCATGCTGTACAAACAAATGTCCCTATTGTCATGTCAACATATGTAGGTCCCCTCTGATTACACTCGAAACATGTTTTGTTGTGTTCCCTGCTAACCAGCTCCCGTAATTGCTTGAGATGCTTGTCATCGAGTTTCCTTTTCGACGCCATTTTGAATGAATCGCAACAATGAAATCGATAATCCCACCAATTTTGTTATCGTGTGTAAATCTGAACATCCAACATGTGGCATTTAATTGTTATTCTTTCTCAAAAATAGCACAATTAGTGGCTCTGTTACACGTATTGTACTCTTTAGTAATCCATTGAATAATTAAAAGTTGATTAACACACCACAAATTGTCAAAATTCCATTTTGGGTAAATTCAGATCCAATCTAGTATTGTCCTAAAACGATATCGTCTTGTTATCATTGTGAAAGCCTACTATGAATAATGGCTTGCGAATGTACGCACGCCCCCTTAATTTATTAGTCATTTCAAGGTCGTGTTTCAACGAAAATTTGAACAAATTACCTATCCTTTGGCTTTGCTGCGTGCGGGGCATGAAGTTATTGTATGCAAAAATAATCAGCATTTATTTCATAACCAAAATAGACAGTGCACAAATGGACCATAATATATACAGAGATATCATTCATAGCACACAAATCATGGCCATTAATAACTAATATTATTTGTTGAGGGGTCCACACAATGTAGGCCCACATGCTGTTTAGTGGATCCCTCCATTTTCACATAACATAAACATACAGCACCATTTGCCTTTTTCTTCTCGATTTAGATTATAATTATAATATGATTGTTTTTATCATTCCTTGTAACTTGTAACTAATATGAATATTGTTTTTTGTTAAGCAAAAAATAACATGTAACACTTGTATAATTATACATTTTGTAGGCCTATACTTTGTCAAATGCACGGTTTGTAATTAATTTATTGTAAATCTGGTAAATGTACTTTGAACTTTGACATGCTTCAGTCTAAAGTTAAGAAAGTTCTAAGAAGAAAGTAAAGAGGAAAGATGGGGGAAAGTGAACGAAGAATAAAGGGAGAGGGTATTTGAAGTGGAGAGCAGAAGTCCACCTCACACACACGCACACACATTCATATATAATATATTATATGATATGTACTTACACCCATACATGAAAGGAGCTATCACAACATAGTATTCAAGCAGTTTCATTTCAATGAAAGACACTGACCGACTATAATCATGAAGAGTAAGCGAGTTTAATAAAAGAAAACACTGAAGGTTACCTTGAAATCAAACGCGGTTTAGAATACAATTTAGATATTTGAGTCATATGCCCCTGATAAAAAATGGTCGGCCGCCCTGTTCCCATTTTGCCTGGGGCCCAGCCGTGCGGGGGGGGGGGGGTCTTCGTATAGCCATCAAATTAGCAAGGGGGATACGTTTTGAACATCGTAGCCATGTAAAAGGAAATAGACAAGGACAACAAAAAAAACATTAATTGCCAGACTAGCCTGAGAAGAGCAATTTGTAGGTGAAGGATCTCCATGCACACGACTGTACTTGTTATCTACCTCCCTCACAGTCGAAACTCAACAAAGTAGGGGTATAGCGTATTCTGAGTATCTCAATTCCACCACAACCGTTTACTGATGTTTGGCTACGCCTCGGTCAATGTTTTTATTTAATGTTTTTATGTTCTGTTCTTCGAAAGAGTCAAAATATGTATAATTACTTTGCTCCAATTATATTCAGACAAGAGATAGCAAACCCCCTCTCTCTTCAGGGGCGGATCTACCCCCCCCCCCCTTAGGATGCCAAATGAAAATGTGATGTGCATAGAAAAACGCCATTATATCTCCAGACTTTTTATGGTCTCCATTGTGTTAGTAGATGCCAGGAAAACATCACTTACGGGGTTCAAAATAACCCCCCCCCCCCTAAAAAAAAAAAAAAAAAAAAAAAATCGCCTCGACGCTATGCGGCTCATGGATGATGGGGGTTCACATTTTCTCTGCTTCGTCATAAGGTCAACCCCCCCCCCCCTTAGCAAAAAGCTATATCCGCCCCTGCCCTTTTCTCCCGAGAATAACACACTACCTGTCAGTGATTTCCTTGGATTTAATATTGTAGTTTATTGTGTTAGGTCCATGGTTTATAGGGGACGAAACTTGCAGGTTTGCCAGTGATTTATATCAATTCTATTTTCAATATCAAGAGCATATCTGTGTTATGTACAAGGGTGTCGATTTGTATCCGTGGTTGAGGGGGATGATAGGTGCCAAAATATTTTCGGCAATGGATCAAAGCAACCAAGAGGTAGAAGCGTGTGGCAAGTTGCACCCCCTCCCAAGCGCATAGCCAGAATTTCATTTTAGGGGGGGGGGGCGGTAGTGAGCACGCGAAACGTGCGAAGCGAGCTCCCTAGGGGGTTTGGTGCAGGGAGCGGGAGTTCCCCCCTCCCCCGCAAAGCGCGGAAGCTTTGACGTTTCATTAGATTATTAAAGAAAGAAGACGATTCGATGTACCATTCTCTACTCTTAATCCTTGTCTGAATTCATTTTTGTCCATTCCTGCGCGAGCGCGGAAGCTTTGACGTTTCAATAATGGTTTATTATGTAATTTAAAAGTACATGCATCATAATTGTCATTTTACATGAAAAGCAGCAGAAGCCGGATTATTCATGTTTACATGCTGACATGATATAGGATTTCCCGGCCAAATTCGCGAGTTTGTCATTAAAATTAATTTGTCTTGCGTTCAAATTCGACGGTTTTAGTGCTGTCGGGTATATCTCGGGTTTATATTCCTTTTTCTAGATTTCAAATCTATGAAGTTTTCGTTAGAATCTATGTATGTTTCA
Source organism: Strongylocentrotus droebachiensis (assembly GCA_035222895.1). Taxonomy (NCBI): domain Eukaryota; kingdom Metazoa; phylum Echinodermata; class Echinoidea; order Camarodonta; family Strongylocentrotidae; genus Strongylocentrotus; species Strongylocentrotus droebachiensis. The sequence goes on from JAVYIG010000449.1 coordinate 361,282, forward strand.
TTCAAATTAATGAACAAATTGCTTCTTTCGCTATTTGGTCATTCGATTTAGCGCAACACGATTTTCTGACATCGCGACGGTGTACTTCTAGCATTCTAATTCATTTGTAGCATTCAAATTAGCACTTTGTGCACTAAAATTAATGGTCAATATACATTTCTCGCTTATTAAACACATTTTATAGCTCATTCTTTTTCTTTCAAGATCGTTTTTTCATGTGTATTTCATCCTATTTTATTTTCTTGCATTTATACTCTTTATATGCTTTTAGATTTATCAAATATTCATCAGCCTTTAAGTTTGATTGTTAAAAAAAAAGACTTACATCTACGGACTTGATGGTCTCAATATTTGTGTGTAAGGAAGTTTCATGTAAGGAAGTTGTTTGTCTTGTGTTTCATCATAAATTTATCACAATTTCATTATGAAGGAAATGTACAATATTGTGACTGGGGTAGGTGTTTTTGTATCCACACTTTTCCGGGGTATATTAACATGTCCATTCAGAGATGCCATTTCCCTCGATTTCGCCCCTTCTTTACCTAATGTCTGACTACAAACATATGCTTTGTACTCAAAATTAATAAATTGCATAACAGAAAAGACCCCAATGGCAAATCATGTATATATTTAATTGTATTTTTTTTTAACTGTAAAAGTGTGTTGCATTTCTTCTCCCTAACATTCCTAACTTGAATAAACATAATTCGAATACGAATGACAGGTGTTAATTTGAATGATAAAAATGACGCCTCGACAAGACAGTGACGATTAATTTGAATGCTAGTTGAGCAGTTTCTAAATTGAATGACAGATCTATGAAATCCTTCGACCAAAATCCTAAATTAAATACAAAATCGGGAAAATTGAATGATAATTGGCATGGCAAAGCTGATGTGCGCTATCTTAAATGCAAAGTAAATGAATTCGATTGACAAACTCGCGAATTTGGCCGGGAAATCCTATAATAAAGTGACATGTTGCATTTTGAAATATTTACACGTTAAAAAGATTGTTAAAAATACATTCAAAATAACATTACACGTTAAGAATAACAAAAGAAAGATTTATACTCTCGTTTAGAATGAATACATTGGATTTTAAGACTAAACAAGACTGAGGTGAAGACTAGTACTGTGTTTGAAAATTAACATGTAGTTAAAAAAGCATTTAATTATGGTTAATTAGATTGATCAAATATGGTAAAGGGCTATTTTTGAAGCGATTGGTTTTGCATTTGAAATTATGATATGTAGGAGTCTGACGTAATGACATTCTAATTTTTTTTTGAAGGTAGCCAGTTCTGGCATGCTGGGTGAGTTGCTAAAAGATTTTGCAAATTTTATACACAGTACTAGTCTTCTTTCCTCAAGTGTACTTAAATTGCATACTTGACATGCATGTGAATATGAAAATTAGAGCCTAAAATAATTTTGCAAACCCTCCGTTGTATTCGTTCGAGACTGTTTTTCTGTTCAGATGTAAGACCCCTATGAAATACAGGGGCGCATTATTCTAATACTGGTCGTTTATAACCTGTGTAGATTAATACTAAATCATTTAAAGGTAAATTAAATTTCTTGAGTTTCCTCAACATATACATTTTTCTATTACATCTTTTCATTAGCTCATCAATATACAAATTCCACTTTAGATCAGACTGGATGATCACTCCAAGAATCTTAGCACTGTGCCTATTACACAACTCGGTGTTGCTAATAAAAATAATTTCTGGGTCTGGTGGATTTTTCATGAAACTAATTGGAGGGTAAAACACTTTGAAGGATTTAGTGACATATTGTTCACAATAGACCAAGATTGCACAGAATTAAGTACTGATTGTAATTGTGAGACATCTGTATGTCTGTATTCATCTTTCGCCCATCCCGCGCGAAGCGCGTAAGCTTTACCGTTTCATTAAATGAGTTAGAGAAGGAAGACGATTCGTTGTATCGTGTCCTTGTCTGAATTCACCTTTTCATTAAATTATTAGAGAAGGAAGACGATTCGTTGTATCGTGTCCTTGTCTGAATTCAGTTTTCCCCCTCCCGCGCGAAGCGCGGAAGCATTGACGTTTCATTTGATTATTACTCTTAATCCACTTCTGAAATCATTTTCAAATCAAAGAAGCTTTTACGTTTCATTAAATTATTAGTAAAAGAAGACGATTCGTTGTATCGTGTACTTTGACGTTTCATTTAATTATAACTCTTAATCCTAGTCTGAATTCAGTTACCCCGCGGAAGCTTTGCCCATTTCACTAAATTATTAGAGAAAGAAGACGATTCGTTGTACTGTTCTCTATATTAATTCATAATTCAGTTTCCCCACATGATCAGGCGCGTAGCCACGGGGGGGGGGGGGGGGGGGGCACGGGGGGCACGTGCCCCCTAAAATTTCCAGGATCGGTTGAAATTTTGTAGACCCCTTTTTTTTTTTTTACCTCGATCGATTACATGTATGTGCCCCCCCAAACATCAAACTCTGGCTACGCGCCTGCACATGATGTACGTATGGAACGTTCGTTCGCAAATCTTTGCATGCACAGCCCGAGTGGTGGGTAGCATGTTATCTCCCGGCAGTGCTTGTCGCAAAAGCTTCTCGAAAGAAATTACTGTTAGTGTTAACGGCCACTAATTAGGCCCATTAGTGACTATACAAAATATATGCTCTTCCTGGCTATTTGGGAATGTGTCAGTTTGCAACAGAAATGGAGAAACGCGAATTTTGTTGAAAATCATGTGATATCACGAACATTTATAAATCACTTGTATGAAATTGAAAATAAGTCATGGTTGGATTTTATTTGGGGGGCTAGCGCCCCAAGCCCCCTAATCTTTCTCCAAAAATGAAAAATGTTTTAGGAAATATCAGGAAATAAAATGAGTGAATTAAAAAAAAAAAAAGATACAATGACGTGAATTTTAAAAAGGGTGAACGGAAACAACATAACAACTAGTGAACTAATCTTATAAGTCATACTAATGTCGAAAAATCTTTCACCTTGTCTCCGATCTCATCACGAATTCATCACAGAGTTCATCTATGTTTACACTGTCCAGGATTGTCTGATGTGCATAGCAGATTGCTACCTTTGCGCTTCGCGCTTAACATTTAGCTCGTTGCTTTTTGACGCTGCGTCTTTGCATTTGGCGCACTGCATTTCTATGATGCTGTTGATGGAACAAATTGAATAAATTCATAAATTCCTGATGAAGCCGTATGAGCGAGAGTTCAATTTATTCTTGTCTCATATACGGTTGTCTCATTTACTTCGTATACATTATGAAAATGAGATAGCAAAATGTGTATATTGATGGTCTTCTTGCGAGTTATAACCATTAACTACTCTCATCGGGCTCTCATCATTAATTTTTCTCTTCATTTTTTTATTTTTTTCATGGTGAATTATTGGGGGGGGGGGGGGGGGCATGATTGTACAGGCCATCCCCCCCCCCACCTGAAATATTGGGGGGGGGGGATATATCCCCCCCCCCCATCCCCCCGGGATCGACACCCATGAGTTATGTATATTAAGGCTTAACAAAGCGATAATTAAGGTTTTCTCTGCATTGGCTGAATATTCAAAACCCCAATAGAATTACTAATAAGGACATGGCTAAAAGTAGTCACATACCCTTGCTGTACATATAGATGTAGCATGATGGGTACGGGTAAAACATAAGCTTTGAATAAAAATGTAGAGCGCCGTCTGATGGCTGGAGCTGGCCATTTAGTTCAACATCCATATATGGTCCGCTGCAGCTTGGCTGAAGATGAGCGAGCAGTCCGGAAAAGTTCTCTTTTACGAAAGAATAATGTTGATAATACATTTAGTCAAATAGTGCTAAGAATATCCTGAACTAATATCCTACTTCCAATCTATTGACAAATAGAACGAAAAAAATTGTTACTCTAGCTCATTAACGCCATGAGGGATGGCAAATTATTATTATAGTTGCAGCTGGACCCCTATAGAACAGAGCCATTTTAGTAATTGATTTAATTCTTGATTTGTATTTTATTTGTATTTTGTAAATTGTGTTCTTGTATGTATTTGAATTTGTATACGTAAAATAAAACCAAACCGAACCAAGCAGCTGAAGTACCCCCGGCCTTTTCACATTTTATCTTATTTAAAGCCCCACTGTCCTCGTTGTCGCTACTTGCTCCCTCGATATATAGAAAACTTCCCCAATCGGTGCCTGTTGGTCCCCCATGATCCTCTTTTTCTTATGTTAATTGAGAGCTGAGTTGATGAGATAGCCACCTGTCAGTGACCTCGCTGTGTGGTCTAATCCCTTCTGGCCCAGTAGTATTGACGGTCTTTAAATGAAATATATATATACGCTTCTGTGGAAGCGTGAGAGGGCACCTTAAGCCGCAAATGTTTCACACATAAATTATAATATACGTGATTTTGAAACTGTAAAGATATAGCATGTACAATTCCACATAATGCAGATCTTACCTTTAACCCAATTGTAATTCAAACATTACCGGTAGATCCGACCCTATTATAGTAAACTTTAAATATATCATAAAGTTCTCTGTTGACTGATCACGTTCTAATGTCCCTATGATATAATGAAATAACATAAGTCTAGCTGTGTACCCCATCTTATTGATAGGCCTCTACTAATAGACCCATATAGCATTTCTTTTAACAACCAATGTTTAGATTATCATCATCATAATCATAATGAGACGAAATATGACTTTTATAGTGCACGTTTTAAGTGGTATATACATTGTACCAGTAGAAGATAAACAACATTTTATAATAAAGAGAGAGAGAGAGAGAGAGAGAGAGAGGGGGGGGGGAAGAGTAAGGGAGAGAAAGAAATAGAGAGAGGTAGAGAGAGAGATGGGAAGAAGGAAGGAAGGACTCAAGGAGGAAGGAGGGAAGGAAAATCGGTCTTTTAAACGCGTGTTATCAATAGGAATTCAACAACTTCTGCACCCCAAATGACTCTATTGAGAAGGTAATTAAATTGAACGCTATTTTACGCTACATTCCCACAGTAATTGTAGGGTATGAGACTCATTTCTCTGAAAGTCGTGTCGAAATTTTACAATGTTAAGTATACAATATTAATCAATCCAAAATCTCAAACCACATCAGACTAAAATTAATACTCAAGAAATCACAAAAACTGATTTATATGAGGAAGGCGGTTCGCCTGTTGACATTAAATACAAAAGTTTTATACGCAGTCACCTGTAGCGGTTCTATAAGGACTTTACTATTAGTAGTAGTAGTAGAAGAAGTAGTAGTAGTAGTAGTAGTAGTAGCAGCAGCAGCAGCAGTAGTAGTAGTAGTAGTAGTAGTAGAAGAAGTAGTAGAAGTAGTAGTAGTAGAAGTAGTAGTGGTAGTAGTAGTAAAAGTAGTAGTAGTAGCAGCAGCAGCAGCAGTTGCAGTAGTAGTAGTAGTAGTAGTAGTAGTAGTATCAGGTTTGTTGTTATTATTATCTTCTCTTTTTTGGGGGGGGGGGGGGGGGGACTTTGAGTTTCTCGCATTCATTTTCTACATCTTCCTCGCTGTAATTGTTTTGTAATAGAACCGCTCCCAGCGATCAATCATGAGGCAGCGAGCGGAAGTAGGCTGTCGATCATCGCTCAATAATCCACGTATAATGAGTAGTATAACATGTACACACAATTTCCAATCACTGCATTTATCTTTTTATTTATTGACGCGCACGGGCCGCACTTGATTTGCGCACGCCTACTACACATTCACACTATACGTCTATACGGCGTGGCGCCGCGGAAGAGACGCCACTAGTCACAATAAAACGGCACACTAATTCTCCGAGCTCCAATTTGCAAATTCATTTCGACTCAAACTTTCTTGTGATGCGAGCATCTACGAGCTGAATGGTTTATGTGTTTGATACCTTGCACTACAATAATCTGGTTGAATGTTTAAGAACGTCACAATGGAGCCGTGATATAATCTAAAGTGCAGCTATTAGTTTTATCGTTTGAAAGGAATTGTAGCCGTTCATTTTGCTTTTACAAGTAAGTTTCCTTTTTTATTAATTTCATTCGTTGAAACAAAGTTTTGTTTAGTTATTTCCCAGCGGAGCCTGGTTATTTTGTTTGTGTTTCGACGAGTCTTCGAAACAAGACAGCTACAAATGAACTTATGAACTTATTGACTCTGAATTTAATTTATGAAACAAGTTGAAATTAATAATGTAGTGGTTTTGTGTAGAGGTGGTTAGCCGACTGCTTTACCCGACTGCTAAGAAAGCATAAATGCTTGTTAGTAAGCAACCAGAGGACCAACAGCTTTAGGTCCTTATTGAGAAACCTGGTAATGATAATTAATGCCTTACCAAAGGGTACTATAGCGCATCGCCTTGGTTTCGAACCCGGGTCACCGGATTACGAAACCACTACTCTACCAACTGAGCTATCGCACTTCCAGGCTAGTTAGCCATTAAGTTTGGGCGGTAAAAGGAACTAATTTACTTTGTTCACTAAATTATTGTAGGCAATTGTTGTAAGGTTTAAATATTGAGGTCACCTGCTATTTAGGAACACGGTGCATTTTTATGTATGAGTAAAGTACCAGCCAATACTTTTTCAGGATGATAAACTCAATTCTGGGTGAATTTTTAAGGGTCACACCATAATCTTGCATAGTGTCCCCTAGAAAACGTAACCTATGATGCAATTTTTATGAAATTTTGACATTATGATTATTATGTTAATGATGATAATGACGATGATGATACAAGAACCCACTATTATTATTATTATTATTATTATAATTATTATTATTACTCATATCATCATCATCACCATCGTTATTACAACTAATATAATTATTACCATCTTCATCATCATCATCATCAGTTTGCTCTTAAAAGGGTTTTAATAACATGGAACATCATGTTTTAAAAGGAAGTTCGTACGAAACATATTGACATGCAAAGCCACTTTCTTTTTAAGTACTAACATAAATTATGAGCACTATGTAAAATTGGATCGCGGAATTTGCGCTTCGCATAATGACCACGTTCATTATTATAGTATTAATGACTGCTTTGAGAGAAATAGTTGTTTTATTACGCTCAAGGGAAGGTTAGAATTGTGCTATTACCCGAGGCGTGCCGAGGGGAATAGCCCAATTCTAACCTTCCCGAGAGCGTATAAAAACAACTATTTCTCGAATATTAAAGCAGTCATTAATACTTTTATATGCCGAAAAAAAATAGACTAAAAAATAAAAAATAAAAAATACTTTTTTTTTTTGTCGAAGATGAGGTGATGTATCTAAAGTCAGCGCCTCAGACCTCTCGGCCATCGCGCGATGTTAACATGCTTGGCAGTTTTGTACAATATATACATTAGATGGATTGAAACCGGCTTCGCGTGTGATGAATGCTTCGCAAAAGCTCCATATACGGACTCTTCTTTTACTTTTGCAATGCATATTGGCACGAACTTAGATCAAGATCTATCGGCAGATGTTGTTTTTTTGTTTTTGGAAGTTTATTTTCGTCTTCATGTCAACAATGCAAGATAAAATTGTCGGTAAGATCGATCGAGATTCAATTGTATTGAAATTACCGACCAATCCTTCGCACACATAAGGTATCCTCCATCGCTCAAACCATTTTTTAACATGTAAACCTATGGGGTAACCATGGAGGCTGACCAACTATTTTTAATAACCATGGTTATTAAAAATATTGAAATGTTTTAAGCATGGTTACCGAGAATTTTACAGGAACAGTTGAAGTTTATGAATGCAATTCGACCAATCAGATGGCTGGATTTCTTAAGTGAGGTATATAAATATTAATATTTGTGATAGGTTATCATCCATGCAGAACGTTGAGCTAACGTAATAATGAACAATCTTATTGATTATATGGTCAGCAGGCGCGTACGCAGGATTTTTTCAAGGGGGGGGGGGGGTTAACATTTACAAAAGCTTTATACGCAGTCACCTGTAGCGGTTCTATAAGGACTTTACTATTGGTAGTAGTAGTAGTAGAAGTAGTAGTAGTAGTAGTAGTAGTAGTATCAGGTTTGTTGTGATTATTATCTTCTCTTTTTTTGTGGGGGGGGGGGGGACTTTGAGTTTCTCGCATTCATTTTCTACATCTTCCTCCATGTAATTGTTTTATAATAGAACCGCTCCCAGCGATCAATCATGATGCAGCGATCGGAAATAGGCTGTCGATCATCGCTCAATAATCCACGTATAATGAGTAGTATAACATGTACACACAATTACCAATCACTGCATTTATCTATTTATTTATTGACGCGCACGGGCCGCACTTGATTTGCGCACGCCTACTAAACATTCACACTATACGTCGTACGGCGTGGCGCCGCGGAAGAGACGCCACTCGTCACAATAAAACGCCACACTAATTCTCCGAGCTCCAATTTGCGAAATCATTTCTACTAAACTTTCTTGTGATGCGAGCATCTACGAGCTGAATGGTTTATGTGTTTGATACTTTGCACTGTCTGGTTGAATGTTTAAGAAAGTCACAATGGAGCCGTGATATAATCTGAAGTGCAGCTATTAGTTTTATCGTTTGAAAGGAATTGTAGCCGTTCATTTTGCTTTTACAAGTAAGTTTCCTTTTTTATTAATTTCATTCGTTGAAACAAAGTTTTGTTTAGTTATTTCCCAGCGGAGCCTGGTTATTTTGTTTGTGTTTCGACGAGTCTTCGAAACAAGACAGCTACAAATGAACTTATGAACTTATGAACTTATTGACTCTGAATTTAATTTATGAAACAAGTTGAAATTAATAATGTAGTGGTTTTGTGTAGAGGTGGTTAGCCGACTGCTTTACCCGACTGCTAAGAATAATGCTTGTTAGTAAGCAACCAGAGGACCAACAGCTTTAGGTCCTTATTGAGAAACCTGGTAATGATAATTAATGCCTTACCAAAGGGTACTATAGCGCATCGCCTTGGTTTCGAACCCGGGTCACCGGATTACGAAACCACTACTCTACCAACTGAGCTATCGCACTTCCAGGCTAGTTAGCCATTAAGTTTGGGCGGTAAAAGGAACTAATTTACTTTGTTCACTAAATTATTGTAGGCAATTGTTGTAAGGTTTAAATATTGAGGTCACCTGCTATTTAGGAACACGGTGCATTTTTATGTATGAGTAAAATACCAGCCAATACTTTTTCAGGATGAGAAACTCAATTCTGGGTGAATTTTTAAGGGTCACACCATAATCTTGCATAGTGTCCCCTAGAAAACGTAACCTATGATGCAATTTTTATGAAATTTTGACATTATGATTATTATGTTAATGATGATAATGACGATGATGATACAAGAACCCACTATTATTATTATTATTATTATAATTATTATTATTACTCTTATCATCATCATCACCATCGTTATTACAACTAATATAATTATTACCATCTTCATCATCATCATCATCAGTTTGCTCTTAAAAGGGTTTTAATAACATGGAACATCATGTTTTAAAAGGAAGTTCGTACGAAACATATTGACATGCAAAGCCACTTTCTTTTTAAGTACTAACATAAATTATGAGCACTATGTAAAATTGGATCGCGGAATTTGCGCTTCGCATAATGACCACGTTCATTATTATAGTATTAATGACTGCTTTGAGAGAAATAGTTGTTTTATTACGCTCAAGGGAAGGTTAGAATTGTGCTATTACCCGAGGCGTGCCGGTTATTATACACGACTGCTAAGAAAGCATAACTGCAACCGAAGGACCGACGGCTTTAGGTCCTCTCTGAGAGACCAGGTAATGAGGATTAATGCCTTATCATAGGGCACTAGCGCATCGCCTTGGTTTCGAACCCGGGTCGCCGCATTACGAGACCACTACTCTACCAACTGAGCTATCGCACCTCCAGGCTAGCTAGCCAATTAAGTTTGGGCGGTAAAAGGAACTTATTTACTTTGTTCACTAAAATATTGTAGACAATACTGTTTTAAGGTTGAAATATTGAGGTCACCTGCTTTAAGGAACACAATGATTTTTTTTGGAGTAAAATACGGGCGATACTTTTTCATGATGAGAAAGTCAATTCTGGGTGAAATTTTGCTCCAATTTGCGAAATCATTTCTACTAAACTTTCTTGTGATGCGAGCATCTACGAACTGAATGGTTTATGTGTTTGATACTTTGCACTGTCTGGTTGAATGTTTAAGAAAGTCACAATGGAGCCGTGATATAATCTGAAGTGCAGCTATTAGTTTTATCGTTTGAAAGGAATTGTAGCCGTTCATTTTGCTTTTACAAGTAAGTTTCCTTTTTTATTAATTTCATTCGTTGAAACAAAGTTTTGTTTAGTTATTTCCCAGCGGAGCCTGGTTATTTTGTTTGTGTTTCGACGAGTCTTCGAAACAAGACAGCTACAAATGAACTTATGAACTTATGAACTTATTGACTCTGAATTTAATTTATGAAACAAGTTGAAATTAATAATGTAGTGGTTTTGTGTAGAGGTGGTTAGCCGACTGCTTTACCCGACTGCTAAGAAAGCATAAATGCTTGTTAGTAAGCAACCAGAGGACCAACAGCTTTAGGTCCTTATTGAGAAACCTGGTAATGATAATTAATGCCTTACCAAAGGGTACTATAGCGCATCGCCTTGGTTTCGAACCCGGGTCACCGGATTACGAAACCACTACTCTACCAACTGAGCTATCGCACTTCCAGGCTAGTTAGCCATTAAGTTTGGGCGGTAAAAGGAACTAATTTACTTTGTTCACTAAATTATTGTAGGCAATTGTTGTAAGGTTTAAATATTGAGGTCACCTGCTATTTAGGAACACGGTGCATTTTTATGTATGAGTAAAATACCAGCCAATACTTTTTCAGGATGAGAAACTCAATTCTGGGTGAATTTTTAAAGGTCACACCATAATCTTGCATAGTGTCCCCTAGAAAACGTAACCTATGATGCAATTTTTAAGAAATTTTGACATTATGATTATTATGTTAATGATGATAATGACGATGATGATACAAGAACCCACTATTATTATTATTATTATTATAATTATTATTATTACTCTTATCATCATCATCACCATCGTTATTACAACTAATATAATTATTACCATCTTCATCATCATCATCATCAGTTTGCTCTTAAAAGGGTTTTAATAACATGGAACATCATGTTTTAAAAGGAAGTTCGTACGAAACATATTGACATGCAAAGCCACTTTCTTTTTAAGTACTAACATAAATTATGAGCACTATGTAAAATTGGATCGCGGAATTTGCGCTTCGCATAATGACCACGTTCATTATATATTAATATTTGTGATAGGTTATCATCCATGCAGAACGTTGAGCTAACGTAATAATGAACAATCTTATTGATTATATGGTCAGCAGGCGCGTACGCAGGATTTTTTCAAGGGGGGGGGGGGTTAACATTTACAAAAGCTTTATACGCAGTCACCTGTAGCGGTTCTATAAGGACTTTACTATTGGTAGTAGTAGTAGAAGTAGTAGTAGTAGTAGTAGTAGTAGTAGTAGTAGTAGTATCAGGTTTGTTGTTATTATTATCTTCTCTTTTTTTTGTGGGGGGGGGGGACTTTGAGTTTCTCGCATTCATTTTCTACATCTTCCTCCATGTAATTGTTTTATAATAGAACCGCTCCCAGCGATCAATCATGATGCAGCGATCGGAAATAGGCTGTCGATCATCGCTCAATAATCCACGTATAATGAGTAGTATAACATGTACACACAATTACCAATCACTGCATTTATCTATTTATTTATTAACGCGCACGGGCCGCACTTGATTTGCGCACGCCTACTAAACATTCACACTATACGTCGTACGGCGTGGCGCCGCGGAAGAGACGCCACTCGTCACAATAAAACGCCACACTAATTCTCCGAGCTCCAATTTGCGAAATCATTTCTACTAAACTTTCTTGTGATGCGAGCATCTACGAGCTGAATGGTTTATGTGTTTGATACTTTGCACTGTCTGGTTGAATGTTTAAGAAAGTCACAATGGAGCCGTGATATAATCTGAAGTGCAGCTATTAGTTTTATCGTTTGAAAGGAATTGTAGCCGTTCCTTTTGCTTTTACAAGTAAGTTTCCTTTTCATTAATTTCATTCGTTGAAACAAAGTTTTGTTTATTTATTTCCCAGCGGAGGCCTGGTTATTTTGTTTGTGTTCCGATGAGTCTTCTAAACAAGACAGCTACAAATAAACTTATTGACTCTGAATTAAATTTATGTAAACAAGTTGAAATTAATAATGTAGTGGTTTTGTAGTGGTGGTTATTATACACGACTGCTAAGAAAGCATAACTGCAACCGAAGGACCGACGGCTTTAGGTCCTCTCTGAGAGACCAGGTAATGAGGATTAATGCCTTATCATAGGGCACTAGCGCATCGCCTTGGTTTCGAACCCGGGTCGCCGCATTACGAGACCACTACTCTACCAACTGAGCTATCGCACCTCCAGGCTAGCTAGCCAATTAAGTTTGGGCGGTAAAAGGAACTTATTTACTTTGTTCACTAAATTATTGTAGACAATACTGTTTTAAGGTTGAAATATTGAGGTCACCTGCTTTAAGGAACACAATGATTTTTTTTGGAGTAAAATACGGGCGATACTTTTTCATGATGAGAAAGTCAATTCTGGGTGAAATTTTGAAAATTTCTTGCAAAGTGGAACCCAGAAAACGTAACCTACGATGCAAATTTTCATGAAATTTTGAGATTATGAATATGATGTTAATGATGATAATGACGATGATGATGATGATAATTATTATTATTATTATCATCATCATCATCATCATCGTTATTATAACTAATATCAATATTGCCATCTTCATCATCATCATCATCCTCAGAATGCTCTTAAAAGGGTTTTAATAACAAGAAACATCATGTTTTAAAAGGAAGTTCGTACGAAACATATTGACTCGCAAAACCACTTTCTTTTTAAGTACTAACATATGAGCACTATGTAAAATTGGATGGCGGGATTTGCGCTTCGCATATGACCACGTTCATTATATATTAATTTTTGTGAAAGGTTATCATTCATGCAGAACGTAGAGCTCACGTAATAATGAACAATCTTATTGATTGTATGGTCAGTACCCTATTCCTATTGTCCATCGCTCATTGTATTCACTGACTCGCTACCCTGAATACAGGTTTATATCTGCATTTCAATGTGTATTAGATTATGTGAATAGATCGTTGGCTCTATTTTAATATTTTCACAAATTCACTTGGCATGCATTTTGTACTGCCTCATGTCTGTTGTTGATAATATCCACAATGACGACAATTATTATAAAAAAAATTGTAATTTTTTTTTTGCATATATCAAAACTATAATGAAAATAAAATGACTGTAGTTGTATATTCAGCTTGTTTTGAATGATGGAATTCCTAAACCTTTTTTTGTAAATATAAGACGTTAACATAATTATTGTTACATTCAATTTCTCCCCCGCTTTTATATACCTTTGGCCAATGCCTTGATTTGATTCGTACCATAATCTTAAAATTTAGTATTAACTTTGAAAATGCTAATGGTCAATGCTTATTTTATTGTAATGATCATTTTTTGCAATCCAAACATTTTGTTTTTGTAAGCGCTAAAAATATTTCATTTCTAAAGCAGTACGCAAAATTTAAATCATCTTTCTAAGTGGTATTTCGTTCTTACTGTTACTGTAAATGTATTTGGTAATCAATTATTATATCAAAATGCATACTAAAAAACACCCCTCTATGCAGGCGCATACGCAAGGGGGGGGGGGGGGTGGGGTTAAACCCCCCCACCGCTTGAGATTTTTTTATGTGTGTATTATGTGTCTATTTTTGAGCAAACCCCCCCCCCCACTTATGTGGATTTAAAAAAAAAAAAAAAAAAAAAATTGTACCAACGGCTGACCTAAAAAAGTGACCTTACCCCTCCCCCCCCCCCCCCTACGGAACAAAATGTCATTTTTTCAAATTTCGAGACCAAAAAAAAAAGTGTCCTCTTACCCCCCCCCCCCCCCCCCCCCCCCCCGATTATTCAGCGGTTGGCTGAGTCGTTGCGATTTTTTGGGCCGATTTCAAAATGTTAACCCCCCTCCCCCCTTGAAAAAATCCTGCGTACGCCACTGCCTCTATGTCTGAAGGGTATAAAAAGGGGAAGAAAATTTAATAAGAAATATTTGTTTGATTTAGCTCGTAACTCACGTCAATGCTTTCTTTTCACAGGAGAGCATGTTTGATTTAGAACCGTGTAAAGTGGTAATGTTTTTTTCTTTCTTCAAGTATCCTTGTAAAAAGCGTCGTATCGGCTTACAAGAAAATTCATTTTAAAAATAGGTTGCAGAAGTGGCGTAAATGCACCAAAACAGTTTTTCAAGATACACGAAGCACCTACTGGATGCAAGATTTCCATTGCTTCCCACTTTATCTTTCTTCTTGAATGAGCTGTGGGCGAACTGTCGTCAAAACCTGTTTCTTCATTAAAAACCATAACAACTTAATGATTTTTTCTTTGTCCCTTGCCTGTCACAAAGCCTCCACTCTCTATTTTAACTCCCACACTCACCCAAAGAACCCCTTTCTTTTTCTATAGTTATCCATCTCTTTTTCTCCGTCTCGTCCTTTCTCTTTTCTTTATAAATTTTCCATTCTTTTTTTTCTCTCTGGGTCTTTTCTCTATAAATTTCTTTACATTCTTTCCCTCCCTCTCTTCCACTCTCTCTGTATCTGTCTTTCTCTCTCTCCTTCTCTCTCTCTTTCACTATTTCTATCTTTCTCTCTCTGTCTCTCTTCTCGCTCACTCTCTTCGTACACATTCTCTCTGTATATTTATATCCCTTTCCCTCCCTATCCCTCCGCTCACTCTTTCTTTTTCTCTTCATCGCCCTTCCCTCCTCCTATTCTTCTTTTCCTCGACCCTCTCCCTCCCCACTCTGACTTTTTCTTCCCCTTCTCAATCATCCTAACCATTAAAATTAAAATTTCAGATGACCTTGCTTGCTTTGCTTAGGACACACGCTTTCCTATTTTCAACAATTACTGTGGCGAATCAGTTACGAAGACAATCAACATGATCTATTAATAATAAATCTGCCCCGTCGATGAATAAAATAATATGACATCTCGACAAAACCTCTTCTTTAAGACAGTAATTCAATTGCCACATTTGAAATAAATATTGCCTTTCAGGAAATGAAAATGTCCAATCGAGGTAACATTCCGTTTGCTTTTGACGGAGCGGGCGGGAATTCCCTCAGGGTCAGTGGGTTTAATATCGAAGCCCCTCATAAATTCCCTTCATTATTGCCACGGTGAAGGAAAAGTATAGGAAACGTAAACAGAAAAAGCCTAAAGGCTAAGAATTATATTCATACTTTAATTGAAATATGAATGAGAAGAGCGCGATCTTTTTCAAGGGAATTCGTAGATTGCTCGAGCGCACAAAAGGTGTGGGTTTGGCTTAATTCTGTTTAATATCACCAACGAGAAATCGTAGTAATTTGATAACCAGAAGACTTTAACTCATTTAGGACTTCCTCAACATTTTTCAATATTATTTTGCAAAATTCGATTCACAAACGGCTTTCGGGTATTTAAAAAAATAGTAATTCTGTTCATTATCTATTTTTGTTCAGTTAGTGTAGTAAGGTCCATGTATTTCAAAATAATGATAGCTTTGTTTCGGTTTTTATTCTAATTGTGAAATGTTATTGCTCCAAGTTTTCATATCTTCGAATTGTGAATTGAAGGATAGAAATAAATCCATTGAACTTTGTTTCAACGAACAGTTTGACGACGGCTTTGTCTTGAAAGGCTCAAACTCAGGAAATATGGTAATTAGTCGAAACCAATTTTTGTTTTGGTATCACGCAGTGTCAATTTAATACGTATACATAGAAGGGCAGTGAAAGGTAGTTATCAGTATTCTAAAACTCTTAAAAGTTGGTGTATGATTTACCCGGGATATTAACAGCTGAACATAGCCCCTCGATCGCGATGTATCTTCGATTCTGGTTAATGTCATTTTTCTGAAGGTTTATTATTCCGAAAGTTCGTTATTCAGAAAATGACAGAGAACCCTGTATCACTTTTCTGAATTACGAACCTTCTGAATAACGAGCCCCGTTTCACTTTCGGATTTGTGAACCTTCGGATAAACGAACCTTCCGAATATTTCGGAATAACGCAACAAATGTTCGGAAATGTGTATCCCTTTTCACTTTTCGGAATTACGAACCTACAAAAAAACGAATCTTCGGAAAAACGAGTGTCATCTGTATTTTTCGTTGTCTGGCTATATAACATGTATAAGTAGGTCACTCTAAGACAGAATATCATACGATCATAATCCCAAGTGAATCGATTCGTACGAGGGATAAATTGGATTGATAGCTATTGAATGAGTTGACCTGAAGCCGACTGGTTCCCTCTTTATAAGATTAAAAATGAAAAGTAAGAGAAAGTTCATTAAAACGTAGGCCTTTTTTTAGTTAATCACATTGATTGAGTTATGCCCTTGAGAAACCTTGATGGACAAAATAGGGGATAGCCATGAGTATCTCGCTTGTCTTCTGCTTTGTGTATGTATAAAACCGCAATAATCTAAAAAAGGTCAATCAAAATGTGCTTTATAATATAAAGGGAAAGGGGTGCATCCTTTTCGTTCAATTATAATTTTCAAAAGGCGATTCATTAGATTACTGCTTTTCTGCTCCATTTTAAACAAAGCCCAATGAGTTTTAAATATGATGTACCTTGCAAGTTGACCTACATGTAAACAAAACAAATTTGTTTTATTGTTATAAAAATATATGGAAAATTGCTGTTTTCAAACTTGAAACTTCTTTTATCTTTCTGAAACAAGGATTTACACAGTTTTTCAAAGCCCCCGTCCCTGAATTTTTGTTTTGATAAGACTAAATTGTTTTAATTCGATTTATATGACACCGGCAGGTGAAGTTATTCTTTTAATGACATACATGTCGCCTGATCATTCAAATCTTTAACAGAAGTTTTTAGTTCTGATGAAGATGGAAAATACCATTAATTTACTTTGTGAGCTTTCTAATTTCCCCCTCAGTTTGGAAATATTTTGGAACATATAGCCTACTGTCAAATCAAGCTGTCTCAGTTGCGCTCAGATCGTTCTTTCACAATATAATTGCATTACCATTCTTTTTTAATATTCCACTTAAAATTCTTTTGCCCTCTACATTTTCGTTTAATTTCCTCATTATTTTGTATATATCCCATCATTTATATCACATAGCCCTAACAGCTCGTCAGCTGTACATAATACCCATTATTCTTTATGCCACACAAACAATCTCCATTTGCCACATTGTTTTTTATCATGGGATAGATAACTGTTTCAGTGCAAGATTAATTGATACCAGTGCTGTTTTGTGCAAAATTACACTTGTCACAAACGAGAAACGTGCGGAGACGCGAAGAGAGCAACGAATGTGTTAACAGTCCACTTGCTTCTGAAATCAAACAGTATTTCTACATTCTAAAATAGTTGAGGTGACTAACATGGATTGCATTGTCGCAAATGAAATGAATAAAGCCCTACTTTGTTCTAAATTATTAGCTTGACTCTCATTCCAAAATCAAATCATAACATAAATGTATAAACATTTAATATCCTGTATGACGCAACACAAACTAATTCAAAGCAAATGAACGGTAATTCTAACATTCAGTCGTATCGCTCTTATTCATCATATTATACAATCGCCATTAGTTACAAATAATATTCTAGATTTCCCCGCAGTGCGTCATTACTTACGCCCCATTATCATTAATCTAAAGAAAATGACTTTACAAAAATAGCCTTCTTCTTGTAGCCAAAGAAAAAAATGCTACATGAAAACATTTAGAAATATCCACATCAAAAAGTAAAGCCACATTCATTCATATCACAATAGACGCGATTTGATAAACTGCACTAATAATGAAGCGAAGTAGGTTTTCGCCGTGGCAAATGTTTTCATACTAGCCAATAAAGCCTTCTGACTTTCTTAATCAGATTACGGTATATACCAGGCTCAATCACAGTACTGTAAGTTTAATTAAATTATTTTCAGAGTTCAATCAATATAAACGATGTGTCATATCCATGCTTTACATGGTCTAAGACCCAATGTCTTATCGTAGACTACCTGCAAAAAGGACGTAATGGCTATGTATTGTCAATCTCAGCAACACCCTTCTTGCGCTCAGCTGACGATATCTGATTCCATTCATGTGGCGGGTGTCCTTGTCTACTCATTTCAAAACACCATCTTGAGCGGTGCTGATTTTTTTCGATTGACACGTTGCAATTATAAGTGTTGCGTCGAGCTTCTCAGCATTTGACTTTCGAAAATAAAGTTATTTTTAGATTGGTTACGAATCCTTTTAGGTGGCAGTTTAGCGACAATAATAAGATGCTCTGGATTTGTGATATAACTGCTGCGGGGAAAGGAGATTTTAAAAATCAACCCTAAAAATTAATACGATACACATCCATTTTGGGGGAGAACAATTGCAATAGGTGAAAAATTTAGATATGAACTGGTAATCTTACTAATCGAAGCACAGAATATTACACTGCAAATTCGTTGTGTAACAAATATTACACAACAAATTCCTGCAAACTCGTTGTATGAAGTTGTGTAATTTTTTTAAACACAATTTAACACAAGCCTGTGTAGAGGGAGTAAACCACCCAATGTTGTGTTAAGTCGTTGGCAACGAATTTACAGTCTAGGTAGTGGTAGAAGTGGTTTGAAGATCAGTGTCTAAGCTATGATTCAATATCGTGTCTTGAATTTGTGGTTCGTGCATTCAAATTAAGAATGAAACCCTGAGAAGTTAAAGTTACTGACTCGCTCATTTAGTTTAATGGTTTCCGTTAGGTTTTATGTGTTGTGTATGCGTGTTTGTAATTCTTTCTCTCTATCTATGTATGCCCCCTCTCTCTCTCTCTCTCTCTCTCTCTCTCTATCTATCTCTCTCTCTCTCTCTCTCTCTGTTTGTATATAATATCTCTCCTTCTCTGTAAGATAAATACTTGCATAGGCTTGTTTTAATTATATCCTCTATTTGTTCATGGGATTTCTTGTTGTTTCATATACAAAGTCATCAGATTTAAAACGTTTTCGCAATTTTAAATGATTTTTACGTTGACACTTTAATTATTGATTACTTGTTTCCATCAATTTTTTCCATACATCCTGGAGGGTCTGTTTAAAACCAATGCATGAAATTCTGCATGTTGTCTTTTTTATGCTTTTAAATGGCAGGTACATGTTTTTTCTTTCTTCATCTTTACATCCTTTATTTCATATTCATTATGCTCGTTTGGGACCTTTGTGAGCTAGATAGAGATCATGAACGCAATTTAAGTGTGAATAATATATAGTTGGTGTTGGACGATGCATCATAAATCTAATGCACTTTTTTATTTAAAACATGCTTGCTCTTTCATGATTTTGAGTGACTGAAGTAAAGCCGAGGCAATCGGCATCCGATTTGTGAATGCCTATCTCTTAAATATTATGCTCCTAGTGGAAATAAGTATGAATTATTCAAAAAAGGGATACAGTAAATTCGAAAGAGGGAAAAATATTTCGAATGCCCATTTCTTAAATTGCATTCTCTTTTTCTTAATTCAGATGACTCATTTACAGATTTATTTTGCACTAATAATACATTCGAACGAGAAAATATTGAATAACCATTCTTTAAATCGTATACTCCTTATTTGAAATTACATGAATCATTTAAAGAGCTTAATTGTTGCATGAATACCGAATTTGAACGAACGAAAATCAATTCGAATTACAATTTACCGTGGCGATCACAACTGTCGTTAATTTGACTGCTCTCAACATTAAACCGATTAAATATATATTGCAAAATTGAGCGGGAAAATCTATATTGAGAACTAAGATTGTTCATTGTAAGCTCCAAGGTTACTTAGCCTCTTTACATACGCTCACGAAAACGGTAGACAACCTATTGAATGAATGCAGTATCTCTGATTGGCAAATGCGAGAAGTGTTAGCTGCATCTTCACTTTATTTCCCCCAAAGTAATAAGCCGATATTCTGTCCTTGTATCCTTTTGAGTTTCCGCACAGAGCCATAAGGGCGTTAACTCAAGTCATTTTACCTACTGCCTGCTGGAGCCAGGTTGTCCCTGTATCAAACCTATGGGGATTAGGTAATTCAGTAGTCAACGTGTTAAATCAGGGTTAATGTCCTTCTGGATAGCTTGAGATTTTTATCAACATACCTTATCTTCAGGGCAGTCTCACTTCAGTATGGATGTCATATTTTTGACCATCACTCGTACTTTTTTTTTCTTCTTCTCAATTCGATATGAGAGCTCTATTTATGTGCCTGAGGTTGCTCTTGTGGAATATAATTATGGACTGTTTCCCGCCCTTTCTGGCGGTCGTTGAACCACTCGAAGAATCCCATCTTGTATTCTTCATTCAGTCTCACTCAGATGTTACAGTTTTTTTACACTTCGTGCTTTCCTGACTTGCATAATTCCTCTGTGTCGGGGTGAAGATAATTATCGACACCTAATGTAATTGCGTCATTGGAAGCACAACATAATCAACAACAACAACATCACCTACAAAAAGAATTCATGTTGTGGAAGCTATGTTCTTGCGGCATCTATGTGGTCTTCATGAATAAAGACAAAAATCTAAACTTTTTATAAATTTGCATGGATGAAACAAATTTTAAACTTGTAATGGTATGATCAGGAAAATCAAGGAAAATATGAGAAGAGCGATCATTAGCTTAAAAGTGCAAACGCCTAGGAACTAAACTGTATTTTCCTAAAAGGGAACAGAGATGCGTTAATAATCTACCCGCCCCGAAATGAAAAAAAACCCCACGGCGATGGCACGTTAAAGGTATAAAATCTCCATAACTGAACTGCTTACCAACTTTCAATATGTAAAGCTGTTCGCCCGACTTATGATCTAGATCTCTTTCTCTCTCTCTCTCTCTCTCTCTCTCTCTCTCGAGAGAGAGAGATAAGCACTTGCTGCTTTAGAACTCACCTTTTCTTCAACATTTTCTACATTTCCTTCTAAACCCTTTAACGATGAATTTATAAATTTAGTGTGAATACAATGAGATATATATTATCTGAAATATCTGAAGTATTTGAAGAATTATAATTATGAAGAAAACTAGGAAATTATAGAAGAATGGTGGAGAAAAAAAAGTTGTAGCCCGAATTAATTTATCTATGTGCGTAGAAGCGGATTAGTTGGATCATAATGTTAACAAGAGAAGCAGTTACGTTTTATAAAGCTGTTCTACCAACTTTTATAGTTCCATTTACACACCCCAAATACCATTCTGAAGAAGAAGAAATAAATAGTAAATTTTTCGACTACCATTTACACCACTAAACAAAAACCCACTACAATTGCTATGATACTAAGGTTGCAGTGTAGATACAGCCCGTGTACAATTTTACGGCTGCTTGGTGATCTAGATCCCATGAGAAATAAATTTTCGAGGCTTTGGGATACCCATTTACTGCTCAAGCTGCTTCTAAATGACCTGGATTTAGCACACCATATTACACGATTCAATCAAGCCATGAAATAATTCAGCAAGCCAACTTACGCCTTGATGTAGATGAGACAGTTCTAGTTTCATGATTGAGAAGGATAGCTAGAATCAAAAGTGAAACGAGAGGAAAGAAATTATGAAATTAGGTCAACAAAATGTCATGTTCTGTAATGGGTTTTATTACGACGCGTTGCTATGAAAAGTTATTTTTTAAGATCGAAATGAAGAAATAGATCTTGCTTCCCATGCAGCCTCTCCGACAGCTATTGTGATGGACAAAGATACCGGAATCGAAAGAAGGATGTGTTAAAGGAAAATGTTATTAATGGTGGGTATAGTCGTCCATGGATGTGATGACTATACCTGCACAACCAACAAGAATGGAGGGCAATAGGAGATGTAGAATATAGGTATTTTGTACAGAGGCGTAGATAAAGGGTGTACGGGGGCATATGTTCCCTCCCATCGAATGGCGAAAATTAGAGAGAGAGATAGAATAAGTGAGAGAGAGAGAGAGAGTAAGTGAGAGAGGGGGGGGGGGGAAGAAAAAGAGTAAGTGAGAGGGGAAAAAAGGAAGGGGAACAAGAATGTGACGGAGAAGGGAGAGGGATATAATGTATACATGTTTTTATTTTTATTGCACCATGTATCCATGTTTTCGGAATGTCTTCCTGCTACTCTGCTAGGTACACATTTACTCCACCTGGATGGAGAGTATCAAATGAAGATTAATGTCTTGCCAAATTGGTTTGTTGGTTTATTTTGCGTATAAAACTTCAAATACAGAGAGGACATGCACCCATCCAAGCCCCAAATCGATTACCCCTCCCCCCCCCCAATGAACACAATGTTCTCAACAGGTCAAATCTTGAGGACTTTTAAATGTTTGTAGAACATTGAATTGTAGTACGTTCAGAATTGTTTTATGTTACCTGGGTGACTACCGGTCCAGCCACCTCGCAAGACAGATGCTCCCAGTGAATAGATGGACCCAGGCAATGCCCTCGATCTTGTCTATGGTAGATATGAAGATATCAAGATGACATTCGAGGCCAGATGAACTGATCCTTGATGGATTTTATTTGGATATGACTCTATAGACGAAAAAAGGGCAAGACATAACTCAGATAGGAGAATGCAATAAATATCTTTCAAAAAGTCATGTTTGATTGGATGGAAACATCAGTCATATTGCTCCGTTTAGTCTCATTTCACAACGCCCCCTATCGTCAGGGCATGGTCAGAGTCAGCAGCCTAACATGTTAGCCTATGGACGTTTTTTAAAAAAATCGTTAAAAATGCATTTTTTGTTTAAACGAAAAGCACATCCACCCCGACGTACGTTATCACTAGCTCTTTCATTGAAGCCCTTATGTCTCATTGACTTTTGAAAGTTCACCCACCGTAATTTTTTCAAAATAGGTTGCAAGCTCGTCATTGCCTATAATACACATGTGAAACAAGTCTAACTTTGGACTCAGTTTGCCAAGCGATTTGAAGATTATAGGTCGAGCACACGAAACATAAAAAGCATGAATTATAATAGATCACTTCTGCCCATTTCATTATGTCCATTTCATCCAACCCCCCACCGTAATTTTTCAATTTAGTAAAAGCAAACATTTAGCCGAGGTAAGCAAAAACATGAATATTCATGACACACCATGGACTATTCGGTTATTAACAGAGGGGTGCAATCGGTCATCACGTCAAACTCCCCTAATTGCCACCAAGTATTTCATATAATTATATAGTTTGGTATGTTTCTTTTACTCATGAATTATTAAATATCAATGATGGTTTAAAGAAATGTAAAAGAAATTTTAGTTGATATTTATTAACAAAGTAATTTATATTTAGCAAAGCAATCTCACACACAAAATTACTATCAAGTGTCGTCTGCTACGCCGATTGTCGCCTGTTTCGTTAAAGGCACATATTTATCGTTTGGACTGTAAGGTATAGGCCTACCAGGGAGATTTATATTGTCCTGCAGTACAACGTATAGCAGGAAAATGTTGTATATGCGGATCCTTTTAATGATTACGCAATGGAAGTTGCGAGGCGGTATGGTTTGAATAACTTAGGCAGGTGAAAGTTATTGTATTGAGAAGGAAAGGAATGTTCAGAAAGGCATAGAGAGGGAAGTGGGCGTGGTAGCCATTCTAGCTTTGCACCTACATCAGTACGAGAATACACCCGACGGCGCGGTGGCCTGTACTTATAGCGCGCGAACACATCACACCCAATTAATGGCATACTTCCGTTACCCTGCAACACAGTGGAACATTCTAAGAAATTAAAAAATTATCTACAAAATGGACCTCTTGAATCATCTGAGAAGTAACTTACCCTATTCTGATGACTTCAATGAATGTCAAGATAACAATGGCTGCTTTTCCATCCAAGAATAAAACTAGTTTGCGATTAGAAATAGTCAATTTCTCGATAATTTCACAAAATATATTTGCCGCCGCATTCAATATGACGTCATTGACAGCTGATTGGCTAGTTTGGTAGTGACGTCGAACGAGCTATGTTTGTGCTGCAGTGATCGAGCGAGCAAAAATGAGACAATCGGAGCAATATGGTACTTTGAAGAAGGAGCTGAGGGATTTTCCCCTCCTGACGGATTTTCCACAACGGAAATGAGGTGCATTCACTTTTTATTTACTAATAGGTCAGTGGATGAGGGAATCAAGCAACGCACGAAATATAGCAAAATCAAAAGACTTACTTTTCCTTCCCAATATAAGTCATATTAGGCGACCCCTCTCTTATGTTCTCTGGGTCGATAAGATAATAAGGAAATGCTTCGGAAACGGAAAAAAAATGTTTAATTGAGCTAAAAAGTCGAAAGAAACATTACACTGGAAAAAGCATCACCAATAACAACGGTACATTAAAAGTATGTTAAAATCAAAGTACAGACATGTACAAAAGGAGCTCGAGACGATTTTGGTCAAAGAAGAAGCGTCATAACCCGGTAACGTGCTTATAGGTGAACGGTAATACTCTTCTTGTTTGTCAACAGCAGAAGTAGTGCATTTCCAACCATGTATATAAACAGATAATGTTTCTGTCATGAAAAACACCCATTGTAGTGTAACAGATGTATGTAAACTGGTTAAGAACATTGATGTTATTAAGGCTCAAGGCCCAGACGGCCTAGCCTCACTTGTACTCATAGAAGGAGAAGAGCAACTAGCACCCTCGGTTTATTAGCTATTCGATATATCTCTTTTAACAGGAGAGTTACCAATGGACTGGCGTAGAGCTAATGTACGCTCCCTTCTTAAGAGATGTAACAAAAGAAGAACTCGTAATTATCGCCCTATATCTCAAACCTTGTTTATTTGTCAATGGTTTAAAAGGATCGTTTGTAAACATTTTGTTAAACAAGTTAGTATAGTACACAATGATCTTTGAAGCCATGGTCTCGTTACGCCACTTAGTGGAAAGGTAGTACATGTTTATTTTTAATAATCTTATTAGGCGTCATTTCTCAATGACTGCATATGGGTGGCTGCTTAAACACAAACCTATGAAGAAACTCCAATGAGAAGTTGCATTTTAAAGGTAAAGACCAGTAATGGTCATGCGATTGCATTGTGAAAGAAACGTTGTGGAATCGATCAGAAAAGGTCGATCATCTAGCATCTAGCATCTGCAAGGTTCTGGAATCATCAAAATGATAAGAAATTTGGCTCATTCTTCGTAAAGTTACAAGCACTATACACAGAAAGATGTATATGGGACTACCCTATCTCTCTCACCAGACCATGAGAGAAATAAATTTACCAAATATATGAATTAGTAGGCGGTTTCCCGGCAAATTTTTTATCATCATGTATTAGTCAAAACATATTCTTTCACATGATTGGTAATGAGAGCTTCCATTTCATTTTTTGACATTGGGGCGTTGTCAATACTGGTCTTTACCTTTAAGATGTTGTTGTGAAAACTAAAATCATTTCACTAAAGGCAAAATACATATATGTGGCTGCATATGAAAATAAAAATAATGAGTGGCTGCGTCAAACGCTGGCCTCTGTGGAAGCACCTTTAATAATAATAATAATAATAATAATAATTTGTTAAAATCCACTCCAATTTTTAATAAGTTAAACCGAAAATGGAAATTCTTTTTGCCCATTTGATCGTGAGCCCGGCAGCTACTGAGCAGCGCCATATCGACGTTGCTCTATCCCTTATTAATAATAATAGTGGGTTTTTATTTAGCGCTCATATCTGTTATACTTGACACTCCTGGCGCTCCGCAATTATTACCCCGGCTCTAACAAAAGCTTCCATTACGGCGCTCTAGCATTTCAAGGAATTAATTCCTGTCCGAACAATGAGAAGTTGCAATTAAAAATGTTGGTATGAAAATTAAAATCATTTCACTAAAAGCAAAATACAAAAGGGTGGCTGCGTTATGAAAATTAAAATCATTTCACTAAAAGCAAAATACAGAAGGATAGCTGCGTTATTAAAAATAAATTCATTTCACCAAAAGCAAAATATAAAATACACAACGAGAACAATGCAAATTAGTAGCTACTTACAGCACCAAACACATTATCTCATATTTGTCACGGGCTTCAACAGAACCTAACAATGTTCTGAGTAATAAATCGACACAATTAAGAATTACTGGCAAAACATTTTTTAAACTTTGCTTTGCGATCGTTCAGCTGTAAATCTTTGGGTGGACTTTTTAGCAGATGCTAAGAATTTAGTGGACCTCACTGCTTTATCAATCTAATTTCACACTCAAATATCAAAATTATAGCAAAGATAATTGTTCTGCAGGACAACCATGAAAAAGAGAAGAAAAAAAAAACAAGATGAGTTCAAACGACGTCATGCTTTAGTTCTGAACTTGAAATCGGAATTAGAACTATAAATTCACACAACATTTATTTGCTTGTCTATAAGGTACATGTAGATGTCAAGTCTTTATATAATTACGCCTAAAATCACATTAGAACAAAAATGAGATAGTTCCATCCTTTGGAATTGACAGTTTTCCTATCCTTCACGACGTCTAGCTGCCATTAGAAAAAATATATATATACAACTACAGCTGCCCCCATTTCTTTGGAACGCGATAGTTTATCATAATAAAAATCGAATGACGTCTTCAACAAAATACGATAAATCCAGTTTGTAAAAGATCCAACTTTGAGGGAAGATTTGAAGAGTTCTTCCTTTTCGCACTAAGTGACATTTTATTTGACTTTAATGTACGGGTTTCTGCATGGTAAATTTGTATTGGTAAAAAATCATTATGGAGCTGTGCATTCAAGTACATCCAACATCCAATCGTTCGTAAAGTTTGCTAAAATATGGGAAACTATCGAAAGAGCAAAAGCATAATCTGAACATCCCGCTCATGCATAAGAGGTAAATCTAATTTAGTGAACCTGTAATTGACATGTGAGCAGGTTTGAAATGTGATTTGAAGCATTTCTTTCCACAAAGAATTCCATCTTTGGTCAAACTGTAAGCAAATAATGTCGATTTGGTATGGTACTTACACCAAACCAAGGCACAAATAATTATACAGGTCCACCTTTCAGTTTTTTTTCCCCACGTTCCTGTACACGTTTAAAGTTCTTTGTCACGTAATCACTCACTTTTTTTCAGGCAGAACTTGAAGACATTAATTTGGTTTGCACATCTAAGGATAAACTCGCTGAATCTATATTCACGTCTGTAGCCTCAAGAATGCATTGGATGCTATTTTATGTGTTGAACATTTTATAAAAACAACAAGAATTACGAGTCTGCCGATGCGTAGAGATCATTTAGTTATAGTAATCAAATGTAAAGAGCCCAAAAGGAACCCTGAGGAACCTTCATTTAATGACGATTTTTACCCTTTCTCCCTTCAGAGGAGTTAAATATGTTCATCTTACATGGTTAGTGACATAACAGGTTTTACTTGAAAACCAGTCATGCAAACCTTTCGAATTCCGCATCGAAATAATGATTGCTTAAACAATTTTATGGTCTATGGTATGCTCGCTTCAGAAATTAAGCAGGAAATGGGGAGATAAAGAAAGGAGGAGGAAGAAATACGTGAACAGGGCAGAGAGGGGGTTAGAAAGTATGAGAAAATATGTGCGTGTGTGGCTATGTTATTGCTTGTGTGGGAGAGAGAGAGAGAGGGAGAGATAGTGAGATAGAGAGGGGAGGGAGAGAGAGCGAGGGAGAGAGAGAGAGGGATAGAGATAGATAGAAAGAGTGGGGTGGTACACGTACATGAGGACAAAATGATTACGTGGGTGATGAACAGTCAATAGTTTGGTTTGTTACGCTCAAAAAATAATGGATGTCTTCTTCTTTGAGGTCTATCCGCTGTTCTCTTTTCATATCCACACCCTTCACTCAACCCTTCACTTCACTCTTTTTTTTTTTTTGGCCGGCGTTTTTTTTTTTTTTTTTTTGGGGGGGGGGGGGGGGGGGCGACCGCCCCCACCGCCCCCCTGGCTACGCGCCTTCACTTCTTTCTTGAACCTTGAACCTTGAAGAATTACTCTCCCAAAAGCGTGAACGCTGTCCTGGAGAGGGCTGTGCTGTGTTGCGTGCTGTTGGTGATGTGCTGTTGGTGAAGTGATGGTGGTTGTTCTCCGTGCACTATTCTAAACATTAATTCAGGGTGTCACTGATATTTCAATAGCCTTGACGTCATGTTGTTTATCCATGTATTGTTGTCAAAGGCTTTCAAACTCTGATCGATACAAATTACAGATACATTAAATTCCAGGCTCAATTCTCCATGAGTGCTATAGGGATACATAATTATTTAAAGTGATTTGGTACTGGTAGAAATCGGGTCAGAGATTAAATTTGTGTTGGGTCTATTATTACGAGAGAGGGAAAAGAATAAAGACTCGTTATTTTTTGTTGTCTAGCCATGCATCAATTACATGGCATTATTTATATAGTCGAATGAAAAGTAAAAGTAGAAATTGCTTGTTTTGAAATAGCTTGTGTTTGGAGGCAGAAGCTCGTTAACCATATAAACTCTATGATAAAGCATAGGAGTAACGCCCTTCTAGCTCCAATTAGATGCTTTAGATGCCCGGCATGTAGAGGCAAGCATTAAGCTTTGAATATGTTTTTCTCTTTTAGCATGAGGAATAACCTTAACAAGACAATTGTAAATTAATTTATTGGCATCAATTAAACGATATAAATGCTTGTTGATTTCATATATCATGATCAATGCCATCTTTCATCATGTATAATTACATTGAAAGTGAAGGGACTAATGGCAAAGACGGGACATTTTGAGAAAATGGGTCAAGTGTAATTACTCGACATGGTAAACGGTCGCCATTACGTCCCGGTCACACGTTACGAGCACGCTCCAGACTAACCATAGACATGCACTGCCCCTGAATGGTGAGGATTCAGTCGATGGTCAGTCGATGTTTCGGTGTGAGTGAGGTATTATGTGAGAGAGTTAGAGAGAGAGAGAGAGAGAGAGAGAGAGAGAGAGAGAGAGAGAAAGAGAGAAAGTTTGGGGATCATGATGGATGGGTGTCAAATCAAAGTGGGAAGTGGACGAGAAAAGAGAGAGACACACAGAAAGACAGAGAAAGAGAGAGGCAGAGAGAGGGAAAGAGAGAGACAGAGAGAGAAAAGGAGAGAGAGAGGGGGAGGGAGAAGAAAAAAAGAGAGCGAGAGAGAGAGAGTGAGGGAGTGAGTGAGAGAGAGAGAGAGAGAGAGAGAGAGAGAGAGAGAGAGGGGGGGGGGGGCGGGCGGGAGGAAGATAGAGAAAGTTTTCAATTTCTCGACTGCGAGACAGGTATTGCAAGCAATTGTGGCGCAGAATGCGGTTTGTAGGGTTTGGTGGATTTTGTAAGATATTTCTTATTCATTAAAGAAAAGAAAATAATTTCAGGCAAAGTAATCAGAATTTGTAGCTGTATTATGAAAAGTCCGTCGTTCGTGTAATTCGAACCTTTCATACTTCCTAAAAAATGATAATTACATTTTTTTCCTTCCCGAATACTTTACAAAGTAGATTACTCGAGAAGCTGAAATGTGAGAATTAGCATACTTTCGATGTGAGGTGGGTAGTCAACAGTAATTGCAATACGTGCCCGAGCGAATACCTCAATACTGCTCATAATGAAAAGTAGGATAACTTAATTAAATTTGCAAAGACCGGTCTCCATTCCACGATAACAATAACGGATAAGCCTGACCCGAAGCTAGGGAAGCTAGAAAACTTATGACACTCGCCATTACTTTACCATTAAAAATGCCTATCTCAATGGGAGATAGTTGCTTCCTATTTCATCGGCATTGAATCTTATCTCTGAATTATCTAGGACAATTACTAAGGGTATCATGACCCAGTTATATGAACATGTGATTTCTTTGGAGCTTGGCCATTATTTTGTCCAAGTGAGAGATTGGTCGTGTATTTGCCACCATACAAATATTGAATAACTCTATATGGCAGGACGCTGACGTCTGACAAATATTTTAGATCATAGCTAGTTAACCTAATTCGAAGTGGGTTTGAATGAATGCGTTTGAATGAGATTAAATCCTCACTATCAGTTGATGTCGATCAGTTCGGGAAATACAATCAGAACGACGTAAATGTTGTACAGATATTAACTGGTAGGGCGTGTAATATCATATTTTTCAGACCGCCGAAGAGAGTTATATTTCCCAGGGGGTTAAATTTTCATGAATCGCGCAGCGCTAAAGGATTATGATCAGAAGGGTTAATTTAAAGAAATATATCGCGAATTAAAACGTTTCGTCCGTCTTTCTAAATTTCCAAATGATATGTATTTTACACTTATACTTTCTCTTTAATTCATCATTTTAAAGTTTAAAACTGATATGCAATTCAGCCTTTGGGCTGCTACATGTGTACGTAATTTTTAATGTTACTTCATAATATTGTTATTGTAATCGCAAGATGTATGATATTCAATATGCCTATCAAATTCTATATGGATAAAAGGGATTTCCTTTGAGTTTGGAAATTATTTTGTGCAAGTGAGAAATTGGTCGTGTATTTGCCACCAAACAAACATTGACTAGCTCTATCGCAGGACGCTGACGTTTGACAAATATTTCAGATCTCAGCTAGTTATCCAAATTCGAAGTGGATTCATAGACTGTGTGTTTAAATGTGATTAGATCCTCACTTCAGTTCAGTTGTAATCAATGAGTTCGGGAAATACAATCTTTATTCATCAGAATGACGATAATATTATACAGATATTGACTGTTTGGGTACATTTTCATGAAGCGTGCAGCGCTGAGGGAGAAATATGATCACGATGCAAAATTTAAAGAAATCTATAAAGATATATCGCACATTACAATTTCAAAACATTTCGTAAATGAATGCTAATGATACTATAATAGACTTAATGGAACGCCATGAGTGTAAAGTCTCACAGGCACAAGCACTGTACAAGAACCCACTATTATTATTATTATTAATATTATAATTATTATATCCTTTGAAACATCCATGTCTATTCGTTAGGCTTCGGTGTTGTACTCTGCAACATGATGATACTTGCTTCGATCCAGCTATCATAATCACAGCCGCGACACCTCTCTCTTGTGATAAAACAAGGGGAAATGTAATTGAAAGCGAAAGAAAAAAAATGAGGAGGGCGGGGGAGGAAAGGAAGAGAAAGGGTATGACCCATTCATGTCACCATTACCCTAACGCGATCGTTTGCTTTCAAGCATTCATTCACCCATTGAAATCTTTACCCCCCCCCCCCCCTCACCCCGACAGCAGTGTCTCCTTTCATAATATATATACAGATCAAATTCAAATTCAAATTCAAACTTTATTTATTTCAATGTAAACAGATAGGATCATTCTCAATTTGTGTACATTGGAAGAAGACAAAAAAAAAAATCAAAGTTATAGTGTAACATAGATAATTGAGTGTAAGAGTGAAGATAACAATAACCCAAACAATAATATCATACACCTTGGCTTTTGATGAGCTTATTATTTTAGTACTGGTTACAAAGTTTAACCATTAAATGTTACATAGTTTTGAAGGGAATACGCGGTGCTGTGAGGTGCTAGATAAACGAATTGGAAAAATTGGTCCTTGAACGAAATTCAATTACACTGCCCCGGCATTCATATCCCATAATTTAATATCAGGATGACCAATGCTAGAATCGTAATAAAGAAACCTATAGTAATTTGACAAATGAGAATATATTTATGAGCGCTTCATATCGACCCACACCGAGAAGTATTTCGCTTGGATGCTCTTAAAAATGATCACCCGAAATTGCTATAATCCGGAGCGGTTTCGTTTTTGTAGGATGATCCACAGCACTTGTATGGCGCCAATTATCTGTTTCAAACATTCATAGGCAAGGAGGGGGGCGAGGTGGAGGGGAAGGGGGTCGAGTTTCTCAAAGCAGATATGAATCATTGGCTTCCACGACCCCATGTAGCATTCCTTGTTAGCACCCTGATCGCTAAAACGTTTACTGATTTTATCAATTCCCTCCCCCCCCCCCCGAATAGTGATGACGGTTTCATGTTAAAAACCACGAGTACCATGTTAAAAACCACGAATTTAAATGGTACAACTGCACAAATTCAACATTAAACGAGAAAATTCTGGTGTTGTTGTTGGTCTTCTATGGATTAAATCATATCTTAATTAACTAGGATCTGCTGACAACTAACCCAACGTAAAACAAAACTTTGTATAAACCGCTCATTGCCCTATAGTTACGAAACCGTAATTATATTTACCAGAGGTTTCATTCTGGGGATGAAGGAGCTGAGAGAGAGAGAGAGAGAGAGAGAGAGAGAGCTCCGAAATAACCCGGCATTTTGAGGGTTAACGAAAGGGAAAACATAATAAAACACTTATTTCATGCTGAAAGATTACATTTCTGGTTGATACCCCGCAGTCAAATGCAATCCATTTTCATTATCTCAATGAACAAAGTAATACATTATTACGAATATAGATGATTCTTAATTTATCACCTGTAAAGTAAATTGTATATTATGAGCAAAATACTAAGTGGAACAAAAGGCTTTAACTTGTACATAACACCAATATAACGAGACAAAATTCGAGAAAGATCACGTACGTGTTCTATTGCTACATCCTTTGATTTTCATGGCCTGTTCAGCACCTATGTTTGAAAAATAATTATTAAAATAATTTGCAATGTCATGTGGGTCCTTTACAGTAATATCATTGTGCCTAAACACAGTTGAATGAGAAACATTCCCCCTTTTCAGAATATTATTTATTATCTTCCACCTTGAGAAATAATCGTTAGCCTGCTCAAACTGTTTGGTGTAATACATCCTTTTTGATATACGAATAATATGTGTTAGCTTATTTCTATATTGCCTATATTCCTGCTTCTTTCTATCTGTAGGGTTACAAAGGCTTTTTTTATACAGCTTATTTCTTGCTTTAATAGATTTCAGAATTCCTCTGGTAATCCAAGGATGTTTGGGTAAATTTCTGCGAGATTTAATTTGAACTTTTGGTATATTTATATTCAAATAGTTTGTTAATGTTTCTAAAAATCTCTGATATACAATATCAATTTCATTGCAATTTAAGACATCATTCCACATTTCTGACATCAAATCAGTTTTAAACTTGCCAATGTTATCCTCTGTAAATTTACGAACTTCAACCGTTTTCATTTTAGTTTTAGATTTAATACAATTGGAAAGAAGCAAAAAAATGGGTAGGTGATCTGAAACTTCTGAATAAATGAGCCCTGCTTCAATATTATTATCAGAAACATTGGTAAATATATTATCAATTAGAGTACTAGTATTCATATCTATTCTTGTTGGTTTTGTAATAGTAGAAAACATAGCATGAACATTTAACAGTGTTTTTAAATCAGCAGTAATATCGTTGTCACAGAGCAAGTCAATGTTGAAGTCCCCCATCAAATATATATTTTTATTTTCTAGATTTAGTTTGTGAAGGAGGTTATCAAAATCATCCAAAAAGACTTTCTTGTCATTATTTGGGGGTCTATATATGATACAGATTACATCATTTTTTCCAGGAAGACGGGAAACTGTTTCGATAGAGAGCAACTCAGTTTGAATGTTAGAAGGTGCTTAGAAGGTGAGATATAAAAGACAGCAGTCACTCATTCTAAACGCCACAGTTTTTCCCTATCATGTTTCTCTCTTTTGGAAATAAGACAATTGTCCTTGGCATCATGAGGAATCGATTTATTTAGATTACCCATGATTAGAAATGATCAGCTTGGGTTTTATCGTTCGGCCATGAGCCCACGATGGATTAATGAATTGAATGCTTCATGAATAGCTATGAGACGGAATCATTTGGATTAATTACAGACGGACAGGCTGGCACCACCATCCTAAATATAATTATGCAAAAAGATTAATTGTGGTTTGTGGGTCATTTATTTCTTAAGAGTATGATTATCAGTTAGATCATGTCTGAAAACATACGCAATAACATATATATCCCATTCCATCGTTTTCAAGGTCATGGATTCCAGACAAGAGGCTACCCATAATGATTTCCGGATTTAAAGGCATTACTTGAATTTAATGAATATAAAATTGTATTGACTGCTTTGTGCATAGGTTTTTATCTCATAGTGACTGGAAAGGATTCATTAAAAAGAGAACTTGCTTAAAAGAGACATTTTCCTCTCTGTACTTTATATTTTTGTTTGCGTCTCGTAAACGCACGGTCCTGGCAGCATAGGCCTAGCGTATAGGGACAAAAATGCCATAATCACCCAGAAAATGTCTTCTTTTTTTTCATCTGATGTTTGTTTATATTTTATTTTTTATGAATCCTCTCTGTACTTTATATTTTTGTTTGCGTCTCGTAAACGCACGGTCCTGGCAGCATAGGCCTAGCGTATAGGGACAAAAATGCCATAATCACCCAGAAAATGTCTTCTTTTTTTTCATCTGATTATCTGTTTATATTTTATTTTTTCATGAATTCATTCGTTCTTCCTTTAATGTTTTGTTATTTATTTGTCTATTTTGTCACTTATTTATTCATTTATTTATTCATTTATCAATGTATTAATTTATTTGTCTTTTCGTTTATTTACTTATTGTATTAATTTATCCTTCTTTCTGTTTATGTCATTCTTTCTTTCATCCTTTCTTTCTTTTTTATTTGATTGATTAGTCAATAAATTGAATTTATTTCGTTTTTGTTGACGTTTGGATTGTGGATGAATTTTTCTTCGCATCTCCCCGAATTTTACAGGTATCCAGATATCTGTAAATGACAGACGACATTACACTCATTTTAGAACGTGCTTTTCATAAAGTACCAGTGCTAGGAACAATAGCCAGTCCGTCGATAGCACTTACCCTTTTCATACATTTAATCGCGCGGTGTGAGCTATTTTTAGTCTCGTAATTATCTTTTATTCTTCCTTTCAATTCCTATTGGTATGAGGAACATCTTTAATCACATAAATTTAACGTCAATGTTTTCATACATTCAATTAGGTGAACCTACGGCAAAGTACGCAGTTGAGATGTCCACAAGAATTGCGTATAAACACCACGTGTTCTTCCTAATTTCTCTCGCTTATGATTGGTGTTGCTGTACATTTTCTTGAAGCTTATGGTGAATAGAGTGTCTGGCTTGTAGGGCTCTTAACGGTTTAAGTATCATTGAAATCGATGCAAACAATTATTATCAATAATATTTTAACAATAATAAATACTTTGTTATCATCATTATCATTATTTGTATGATTAATATTATGATTAATATTATATTACTATCCTATCATTATTATAACAATTATTAACAATATTATTTATATTATTTGGTTGTTTTTCTTTGGGGTATAGGGCATGCTACGTTCCTACCCAAAACACAAAAAAGAGGAATATAATTACATTAGCTCTGGAACCAGCCTGAAGGTCGTATCACCTTTTAGCTTCAGGTTGCCTTTACACGAGGTGTCATTTCTGACGGATGCCTGCGTCAGCGATTGGCGTGGTCTTTGATGCGTCATGTAAGATGGAAATCGTTCTAAAATTGAATGCAAATGGAAAGATCAAGCATTCCCATGCACAAAACCTGGCGCTTGCGCTAATCTGCTTCGTAGATTTGATTAGCGTTGCATGGTGACGCAATCAAATAGACGTGCCGTAAAAGAGCGTGAATAAGAAAAAGCGCCAAATATGCTGTATCCAACTCTTTACTGTTGCGGTAATGAAAACACCGTTTATACGTGAATACCGGTGATATCCACTGACGTAGCCCGACGTATTTAACAAGGGGGAGGGGCACAGTTGAGAAGAGGGAGTGTCGCACAAAATCATAGTCACATATAGTTACACACAACCACCCACACACACACACGCGCGCGCACACACATTTTCACTTCAAACACCTGGGGTAGGAGTAGGGGTAAAAGGTTCACGGGTGACCTAAAGCGGATGAACGGGGGAGAGGGCAAGACTATATTGTCCCTTCCCCCTGCTACGCCTATAGTGATACCGCATATTATGATTGCCTTCTTGTTTAAAACTATGACCCAACACTTCTCAGTATTAACATAGCCGACGGGTATATTATGTTGACTCATCCGATTTGTTTGTTCATTTTCCACTGACCGCCCTTTCATACGCCAATTATTTCAGGTAATAAGACTCGAAGTGTATACTTGACTAAATTCAAGGTTTTTTCTCCTGTATTCGCTCATAACCTTTATAACATGGATCATTAAAGCAAGGAGGCAGTAATATAACAAGGACTTTTTATTGCTAGCAAAAAAATAATTAGTAACAATTACGCAAGGCCGGGCACTCAGCAAGTAATCTCGTACATAATTATGGACTATGCCACTGATAATTTATAACCATGCACTTTCGTCATCATATTGAGTGATGTTTATATCAGAGTTTGTATTAATCGCCTAATCATAGATAAACATCATTGTGTGATGTTTTATTTCATATCACTTTATTCATTTTTCCAACGTATATTCCACACTGACCCGCAAAAGACAAAGATAAAACAACAACAAATATCCATATGCTATTTCGCGCTGTTACCATAGAAATCGACACATTTCTAAAATAAAAGGGCGTTTAAGAGTAGGACATGACTGGTAGTGATCTGTAACATGTTTCATTTTGAATGGTATATAACTAATTAAAATCAAACGAGTCGAAATTCGATGGAATTTGGTTGTCATTGTTATCTCTTAAAGTTAGAGTCTATTAATGTTCAATGTCATGGAAGAACATATATTATTAATACGCTCTGTTGCAAATTCAATATTCATAAATATCAAATGGTACTCACTATTGTTAAAAGTCAATCGAGCTCTGATGCGCATTCATAATCATAAATATTCGATGGTTTTAACCTCAGATTCTAGAGAGCGTACCTCATTTGATATGTTGACGGAATTAATATTTTTCCAAGAGTGATATCTACACCTACGAACACTCATTGAACAGGCTTGACTACTGGAGGGGTGCGGGGCATGTGCCCCTCCAAAGCGCTTCTCTGAACCCTTTTAAGCCTGTTCCCATCTTTCCTCAGAGTTGCCTCCATACCATTGAGAGATACTCT
Organism: Strongylocentrotus droebachiensis; assembly: GCA_035222895.1. Classification (NCBI taxonomy): domain Eukaryota; kingdom Metazoa; phylum Echinodermata; class Echinoidea; order Camarodonta; family Strongylocentrotidae; genus Strongylocentrotus; species Strongylocentrotus droebachiensis. Next base: position 398,532 of record JAVYIG010000449.1, read on the forward strand.
AACATGGGTCGTTAAAAAGGTGTTAAAATGGCGTTTGGCAATAAATGTCATTACAACATAATTGTAATTACATATCAAATTGTGTGTCTCCTTTTGTATTCGATGTCTGGAGCTTCATTACCATGTGCTGTCTCCTACTGGATGATAGGGGACATCCGATGTAATAGAAACATATTAATTTCAATGAATATGCGGTCCCTTTGGTCTGGCGTACGATTCGCCATGAACAGCTGTCAACTTCACGATCGCCAAATTTCGAACAAATCAACTCAGATGCTTTTTCAATACCCTGTTGTCCCATAGATATCATGTTCGGATTACGTAATACATCACTGTCATGTTCGCACGTCTTAAAGCCTATCTGCACTAGTTTGGCCAGGAGGGATTAGACCTCCCTGCATGGTCGATGGCAGGTGGTTATCTCATCAAATCAGCTCTCAATTAACATAAGCAAAAGGGGACCACGGGGGACCAATGGTCACCGATAAGGCATTGTCCGCTATAAAGAGGGCGCAAGTAGCTTTAAGTAGTGCAGTTGGGCTTTAAAATGTGATGAACGAGGCTATTTAAATTGCCTTGGGTTGAGTTTTCGAAAGTATTTGCGGTCGTGTTTAACATGTTCATTTCAAATTCACAAATGATTCATCTCCTTCTCTCTTTCTCTCTCTCTCGCTCTCTCTTGTCTATTCCACTTCTTCTTTTCTCCCTTGCTGCATCTTGTTATAATTTCTTTTCTCACGATACCTATCTCTCTGTCGCTCATGGCCCACATTCCATCCTTCCCTTCTCCTACATACAGGTTTATTTCATACGACTTGGAAGATGGCGACTACCCAGGTCACCACGGATCTCCTGTCAACGGAGTTGATGTGGACAGATTCGACAACTGCCGGACTGAACGTGACAGAACCAGCTGAGACTGGATCAAACCGGTTGACGGGCAGTGACCTGGTGTCTGTGGTTATCTACTGGACCACAGGGTGCATTGGGGTGCTTGGTAACGCCTTGGTCATGATCGTCTTTCGACATCTCAGGTCCAAACGAAGTCAGGCCAATCTCTTCATCTTGAATCAATCGCTGGCTGATTTCGTCACTTCGTTGTTCATCATCACCTTCGGCACAACGAGGATCGTACGTCCTAGCCTCTCGCATTACGGTGCCTCTGGGTTCTTCCTATGCCGATTCTGGTGGTCGCGATTCTTCGTCTTCTCCGGATTTGCAGTGTCCACCTTCAACCTCACCGCAATGTCCATCGAACGGTACATAGCAGTCGTCCATCCGCTCAAATACCAGGTGTTCTTCAAGCGACGCAATACCACCATAATCATCCTCATTGTTTGGATCGTAGGACCAATCATGCAGTGGGTGTTTCCCATCTGGCAACATGCTAGTGTTGACGGAAGCTGTATTTACAAGTCTTCGTGGACCAAAGTCCATGGAATCGTTGTTGGTGTGGTCCTCTTCTGTTGGGAATACTTCTTTCCGTGCCTTATCATGTCCTACGCGTACGTCACGATTCTACGCACTTTACGCATCAAGGAACGCATCGTTCACGCTCAGGTTGGCGCACCCGATCAAGGCGGTGAGCCGAAGACAGACGCGAACGGCAACGCCAAAGGCAACACCGTCAACAAGAACAACGCATCATCCAAGCAGGCGCAAGCTCGACGTAAAAACGTCACCGTGACTCTTTTCATCCTCTTCATCGTTTACTTTGTCTGCTGGACTCCGAACCAGTTCACATTCCTACAGTTCAACCTCGGTGGTCCGCTCAACTTTGATGGCATCTGGTATCACTTTACAGTCGTGGCCGCCTTCTGTAACACGTGTATCAATCCATTTATCTACGCGCTGAAACACAGGCAGTTCCAGGCAGGGATGAAGTCACTGTTCTGTCGCGGAAAGAATGCCCAACGAAATAACGGAAGTGAGCAGCCAGGTGCAAGTCTAGCTGGCACTGTCGTTGATTGACACAGAGAGTCTGTGACGGTACGTGACACGTCACATAACGTTGCGAGCGAGGAATTCAGCAGTATCGACGCCATTGATGCAAAAGCATATAAACAAACCAACAGTCCTCCTATTCCTTCTTCCAATAGTGGTATCTCTCAAGGGAACATTATCAGAAATCACCAGACACAAGGGTCCATCCTCTCAGACGGAAGCGATGCGCTTGAGGAAACTGGTCCACAAGGTACCGACACTGACTTTGATACACCAAACGACAATTCGAACAATAAACATGAACATGCTGATTTGACTGTTGTTAATGGTAACACAAATATTCGACCAATGAGTACACTCGCAGGTACGGATGTAACAAATAAAAGAACTCACAGGGTAATCAAATGGTTTGATCAGGAAAATAATGGTTCGAGTGTGAATTCTCTCTAGAAAGGCCATTGAATAAAAAAGCTCTTTTATTTTGAAAACAACCAAAATACGAAGAATTTACAAACATTTCATGTGATTACCTTTTCCGTCGCTTTCCATATTTATGTACCTAAGAAAATTAAGAACTGACTCGTGGGCCAATTAAATTGACGTCCTAGAAAGATCTTTGCTAAGTCTGTGAATTATTATTGATGATCGTTGTTTGGCTCTAAGAGTTTTAGGTCTCACCATAAAAAATGACGACTCGCAAGTCTTCAACAATGGGACATGTATACTGTGTGTAGTTACAACAAAAATTGTACTAACGACAAATGACATGACTCTTGCATAGATGAAAAGAAGAAGAAGAAGAAGATGAAGACTTTGGAAATACATTAAAATACTCTTCTTCTTTTTTACATTTAAGTAACTTTTAGAATTCATCCCTTAAACGCACTTACCGCTCCAGTCGCTGGAGCTAAAGCCAGTGTAATAATATTAAAAGTACTTTGCAAATATATAAAGATGTTCATGCGATGTACAAGAACGACATAATTATTATTATATTTAAGTGTGCCTAACATACTGTTTATCTAAGGATTTGCAATTAATATCATATTGGTGAGTAAATGACCAGCGATATGACCAGTTTCTTAAAGCTCAAATTACTTATATTTCCACTCATACTTTGCATGTATTTTCGTGCCATTAATTAAGTTCGTTGGGACTTGACACCTTAAAAACTTAACCTTAATCAATTCCTTCGTCAATGTAACTAAGGATGTATAAATGGCGATATGTGTTCTTCTCTATATTAACGTTTTTATTTTATCCGTAAGGATTTTGCTTTATTTCAAAATCCTACAAATTACCTCCTGTAGTTATACATTGCCACTTTTTACTTTTCGTATACATATATTTCTTATTCTTACTTATTGTCGTTATAAATAATTACATAATGATGTACATTTTTGCATGATATAATGTGGTTGCCGTTCATAAGAGACTTTTAGAATGATATTTTGAGATATGGTAAATATTTAAGTGTTGTCATAGAAGTGCATTGCCAATGGTTTTTATAAAAATAGTCAAAATGAATTTTGAGAAAAATGCACACATTCCAAGTTAAGTTACCAAACCTGTAATTGTTATATGTTATTTTTAAAACTTATATAAATATCAAACTGATTTATCAGGTACGGTTTTATTTGCATATTCATATTAGTATTAGCAAATATGCATATGCTATGGCAGAAACTGAACGATATTTAACGAAATGGTTAGAATCCTTATATTCGAATATTCCCAAATGACAGTTATTTCGTGAGTTTTTTTCTTCTTTGAGATTGTATACAATCTTTATGGCAGCTTGCACCAACATTACCAAGTCTATTGCAACTAACTCACCGAGTACTGTTCAGCTGATTAAAATATGAGGATACACATGCATTATGTTATAATATGTTATATGTAGACATATCAATCTTTCAACTTTTTCAGGGTCTTGTACATTTATTTTTTCTATTTCCATTTACCCCTGTACCTTGTTCTCGTAATTTCTCTTGTTAAACACTTAAAAGAAAGAAAACCTACACAAATTCATCTTTTATTGTTGATTATGAATGATTACTTTACAAACTTATATTAAAGGTAATACAGAGTTTTGGGAAATTTTGAAAATTGGGTGGATAGTGAATCTTTACAATTTTGATATATTTGGATGCCCCTGTGGATGTATTATACGCACTAAAAAATTAACCCCTAAAACACTTCTGTTTTCGAGAAAAATTGAATATAAAAATTTACCGGTGCTCCCGGTAAATTTTGATAAATTTCAAATAGCGCCTACGGCCGTACAATGGTAGCTGCGACCATGAAAATCTCAGAATATGTAGTTGTGATATATAATTTCCAAACGGGAATAGCTAATCGGTCGATTTTAGTAAAGAAACATTGTTTCATAGCTAAATTGATATCTTGACCTTGAGAGGGAGCTTTACAACATAAAGAGTTTATTATTTATAATTTCATAACTTTAGACTCGATTTCAACCGGGACGACGATCAATGAATATTGTAGGATCGCATATGCTTCCAATATGTAAATTTGACCCAAATTCATGACCCCATACCAAAACTTTGTATTACCTTTAAAGGACAAGTCCACTCGAAAAATAATTTACTTTCAATAAAAGCAGAAAAATCAGACAAACCAATCAAAAAAAGTTTGAGCAAAATCGAATAACTAATAAGAAAGTTATGAATTTTTGAAAAAGTATGTAAAACTATGAAACAATGAGATTCACAACACAAATTGCCAAGATGGTTATCAGTTTGTGACGTCATGTCCTTACAACTTATCAATTGCTTTACATAGTTTAATCCCATTATTTTCCATTTTTATCCCCCAAAACTAGATTTCCCCATGCCTTTGCCCAGGTTATATGATTTGTATCATATTGCGTGCATGACATTTCCCAAAAACTTTTATGAATTTTGAAAAATTGATACTATTTTCTGAATATTGTATATTCATAATTATTGATTTTTATATAAATAGTTTATCAAAATTCAATTTTTTATGATTTAACTAGACAAAAATTACTTTTTATTTGTGCATCCACACAAAAACATATTACTAAAAATCTAACTTGGATACTGGTGTGAAGAAATAAGATTTTTAGGGTGAAAATAGGAAATTTATAGTATCAATATAAAGAAAATAATAAGTGGATAGTGAGGACCATACGTCATAGACTCATGAGTGAGTTGCCAATTTGTGTAGTGATTTTCAAAGTTTTTCATGTCATTAAAAATTCATAACTTTCTTATTAGTTATCCGATTTTGCTCAAACTTTTTTTTATTGGTTTGTCTGATTTCTCTGGTTCTATTAAAAGTAAGTTATTTTTGGAGTGGACTTGGGCTTTAAGGCGTACTTAAGTTTTAAGAGGGGCTAATAATTACAAGTCACGCTTTCAATAAGCCCTTTCATTTTCACAAGTCATGTCACGTATAAATAGTATTACCTTAAAAAATGTTCAAACTGTCAAATTTGATCACTTTTCAATGATGTAATAAACTAATGCAATCTTTATAATATTGTTTCCAGATGTAATATCCTCCATTTGTTAAGTTGTTAATATTTATATATTGTTCAGATTGTTATAATGTTAACTGTAATTAATATTTCTATTATTACTTTGATTAATTGAGTTTATAGCTTTGCCGTGAATACGTTATGAAACAAACACACAAATCAAAAACATAAAATGTAAATAATTATTTCCTCACATCACATGGTCTATTTTGCTTGGCCGACCTTTACTTTTGATCAAATAAGTACAAATAAGGTTGCGGTAAGGCAATTGAAAACGGCAGCATTTGTGGTTAGATTAGAAAATAGGAAAAAGGCAAGCTCGTCAAATGCATTGGAATACTTAATCAAACTTAGTTTGTGTGTATTTGCTGTGTCTATGCATACACTGCAATAGGTGGATTGTGATATTTGTTCATTTAATTAATATCAAATAGAGAAAGCAACAGGAAAATTGTCTTTTATTACGCTTTGACTACATATAAGGAGATAGGATTCAACGCTTCTTTACAACCAATATAAATCCAGACCAAACGCGCTCAAACTGTTTCAAGTTTCATGAAGATAAGTAATATCGTTTATGCTGTTTATATACATCATGGTCCTTCCAAATCAATTCCAACGGGGGGGGGGGGGACCGAGGCAAGATGAATGATTTCGTTGTGCTCTGTTGACAAAATTCACAGCGAACGTGATTGCAACCACTCCCAAGAGAAATCGACCCAAGGGTAATTTTAAGATCCTATTGTCTTTCCTTATAGAAACCATGTTTGATTGTGTTATTGTTCCACATTCCATATAACGAGATTGTTTCGTGCAGGATATTTAACAAGAATATGCGTTCTAAAACACTGATATATATAACAAAGATGCTGTGAAATATGGGGAACCAAAGAAGCAAAGCTTGATTATATAGGTTCCCGAATAAAAAAAAAAATATTGTTCCTGAATTCGATAGCAATACAGAACGACATTACAAAAATATATTTGAGTCACTGACACATTAGCAGATTATGTTCGGCGTTAGGAATTATTTTATGTTTATTTTTATATTCGGATGGAGGAGTCTCATCGATCAAGCATTGTATGTGATTGCATTGTGACATGGGAAATTAATTAATTAATGTCTAATCAACTGCACAAAAATTAGGAGAATCAAATTATCTTTCAGTTTCTACTGGTAAAATGTACTCTTGTGTGTGAATTTTATGTGTTTTGGTAAATTAATAATATGAGATGGTTTTAGGAATATGTAATTAAAAAACTGGTACGTTTGACGAAAACAAATAAACTGCATTCAATCGTGTTTCATTTGTTATAATATCAATATTTAGTAGGATGTACTCTTAGATTACAAAATACTCTTATCCATTGTCGGTATCTCCTAGCAGGAAACTTCTAGGGCCCCACTGGCTGGAGAAGCGAAATACAAAATTAAACAAATCATAGCAAAATGAAAACCAACAAATACAATACAGGATCAACCAAAATCATTATTAAGTACAATTGGTTATAGGCGCAGCCTAGGGAGCATAGGGGCCACTCCCTGTTCATACGCTAAAAAGGTCATCCTTGGATCTTAAGTCCCTTTTAAACCGGAACTGCGTAGAGTTGCGTAGTGTGGCGTACCGACTGCACCGAAATTAGGCTGCGTATTCATGGACCAAAAAAATGTTGCTTCGGCGTAGTCCCTGCGTAGGTTATGCGTAGGCTGGCGTACGATGACGTAGGCCTGGTGTACATTTTTTTTCTGTGCGCGCAAACGTATACTGCCTCGTCGGATTGGCGTAGGGTAGCGTACTATTGCGCAGGCTTGGCGTACTGTAGCGTAATGTTGCGTAGACTTGCATACAAAATGCGTACTTTCTGCGTCTAGTGTCTACGCCGAAAGTACGCCAAAAAATTAAACCTGTTTAATGTTTTGCGTCCCTATCGCGTACCCCTTTGCTTCCCTCAGCGAATAGTAACGTAGGCAAAAGTAGGGAAGCGTACGCTCGGCGTCGGTACGCAACAATACGCAACTCTACGCATGGCCCGGTGTGAAAGGGGCTTTAAGGGACAAGACCTCAAGTCTGTTCCTACTTCTCTACGCTCGGTGTTTGGATTGACTCTATGAATTTAAGGGTCAGTCCTACCCCGTCTTTACCCCTCCCCCTGTTCTACAAGTCTGGCTATGCCTGTGCTTTTGATATTGCACTTATAATGGAATAATGTAATGCATACGTCTTTCACTGCTTAAAGCCTCTCAGCTAAAGTGTTGGGATCCTAAAATAAATCGATGGCAAAAATTCACTTCAGTTGTATAATGAAGTGAAAGAAGATTTAACACCGACTTCTGCAAGAACTTTCTGAATAAATGTGTTTGAAGACGAACATTGATGAAAGAATACAAAATGTAGGTTTTCTGTGTTTTCTTTCATCAATATTCGCCATCAAACACATTTTTGGGGCGAAAAACCTTGCAGAATTGAGTGTTAAGTGACATACTCTTTCACATTATTACATACTATAAGTGAAATTTTGCCATCCATTTTTTTAGTGAATTTGGGGCTCCGAACTTTAAGTTTTCACCTGAGGGATCATGGGAAAGCTATGCAGCATTTTAGAGATTTGACTTTTTACACGATCAATCAGTCATTCTACTGAGCCCTGCTTACTTATGTCGTGCTATGTCATGGTAACTAATGTAATTGCTGCCACACTGTATGTTAGGACATTGTACAGGAAATTTGCAAATATTGATACATAAAGTCACATTGCATAGTGAGACATAAAGGCAAGTATGCCATTCTGAAACGTTTGTTGTTTGTAGAGCAATTCAGATTGATAAAGAACACACATCAGTTTATTCACAGCACGCTCTTGATTCAAAGAATGTATAACGAAACTTGCTCCTGTAACAATGCCTCCACTGTCGAAGTTTTCTACATATAGTTGGTTTTAATATACGGAAACAATTTTTTTAAAGCATAAATCGATTTAAAAAAAAGTTATGAATTTTTGAAGGTGCAAACAATAAAATACAAATTAGCAATGCTGTATCTTGCGAGCTCCTCTTCCATTTGCCCTGTATGATAAACACTTCAAAAAATTGTATTTAGAAAATGAAAATTCCTGAGACTATCTGTACAGAGCAAATTGGAAAGGAGCTCGCAAGATACGTCACAGTGTTTCCAATTTGTGCTTCACTAATGACAAGTTACCAAATTCATAACTTTCCTATTTTAAATCGGATATTGCTCGATATTTCACTGATTTGTTTCTCTCATTTTCTGATTTTATTAAAACCAAATTAATATCCGGATGGAATTCCCCTTTAATATTTATTCCATAGTCAAACCATCATAACCAACATCTAGTCAGAATAAAAGACGAGTGCACTAGCACTACTGGTATGAAGTTGTTTTAATCATACAACTGTTTAGATCATCGATAATTTGTAATGTTATGAGCTGAAGTTATGCAGCATTCCTAATTTGAACATACCCAGTAACTTACAATGTATGTGCTCATTGTTAAACAGCTGCATGCACATTTCATTCAGAAGCAACCATGCAGAGAGCACTCTCTAACACAGTACTCTTGGCACACAGAGTGTGTGATGTATGTAATGAGTAATTAGCCATGCACACATTCAACCCTCATACACTGCCTTATGTACTGTACATGTGAGAGTGGAGAGTTGCACTTGACCACTAGCATGCACAGCATAAGCATGATGTTTTAGTTACACTAATAAACTCCTGAACCTCAAGCAAAGATATGTGGTGTTTTATTACTTTCTGGATCCAGCTACATTTAGTAAAGAACTAACCAAGAAGTCTACATAACAAACCCACTATTTTTGACATGGTGGCAAGCGGTGAGTGCAAGTCACCAACATGCCAGTTTTTTGTGCCAGTCTACCAGTACAGTACCATGTGCAACACAGCAGCAGCCATCTTGGATTTTGCAACAGAGCAGCAGCCATTTTGGATTTTTTCCTTGTTCAGGAGAAACACAGGAATTTGTTGAACTCCATAATTCCATGAACAGTTCGTTTGTTTGATGCCTGAGGGTGAGTGGTGACACATTACACCATTTTGTTCCTTATTTCTGAAGCACACAGCATTGAAGTAACATTAACATGGCTGATCATATACCACGAATGGATTGGGGTGCACCAAACCTTGCTGAAGCTTTTCGTATGTTCAGACAGAGATTGAGCCTATACTTTTTGGCTAAGCACACGCCTAAAGAGGATGAAGTACCTATCATTCTACTTGCTGCGGGTGAAGAGGGCCTTCATCGATACAACTGTTGGACATTATCAGAGTCTGAACAGAAAACAGCGAAGATCATCCTCGACCGTTTTGAGGAGCAACTAGAACCACAAGACAATTTTCGAGTATGTCGGCTGAGTTTGTCGAGAACAATGCAGAGGCCAGATGAAAAGTTGGACGATTTCATTAACAGATGTCGACAGATAGCTCGTAAATGCGAGTTTGATCACAAGGAATTGGATGAGCGAATCCTTGAACAGATTATTGCCAGCACACCCATCGCAGATTTCCGGAAAGACCTACTTACTACAAAGAAGGACTTTACACTAAAGGGTGCTCTACAACTGGGAAGGACGTATGAAGCATCAAAGTCACATGTCCAAACCCTCCAGTCTCTGTATCATCCAACACAGAGTATAGATGCAGTGCAACAGCAGAAACAACCTAAGAGCTTATGTAAGAACTGTGGGAGACAACATCGATTCGGCAAGGAGTATTGTCCAGCAGCAGGTGTTACATGTTTCTCGTGCAATAAGCAAGGACATTTTGCTCAATTGTGCCTATCAACCAAGCTCAAACAACCACAGAAATATCATAAGTCTTATGCATCTTCCCGGAAGAAGAGGGGAGTAGATGAACGCCAACACCCATCACGACGTTCCAAACAGGTGGATAACGTGCGAGAGGAACACACCGAATCTGAAAGTGAACTGGGTACGTTACCACAACGATTTGACAGGTTTCATTTTGACACGATTGTCATCGACTCGGTGAAGAGGAATGAAGCTATTGCACACTTGGACATTAAATTGAAGGACAAACCAGGTGTCCATGACCTGAAAGTAAAAGTGGATACAGGGGCAGAAGCGAATACACTGCCACTTCGAACTTTCAGAAGCATGTATCCAGAGCAGCTTGATCGTCAAGGTTTTCCACAAAATCTACCAGATGCAGGCACGATCCTCTCAGCTTACAATGAAACGCTGATTGGACAGTATGGAACAGTTGTTATTCCCTGCAAGTATGGAGACACAGCATGGACTGATACCTTATTCTACGTGGTTCAGTCCAACGGTCCAGTGATACTTGGTCTCCAGTCATCTGTAGAGTTTGGACTTGTTACTCTCCATTGCTCTTTGAACATTGAAACACAAGTCAGTGGTGTCCAGGCTCTAGTACAACTCTTTCCACAGCAGTTCGATAGGATTGGAGAATTTCGTACCACACATCACTTGACAGTTGACCCCAACGTTCCAAGTCATGTCGACGCTCCTAGAAAGATGCCTATTGCCTTGAAAGACAAAGTCAAGGCAGAACTGGACAGTATGGAAAGCCAGGGTGTCATCAAGCAAATCACCGAACCAACCGAATGGGTGAACTCAATCACATATGTCACTAAGAAGGATGGAAGCATTCGCATTTGCTTAGACCCTCGCAGATTGAACAAGGCACTTATCAGACCTCACTACAAACAGCAGACCTTGGAGGAGTTGAATCACAAGTTTCACAACATGCAGCACTTCTCCAAGTTAGATGCAAAGTGCGGCTACTGGTCAGTCAAGTTAGATGAGGCCAGCCAAAGACTCACCACATTCCAGACACCTTTTGGGAGATATGTTTTCTGTCGCCTACCATTTGGACTCAGTGTAAGTCAGGACATTTTCCAGTTGGAGATGGACAGAGTTCTAGAAGGCTGTAAAGGGGCAGAATGCATAGCAGATGATATTGTAATCTTTGGGCGTACAGTAGAAGAGCATGACCGCAACCTTCTCAACTTCATGCAAGTAGCAGCAAAGAGAGGCCTCACGCTGAACTCAAACAAGTGCCATATCAGGCAAACGAGTATCAACTTCTTTGGTAATCGATACTCCAAGGATGGTATCCAGCCAGATCCCCAGAAGGTAGCTGACCTCGCAGGAATGCCGACTCCGAGCAACAAGGCTGAGTTGCAGCATTTCCTAGGTTTCATTACCTACCTGTCTCACTTCATCCCAGATTTCAGCACAAAGACTGCAGTTCTGAGAGATCTCCTTAAGAAAGAGGCTGATTTCATCTGGGAACCACATCATCAAGCAGCCATGGAGAAACTCAAGCAAGAAGTTTCAGAGAAATCACTACTCCAGTTTTTCGACACAACATCCCCAGTGTATTTGCAGTGCGATGCAAGTCTTCAAGGGTTAGGAGTTGCACTCCTACAGCATGACCAGGAGGGTAGACTCCGCCCAGTAGCTTACGCAAGCAAAGCCCTATCTTCAACTGAAACGCGCTATTCGTGTATTGAACGAGAGCTGCTTGCTATTGTGTTCGGAGTAGAACGCTTTCACACATATCTCTATGGCAGGCTATTCCATGTAATCACAGACCATAAGCCACTTCTGATGATTATGGACAAACCTCTAACAGCAGCCCCTCCAAGGCTACAAAGGATGTTGATCCGACTACAGGGATACAATTTCCAGATCACACACCGTCCAGGACTAGACAACCTGCTCGCAGACAGTCTCTCACGATTACCGAGCACTCACAACAATGAAACAGTTGAACTTGATCTGAGAGTAGATCTGGTGCAGTTCTCGTCAAGGAAAGTAGATGAACTGAAGCACACTACAAGCCAAGACAAAGTCCTAAGTGCACTGATGGAAGTTATTGTGACGGGTTGGCCTGATACGGTGAAGCAAGTGCAACCAGAGTTGAGAGAGTTCTGGAGTTACCGAGATGAGTTAACAGTAAGCGACGGTATAATTCTCAAGGGAAGCAGAGTTGTCATTCCCAAGCAGATGCAACCAGACATCTTGGAAAAGCTCCATACCAGTCACCTAGGCCAACAAAAAACAAAGTTGCTGGCCAGAGGAAAGGTGTTCTGGGGTAACATGAACAAAGACATTGACAGAGTGGTGCAGTCATGTGTGAGATGCCAGGAACATCAACCAGCACAAACGCCGGAACCACTCCAGCCACACGACATTCCCACAATGCCCTGGAGCACTGTGGCAACCGACATGTTTGAATTCAAAGGCAAACAATGGTTAATTGTGGTGGACTACTACAGCAAGTACCCAGTGGTTCGCCAGTTACCTGACCAAGCAACAAGCAGTGCTGTAATCACTATGATGCAACAAGTGTTTGCAGAGCATGGCATACCAGCAAAGGTGGTGAGCGACAATGGACCCCAGTATGCCAGTTACCAGTTCAAGTCGTTTGCTGAATCATGGGGTTTTGAACATGCCACATCGTCCCCCAGACGACCACAAGGCAACGGATTTGTAGAGAGACAAATCAGAACCATCAAGGGTATCATGAAGAAGACTTCAGACATTCAGCTAGCACTACTTCTTTGGCGTACAACTCCCATATCAGAGAAGCTACCAAGTCCAGCTGAAATTCTCATGAATCGCCAGTTGAGAACTACACTCCCAGCCAAGTTGCAGAGAACACAGCCAGATGCTGATGACATCTACAATCAGCTGCAGGAAAGACAGAATAGTCAAAAGTTCTATTTTGACAAACATGCCAGAAGAGCTGACTTGCCAGAACTTTACCTTGGGCAAGATGTAAGATATCGCGACCCAGTGTCCAGACGGTGGTGTCCTGCGACGGTTGATTGAAGGTGAAGTTCTGGAACCTCTCCCTTCTTAGTCGCGAAGAAAGTATATATCTATACATATGTCATTGTTTTTTTTGCTATTTATTTCAGTACAATATATTGTTCCATTGTTTTCATACAACTAAATATATTGTCTATTAGTGTGTAAACTCACACAGGAGAAGAGATAAATGCATCAAATGTAAGGTAAATCTTAGTTGTGCGAATATGTTACACATGCATTGACATCATTTGAAAGTGGTATTACAAACATACAAAAATACCCAAGTCACATGAATTATCTGTGCACTGTAAACTAAACAGAAGTAGTTTTTATTTGTTTTAATCTTCATGAATGCTAAAGGATTTTCATTGGTTTAGACAGTTTGGTATACAATGTGACAAACCAGTCGTTAGAAAATGATATAGTTTTAAAGAATAATGAGAAAAGCAGTATTAATAACTGTATTTATGCTGATGATTAAGGTAACCCTTTCCAAGTGAAAAGCCCATCATTTTTGTTTCACAACTTGTATACTGGATGTGTAAAACCAGTTGATAGGTATCATCCTCACTCTTTTGAGGATTCTAGTTTTTTTTTAATTTGTTTAAATGGGGAGTAGGGGAAAGATTGAACAGAATTTATTTTCGAGACATTTGTCAAGTGCTAATATGTACTTGTAAGTAAAACAGGAAGCAACGATGGACGGGATGACAGGATGAAACGTTTTTAACTGTTTAGAGTAAAACTTGTATTGTTTATTTTGAAGAAAGGGAGATGTAATGTTATGAGCTGAAGTTATGCAGCATTCCTAATTTGAACATACCCAGTAACTTACAATGTATGTGCTCATTGTTAAACAGCTGCATGCACATTTCATTCAGAAGCAACCATGCAGAGAGCACTCTCTAACACAGTACTCTTGGCACACAGAGTGTGTGATGTATGTAATGAGTAATTAGCCATGCACACATTCAACCCTCATACACTGCCTTATGTACTGTACATGTGAGAGTGGAGAGTTGCACTTGACCACTAGCATGCACAGCATAAGCATGATGTTTTAGTTACACTAATAAACTCCTGAACCTCAAGCAAAGATATGTGGTGTTTTATTACTTTCTGGATCCAGCTACATTTAGTAAAGAACTAACCAAGAAGTCTACATAACAAACCCACTATTTTTGACAAGTTACCAAATTCATAACTTTCCTATTTTAAATCGGATATTGCTCGATATTTCACTGATTTGTTTCTCTCATTTTCTGATTTTATTAAAACCAAATTAATATCCGGATGGAATTCCCCTTTAATATTTATTCCATAGTCAAACCATCATAACCAACATCTAGTCAGAATAAAAGACGAGTGCACTAGCACTACTGGTATGAAGTTGTTTTAATCATACAACTGTTTAGATCATCGATAATTAATATCTTATAATTCGTAATGTTCATATAAAATGCTACTGCAAATTCTTCAAATTCAGATTGTAGTCGATCGTATAGTGTGTGTGGTGGGCTTAACATAGGGCAATCCGACTCTCATTGTAATAAGTATATTTGAATGAAAGCAAAACTAAAATCGATGAAACAGAGTGGCGAAAGTTTGAAAGAAATGGGAAAAATGATTAAATAAAAGTTATTTAATGTTTGAAATATGAGATCACTACAGCTGTGCGAATCTAAAATTGGAAATATTGTCAGTGAATTGTGACGTAATGGTGTATAAATATCCCGTTTATCGTGCAAAAAAAAATATAACTGATTTATGTTTTTGTCCCAAGCGCCCTTACCCTTGGGACACTACTCAAAATATATTATGGAGATAATATTATTACAGGTCCTCTAAAAAGAAAATACAATCCCGAGTCATGCATTTAAATTAACAACAAAAAACTTGATTTTGTTGTGATTTTTTGTGTCGAAAAAATGGGAAAATTGTCCGCCACTACACTATTGAGACATTAAACGATTCAGCCAATTCGAAGAGCCTATACCCACAGTGATTGCAATCATAACTTTATCATGTTTTGTCCGATTTCATTCAAAATTTCGCCAGTATGATTATCAGGTTTTTCTCCTTTCTTCTACATTAATTTGCTATCAAGGTTGGATGTCCCTTAAAGGTATTACCTTAAACCTAACCGTTAACTCAGTTACGACCGGAATCCTTTAACTTTGGCGAAATAAACCCCACAACAATTGGGGCTTTTGTCGGGCCACCTCTGCCGATTGCAAATGTATAACATCCACTGGTTGGTAGTGTGTTGTCACTTTGTCGTTTCGGAATGAAGACTTTAGCAACCCTCAAAAGTGTTCCGCAAGTGGCTGTTGATGCATCTTGATAGGGAAAAGGTATATTCTGTATGCTGCATTAAAGGGCAAGTCCACT
Source organism: Strongylocentrotus droebachiensis (assembly GCA_035222895.1). Taxonomy (NCBI): domain Eukaryota; kingdom Metazoa; phylum Echinodermata; class Echinoidea; order Camarodonta; family Strongylocentrotidae; genus Strongylocentrotus; species Strongylocentrotus droebachiensis. The sequence continues at coordinate 414,239 of JAVYIG010000449.1, forward strand.
CCTAAAATAACTCACTTTCAATAGAAGCAGAAAAATCAGACAAACCTATCAAAAAAAGTTATTAAGAAAGTTATGAATTTTTAATGACATAACAAACTTTGAAAATCACAAGACAAATTGGGAACTCACTAATAAGTATGTGACATCATTGGCTCTCTATCCACTTATTGTTTTCTTTATATTGATAATATAAATTTCGAATTTTCCCCCTAATTCACACTGCACTCAAGGAGAAAGTTCTTTACAGTTTCATTGTTTTAAAGAAAAATTGTGAAGTAATATATAATTCTATTAAAGGTAATACAAAGTTTTGGGAAATTTTGAAAATTGATTGAATAGTGATTCTTTACTATTTTTATATATTTGGATGCCCCTGTGGATGTATTATAAGCACTAGAAAATTTGGCCCCTAAAACACTTCAGCTTTCGAGAAAAATTTAATATAAAAAGTTACCGGTGCTCCCGGTAAATTTTGATAAATTTGACATAGCACCTACGGCCGCACAATGGTAGCTGCGACCATGAAAATCTCAGAATAGTTAGTCGGTCGATTTTAGTCAAGAAACATTGTTTTATAAGCTTAATTAATATCTTGACCTTTAGAGGGAGCTATACAACATAAAGAGTTTATTATTTACAATTGCATAACTTTAGACTCGATTTCAACCGCGACAACGATCATTGAATATTGTAGGATCGCATATGCTTCCAATATCTTCATTTGAACCAAATTCATGACCCCATACCAAAACTTTGTAATACCTTTAAAGTGTCTTACCTCTATGCGGAGGGAGGCTTCCGTTCAACATTGCATCAATCGGAAAGCATAAGTAGGAATTTCTTGGAATTTCGCACTAAAATAATTTTTTCTATATAATTTATGATGCTGATGACAAACGGGTATTTCTTGATAGAGCTAACAAAATTAATAACTTCCTTATTGGTTATCCTATTTAAGTCAAATTTTCTTTGCTCTGTTTCTCTTGTTTTTTGCATCTATCAAAATTGTGGAGTGGACTTGGCCTTTAAAAACGCTATGCTGACCCAATTGTTCGGCAAAACACATTTTCGCCCATTTCGTAACTACAGTAAATATGACCAACGCTGTGCATCACATTTATATATTTTAAAGGTTAGATGAAAAGCCTGATAGGCCATATATATTCAACAAAAATACAAGGTGACATGTGGAAGAAGGTCATGTATTTTATTGTATTTATTAAACTTCATTGATGTACATCCATATTCTGTTGATAAACATATAAATCAATTTACAATGCAGTGTAACAAATCAATATTCTTTTTCGAATCATATATGTCAAATAAATCAATTTACAATGTAATGTAACAAATCATTATTCTGTTTGTAAACGTATATAATTATTATATAAATCAATTTACAATGCAGTGTATATAGCAAAAACCATCTTTCGGTTAATCAATTTCATAGCAATATTTACAATATCTTCCATTTCGCACAAGAGCTACATGAATATGTTCATGATGTTGCTAAATTTATTAACACAATTTTCCTATGTGTTTCACCTGTTTCCCCCTGTTTCTCTCTGTGTGTGTCTCTCTCTCTCTCTCTCTCTCTCTATCTCACTCCCTCTCTCTCTTTCTCTCTCTCTCTCTCTCATCATCATCATCTTACATGTAGGCCTATATTGTTTCATCTTAACCCTTACTTCTTTTTCTCCCTGTCCTTGGAGCTCATGACGGCTTCATTTCACTCAACCTCCCACTAAAGATTCCCCACAAATCACAATACGTTCTCTATAATGAGTGCCAAAAAGGTCCTTATTGGTCTCTACGTATAAAGCGTATGAGTGAACGCCCTTCTTGCTCTTAGCAGACGACACGATCAATAGAATCTAATAGGCTTGCGACTGCTGTACCGCGGCAGATCGATGGAACATGGAATCGATATCAGCCAAAATGCAAGTTCTTCCACGCCACTACCAGTTTTGTGAAATGGGGTCCAGAGTCCTGACCGTCCAAGCTAGTCACGCTTGTAATGAAGATGGTTACAAGGTTACGTTTGTTATTAGATTGGTAATGGTTTACTTTGTGATATAATATTGTGCATTTCATTAGGGGTGATTCCTTAAGTGCAGTACAAGGTTATGGGTACTGGTCAACCCATCACATCTTAAAGTGACTCGGTAACATTGCTAAAGGTTGATTAAAAAACTGCGTAATTTGTGTATGACATGTTACTTATTATATTACTCCTACTGAACTAACCCTCTAACATGCAAAAGAAAATCGTGAAAAATTCTCAAACTACAAAGACATTTATGGTTTTCTTTGAAGGCGTCACTGTGCTAACCTGCAAGCAGTAAATTCTCCAAACCATTTTAGGAATATTTCAACCAATTGTTTGCATGAATAAGACAAGCTTGTAAAAATCTGTCAACCCTTAAATATCTGGAATGGTATATAGAGCCAATTCATTGCTTAATGATGATTTACATTCACCTAAAATGTAATTAGACTGTACTATGTAGTTGGGAGAAGTAAGGAATCGATCAGATAAGTTTTTCCCAATTGTATCATTAATAATGGTCTGTTTTCACTCAAACTTTGAGATCATCTTTAATTGTACATCTATCATTGAAGTCACTATTTTCTCTCATCTGAACAATGTTACAAATTCCACTTTAAGGTCAAAATGTATTTACGTCATCCCGTCATTCATAATGTTTTGTTTAAAATTATTTTTCGCTTTATTGATATAATAATAATAATAATAATAATACTCAGTTTTTATACGATATCCTTGTAAAATCCAATCGGACGCTTTCGAACAAATCACCCAAAGGTAATTTTGATAGCCTTGCCCATAACCTATTGAATTATGCGAATATAAAAGTATTGGAAATAATATCGCTAGTGATATTCGTTTGTCTCGCAATGTGGTCAATAAGGAATCTAAAAGATCACGACGTTTCGTATGCTACTGCAATACTTCGTCAGGTGATAAAAACTGTTGTAAGCAAGGGTCTTTTATACTTTACGGGAGGACCGTAAAGCGGTCTAAAATTCGATCGATAATTGGAACAATAACGCCCAATGCCTATTGGTCGACGCACACGGTGATCGACCAATCACCAAGGCCGCTGGTTCGGCCGCTGGTTCGGCTGATGCACCAGGCCTATTGGCCGACGCATACGGTACTCGACCAATCAACGGGCCGCTGGCTCGGGCCGTCTGCTGAATGGAATCGACCGTTGTTGGCTGGCAGGACGGCGAGTGTCATGGCGGCGTATCGTCCGCATCCAAAATTCGGGGATATCGATCCCGTTGTCTCTGTTGAAATTATTAGGATTGAGACGGATATTGATAGCTTCTTTTACCCTCCGTGTATACCAATGCCGTTCTTGGGAAAGGCACTGAACCCCGTCCCAGTCTGGTTGATGCTGGTTGTCCCAAGCATGTTCGGCTACGGCTGAGTTGTCAGTTCGACGGAGTCTGACGTCCCTCTTATGCTCAGTGATTCTTTCTTTTATCGGACGGGCATATCACTAGCGATATTATTTCCGATACTATATCCGCAATGAGTAATATATTTAGCATTATAAAAGTATTGTATGAATGTATAAATTCCATAAATGATTCAAGTTTATGACAAATATTAAAATTTATTTGAGAAAAAAGTACAGGAAATAATGGACCGAGGGAGAAGTGGATTACTAAATAAAGGACAAACTTTGAGCGGTATAATGAGAAGCCTATAGCTTGTAAAATGTCGACATCCTGACTATTAAAAACATAACTTATCGTAAACATTATATGACTCAGCTAAGCAAATTTACAAAAATGATAGAAAAGAAAATATAAATAACCATCATATATATGATTACTAAAACCAACAGAAATATACAGATACACTCACCGCACGTAAGAAATGAATTGTGTAGAATCAAAGAGGTGAAAAAGCTGACTATTAAAAATAAAGAGTAGATTTAAACAGTAAGAATTCAGTATAAAGTTTTACCCTTGGTCGATTTTTCTATATGTTTGCGGTCGTGCTTTTTTTTGCAAAGAAGTTAATATTTTTTTGCATAATGAAAGTCACGAGATAAAGGATAATTAAGTGAAGGGCAAAAGAGAAGATATAGAGAAGAGACAGACATAGAGAGTGTGAAAGAGATAAACAGAGAGAGAGAGAGTGGAGAGAGAGTACAAGGGAGAGAAATAGTGAGATAAAGAGAGAGATAGAGAGAGAAAGAAAAAGGGAGAGAGAGAGAGAGAATAAGGGAGAGAGAGGAGAGAGAGAAAGAGAGAGAGAGAGAGAGAGATAGAGAGAGAGAGAGAAAGGGAGAGAGGTTGACTGATGAAATTGCCTCAGGTCAGTTGCATCAAATTGAACTGAAAAGGCATTAATTGTAATAAAAACACTTTCGAAGCCATAGCCTGAATTGCGTTCGAATTTACAGTAGTAAAACGTGGTATAAATATCTTATGAGTAATTAACATCGATCATTAATAATTCATTGACATTAATTAGAGATGCGAGGTTATGGTAACAGCACGAACAAAATGATGATTGAAGGTTAGATGGATACGAGAGAAATGACAGACGGGATACAAAGTATAAGGTCGAACGATGACAGTAGATAGGATTATCACAATGACACCTTGGTTTAATTGAAATTACGAACATTAATTAGAATGATAATACTTTTCATACTGAAACGACCGACGTTTCTATTATGTCCTAAATCAATTTCGTGATTAGATATTCTAATTAATTGGTAACAATATTGAGAGTTCTTCTTATGATTTCCAATTGCTAAATGATGTGCGTTCCTTGGTGTTTTTAATGAAGGACACACAATTACGTCATATATGATAGTCCTTAATAGAATTGTTGTCTTTAAAGTCGAAGTTTTTCTACTCTACGTTGTCTATTCATTCAGTTGTTAGACCTCCAATCGAAGAGAAATGGGAAGAAATGAGTACACAACAAATCGACTGGAAAGTCATATGGTCATTTAATTTACAAGCTATGAAAGAAAACAAAATAGCAGAAATCAATTTTAAGTAATTACACAACCTATTACCAAATAGGTATAATTTATTCAAATGAAAACTGTGTAACAATATATTATGTTTATATGATGATCAGTTACACGACAATCTCCATTTATTTGTAAAACTCAAACACACAAGATTGTTTTGGTTAAAATTTGGAGACATAATTCGAAAACTTTACAAAGTTAATTTTTCTTTCGACAAGTTCGTTTTAATTGAAGGTTATAACTTGAAAAACTAAATATTTAAAAGTCTAAATTTTCTTATCATGTATGCAAATACGCAGTTTATTTAACATTTATGCAAGCAGAGAATCGCAAACTCATGTTTCATGAAGTCTCTATTCTTTGTATTTTCAAAAGATTAATCCTCAACCAATAAAGATCGAAAAGTACTGTAAAACAAAAAAGCTATGCATTTTTTAAAACACTATTATTCAAGAAAATGAAACTTGTTATATTTAAACTATGTTAAGATGCTACGATGTTATTTCATTCGATTGTGTATGATTGTTTGATTTGTTCAAAAGCATATATTTATCGATAAATTTATTTTACAAAAAAAAAGGAAAACAAATTGAATTAAATTGAACTGAATAGGCATTTATTGTACAAAAAAACACTTTTGAAGCCATAGGCATGGTATAAATACATTACAAATAAATTGCATTGATCATCAATAATTGATTGACATTAATTAGAGTAGCAATGTTATGATAATAGCACGAATAAAATGATGATTGAATGTTAGATGGATATGAGAAAAACAACAGAGGGAAACAATGGGTGAATACATTATAAGGTAGAACCAGTAAAGCATGAACGATGGCAGTAGAAAGGATTATCACATTCAGATGTGGGTCTAATTGATATTAGGAACATTAGAATGATAATACTTTCCATACTGAAACGTCCGACGTTTCAATAATGTACTAAATCAATTTCGTGATGAGAAATTCTCATTATTATTGGTAACAATATTGAGAGTCCTTCTGATGATATATATGCCAATGGCTAAATGATTTTTTTTTCCTTGTCGTTTTTAATGAAGGACACACAATTACGTCGTATAGCGCTTATAGAGACTTCGGTGGTAAGCGCTTTATAAGTAACGTTGTTATTATTATTATTTATTATTATTATAGTCTTTAATAGAATTGTTGTCCTGAAAACGGGCGTAATGTTTTGCTCGGAAGGAACAGTTCTTAAAAAAGTTGACTGTTGGAGCTTAAAAACAGTGGAACAGAAACAAGGGAAATCGAAATTAGAAGTGATATATTCAGCGGAACTAGTATATTCATTTTTGATGATTCAGTTTAATTCATGTCAATGCCTATTGGTTACCGGACTTGATTAAAGATTTTTCACTGAAACCAATCTTATAATGTCAAATATATACTTTGAATTGAATTAAATTACAGTCAATTAATTATTTATTAAACTATCTTATTTTCAAGTAAAATGACGTTGCTTACATACAATTTCTTGAACTTTGACTTAATAACATGAGAAGATGGTATCGGACTCCCGAAGAATAAAACTAAGGCAATTTCAATAGCACTTCAGGACTCCACTGGTTTATACAATATCATACTGAAATTGCCCATGAGAGGTTTTTTTTGAAAGTTTTTGCGATTATATTTATACTACTCTATATTATTAATCGAATTATTAATTTGTGAAAGGCAGGAGGGTGTATACAGCCTCATAAGCATTAACCTCTCCCATGTACTTGAATGGGTGGGGAGGGGGATTTCCAGACCGAAAGGGGTTTCATATCATTACATTTAATCTACGTTTTCCCTTCTCTACCAAGGTGATGGTAATGGGAACCCGGCCAGTATAAAAGAAATTCCGTAAACGACAGAGCAACTTTATCTGGGTAGCTGAATATTATTATATTCATAATTATTACCTTTATTATTATTATTATTATTTTGATTAGCATGATTATGATCACTATTGTTATCATCATCAGCAGCTTCTGCTTGCAAACTGCCAAATAAACGCAATTTCAAAAAATAAATATTTATGATACTGATCATGCTATGATGACGTTTGGTGGAATAATAGGAGGTTCTGCTGGGAAGGAGTTGAGTGCTAAGCATGTAGGAATGCTTTCCTACCGATTGATGTCAACTGATTTCTATGGTACTTAAATGACTGATGGACCTCTTGGTAAATCAAGAAACATTATAGGGGGCCGGGCTCTAACATCTCGATTCTCGATGGTCAAAGACTATTGACTTTTGGTGTTACGTGTGTCACAGTTTGTGTAGTCCCCTTTCACATCCATCATTCAATGTAGAATACAAAAAGGGCTGTCGTTTGAAGAGGTTTATCAAAGACATTCAAAATTGTCTCTCTTCGAAACATAATCCATTGCCAGAATCGCCTCATGCCTGTATGAACTTCCTGTTGAATTTTCCAGACTTCTTAACGCCTGAATGATTTACGCATATCTTGAGAAGAAAGCAACGTTTTCCAGCCAATCTTGGGAATATATTTTGTTGAAGAACGCGTGGCAGCATTAATGTTCCCTGTTTGTGAGAAATTAAGATAAAATGTATGAACTGAGGCCGCCACACATCATGCACACGATTATGTTAAAACAAAGTCCTTGCCTGACAGCCTTCATGTAGCACAGCTGAGTATTTAACCTTGTTGGCCTTTTTTAATTTTTTTTTAATTGTTATTTGTTGCTGTTTTTTTTCTTTCTTCAACTAAACCCTTCATAATTATGGTTGCATCAAGACGAGCCCCGCCGCGGCACTAATGTTCTTTGGCAAGATATCTAATCTATATTTGCCACTCTCAACCCATGTATAGTAAATGAATTTTTCCTACCTGGTAGGAATTTACTCCATGGACGCTTTGGGCCCCTCGGGGTAGCAGGGGAACTAACAGTCCTTTGTAGGCGCCCGAGTATCCCCCTGGGATGGATGGATATGTGCGCCCTATATATGCAGTTAATACTAGTATTATTATCAATAGTAGTAAATTAGTAGTAGTAGGAGTAGTAGTAGTAGTAGTAGTAGTAGTAGCAGCAGTAGAAGTAGTAGTAGTAGTAGTAGTAGTAGTAGTAGTGGGAGGAGGAGGAGTAGTAGTAGCAGCAGTAGTAGTAGTAGTAGTAGTAGTATTAGTATTAGTAGTAGTAGTAGTAGTACTAGTAGAAGTGGTGGTAGTTGTAGTAGTAGTAGTGGTAGTAGTTGTAGTAGTGGTAGTAGTAGTAGTAGTAGTAGTAGTAGTAGTAGTAGTAGTAGTAGTAGTAGTAGTAATAGTAGGGTTAGTAGTAATAGTAGTAGTAGTAGTCATATATAATTAGTAGTAGCCTTCTTTCTATACCACAGGGCTAATCTACCACAAGGCCCATTGAAGAAATGTAATAATTATTCGATTTGATTATCTATAAAAGGTCAATTAATGCCAAGTAATTTAATTCAATTCAATTTGTATGGAGAGAACACAAAGGACACAAAGGAACAGACACGTAATGAGAGATAAAAAGAAATGTCAGGTCCTGGAGAATGTAATATTTGTTAACCACGTGTACAGAGCAATTCAGTTTCGGTTAGGTAATGATGACTGACCAGCATTGAGAGCAATTTCCATTTATAATTCATTTTATAGTTCATGCACGAAGCTTGCAATTAGCTAATGAGTAGTAATTTCAAAAAGCCCTTAAGCATTGTTTAGTGAGTAAGCTCCATGTGATCACCTATAGGATTCTATGGCTTTCTGGCTATCAGCAGAAACCAATAGGGACTTTTAGATTAAGTGGACGAGAATGACGTGAACGTCCACTTTATAATCTTGCGTGTCTATGGCAAGCCGTTTTAACATTTATTCCTATTGCTTCATATCAAGACTTCAATTCTTGATATCAAGAATTAGCATTGCTTTACAACAGAAAATAATTTCTTGATATCAAGAATTAAAGATAAACTTGAGTTCTGGTAATGCGATTGGATTGTGAAAGAAAAGGTGTGGAATGGATCAGAAAAGTTGATCATATAGCATGTAAGTAATGGTGTGTAATGCAAGGTTCTGGAGTCATCAAAGTCATCATAAATTTGGCAGAGTCTTGGTAAAGTAACAATCACTTACACAGAAAGATGTATGTGGGACAACACACATGGTGTCGGGGCTAGTACTACCCTGATTTCCTTATCTTTCTATGCTCATTACTCAGCCAGTATACATTTTCTTCCAAAATTGTTTGGCACATGACATTTATTTGTAATCTTGAACATTCGGTGTAAGTTTCGTAAGATTCTGTGAGAATTCATTTTCTTTTTTTACCAGAACTCAAGTTTATCTTTAACATTGCTTTACAACAGAAAATCATTTCTTGATATCAATAATCCAATTTTTAATATCAAGAAATAGGAATAAATATTAAAACGGTGATCGGTGGACGTTCACGCCGTTCTCGTCCACTCAATCTAAAAGTCTCTAATATAAGAATGACAACGTAGAGAGAGGCTTGGAATTCTATTAAAGATTCTATTAAAGAACTTCAATGCAGAATAAGAGACAAAGAAAGAGAGAGAAAGAGAGAGAGAAAAGAGAGAAGAGAGAGAGAGAGAGAGAGAGAGAGCGAGAGAGAGAAGAAAAAGTGGAACGCGCTCGACAACACTGACAAAATAATGAAAGTGTCACTTAACATTACTTGTGTCAGATATATTAACCTATTTTAGATTCTCTGATTGTACTTAGTCTTCATATAAAAAGAAATCCGCAGACGTTTGGCATTACAATTTGTCTGGGTACAATTAAACAATCATATCTGCACTGGTACTGTTCGGTGACTGATGGAATTAAATGCCATTCAATATGCACACTATTTCTAAAACACATTGAAATCTAAATTCGATTACACTCTCCTTGCCTTAAGATAGGAAGAGTACTGCATTACAGCGAGGTAAAGCCAAAAATCTGATTAGAGTTCTCCGCCCTAATTCTTCTCAAATTTAAACCCCGAGTCATAAGAACCATCAAAAAACGCCAGAAAAAAAAATCATGAAATCGTTAAAAGAAACTGTGAAATTGTATTTTGCCATTTGAGAATAAATCCTAAAAAGCGATAGACTTCAGGTAGACAAGATATTACAATGAGAGCTTCTAAGAATATCGCTTTTGGATGTAACGAAATGGAGGCCAACTTATGTATACAGTGCGTCCCAGAAAAAACGAAACCGAGAAGTATCGATGTTTTATCATAACTTAATCACAACCATAATTAATGAATGATACATATTTGGAAAGCTTAGAGTCTCCTCTTTCAGTTGATTCTACTCACGTGATGCATATTTCACGCATGAGTGATTTAAAGCAATTTGAGGCAAGGAAACCAAAAAGTAATTTGGCGGGCGGTATCTGAATTTCAAAGAAAAATTCATATTTCTAGAAAGTTCATTTTCTGCTCTTTCATATGATACCTCAATCAAGAAAAATGAGCCAGGAATAACAAAGTTCTGTTTGTTTAAAGTAGCCCTTACATTTTCATAATTTTAACAAACGAATTCGTTTTCACTGGGTGCCTGCCGTAGCAAAAAGCAGATTTGACAAAAGACTTAACTCCGTTTCGTTGACAATCAGCCATGCATGAAGACTCTCGTCTACGGCTGATTGTCAACGAAACGGAGTTAAGTCTTTTGTTAATTTCGTTTTTTGATACGGCAGGTAGCCAGTGAAAACGAATTCGTTTAGTAAAATTATGGAAATGCAAGCACTACTTCAAACAAACAGAACTTTGTCATTCCTCGCTCATTTTTCCTGATTGAGGTGTCATATGAAAGGGCAGAAACTCAACTTTCTAGAAATGTGAATTTGTCTTCGAAATTCAGATACCGCCCGCCGAATGTCTTTTTGGTTTCCTTCCTTCAAATTGCTTTTAATCACTCATGCGTAGCATATGCATCATCTGACTAGCATCACATGAAAGAGGAGACTCTAAGCTTTCCAAATATGTATCATTTATTAATTATAGTTGTGATTAAGTTATGATAGAACATCGATACTTCTCGGTTTCGTTTTTTCTGGGACGCACTGTATACATAAGTTGGCCTCCATTTCGTTACATCCAAAAGCGATATTCTTAGAAGCTCTCATTGTAATATCTTGTCTACCTGAAGTCTATCGCTTTTTAGGATTTATTCTCAAATGGCAAAATACAATTTCACAGTTTCTTTTAACGATTTCATGATTTTTTTTTCTGGCGTTTTTTGATGGTTCTTATGACTCGGGGTTTAAATTTGAGAAGAATTAGGGCGGAGAACTCTAATCAGATTTTTGGCTTTACCTCGCTGTAATGCAGTACTCTTCCTATCTTAAGGCAAGGAGAGTGTAATCTGTATAGGTCTTTTAGGGTGGCGCCACTCAGAATGATTCAAGAGAAAGAGAGAAAGAGTGAGAGAGAGAGAGTGAGAGAGAGAGAGAGAGAGTGTCTAATTTTATACCCAAAGTTGCTGACAAGTTTAAGGATTATTCTTTATTTTCTGACATTACATTTTGCATGCATGGATCTTTTCTTTCTGCTGGAAATGACTGCTTCAAAGACCTACTTTTTTGTTGAAGTGTAAGTCTCTCCGTATTAGGTAAGCGACATTATTGCACGTGAAATGCAGACACGCAGCAATAAGCTGAGCTTAAGAACATATTCGACAAATATTGACTTTTACAACCCATGTTTCCACAGCTTCACGACGACATGGCTAGCAAAACTTGTCACGTTTTTGACTGTACAACGTGAAATGTTGAGACCTTCAAACTTAGACATAGATGAGCTTAGTGTCAAAAGAACCAGATGTGCGTTTGACATAACGATGACACTAATGAACCGAGATCTTGACAACATGAAAGACAGTTCCTGCCAATTTTGTTTGTCATTTTTTCATTTTCTTGTCATTTTCTTGTCACTCTTTTAATGGCATTCCTAGAACAATGTTTTATAATTGATAGGTTGTCCCCGCATTACCTTGTCAGTGCATCTTATTTTATATACAGTATATAGACAGTTACATAATTGACGTGTTCATTAGGAAAGAAACATCTGAGGTGGCTAGAGGTAAAAGAGGTGGAGGGGGAGTAGGAGGTTGGGGGAACGAGGGGGTGTTGCGGTCAAGTGGATAAGTCACCGAACCATGGCGACTAGAAGGTACCGGGTTCTAGTCCTTGCGACACCAGTAACGTTCGTCCACGCATCGTCCACGAGCCGCGAAGCGGCGAGCCGATTTTTTTTTGGGGTGTTTATTTGAACTCCGTAAGTGATGTTTTCCTGGCATCTATTAACACAATGGAGACCATAAAAAGCAGTGCATGATAACGTCTTTTTAAATCAAGTAACAGTTAAATACACAGTGATATCCAGAGTTATCATGTGTTTGGTTAAGTTACCAGATGAGTTACCAGATGAATATCTTCTCACAATATTTGCACTTGAAAGGGTTTCTCTCAAGCGTGCGTTCTTTTTTCTTTCTTTTTTTCTTTTTTTCTTCTTTTTCCCCCTTTTTTGTTTGTTTGTTTTTTGGGCCGCCCAAGGGGGGGGGGGGGGGGGGGGGGGTTTAAACCCCCTAACCCCCCCCCCCCCCGTAGATCCGCGCCTGTTTAATCTTGTGGTTATCTTGTGGTTTCCAAACCACAAGATAACCACAAAATACTTGTAAGATTTTCTTTTTTTTTACCTTCTGAATTGGCTTTCACCGTGTGAATGCGGCTAATAACAATAAACACAATTACAATAATGATGAGGATTATTATTATCATCATCATAATTATTATTATTATTAATATTATAATTGTTATCATTATTGTTATTACTATAATTATCATCATTATGACTTATTAAGTAAGCAAATATCATTCCCCAAAACCTGGGGGGGGGGGATGATTGTACATGCCATCCCCCTCATCCCCCCCCCCCCCCCGTTGTCTACGCCCCTGGTTGGACTGCTTCAAAGACCTACTTTTTTGTTGAAGTGTAAGTCTCTCCGTATGAGGTAAGCGACATTATTGCACGTGAAATGCAGACACGCAGCAATAAGCTGAGCTTAAGAACATATTCGACAAATATTGAAAACTTGTCACGTTTTTGACTGTACAACGTGAAATGTTGAGACCTTCAAACTTAGACATAGATGAGCTTAGTGTCAAAAGAACCAGATGTGCGTTTGACATAACGATGACACTAATGAACCGAGATCTTGACAACATGAAAGACAGTTCCTGCCAATTTTGTTTGTCATTTTTTCATTTTCTTGTCATTTTCTTGTCACTCTTTTAATGGCATTCCTAGAACAATGTTTTATAATTGATAGGTTGTCCCCGCAATACCTTGTCAGTGCATCTTATTTTATATACAGTATATAGACAGTTACATAATTGACGTGTTCATTAGGAAATAAACCTGAATCATCCTTCCATAACCTGGGTATCGCATCATAAATATCAATAATCATAAGCAAATTATTACCTTTCATACCGAGGTTCATAAAATATTTAACAGACTTAACATGACCTTTCTCAACCAAATGATTCAGTTGAACAATCCCTCTTTCAAACAAGTATCTATCAAATATACTTTTTCCATTTATACATATATTCTGATTATTAAAAATAATTGGATTAATATAACCCTCCAAATATCTTAAATTACTTGTCTCTTGCCATGCTTGCAACATTTCCATATAGTATGGTGGAATATCTAAAACGAGTTTAATCTTTTTTAAATCATAATCACATAAAAAAATAAATCTACCACCCACACACTGTAAGCAATGATCAAAAAACAATTTCCACCCCAAACTTTTCTCTCCATATAAAAGACGTTTTATCCACATTATGCGCTGTATTTTAACGGACATTTCAAAATTAATCATTCTTAATCCTCCAAAGTCATAATCCTGATACATTATTGCCCGTTTAATTCTATCTTTCCCCCTCCATATGAATTCAAATGAAATTTGTGCAACTTCTTTGTATACCCAATGAGGGACAATAACGAGAGATGAAATATAATTTAATTTTGAAAGCGCATAAGTTTTTAGCAAATGTATTTTACCCATAATAGTTAAATCTCTTTGTTTCCACCATACAAGCAATTTTTTTATTTTACTTAGAATTTCTTTATAATTCAAATCATCTTTTAATCTTCGATCTAATGAATAACTAACCCCTAAAATATGTATTTCCTTAACCAAATTTCCAAATAAATGCCCATCAGGTTTGTTCTCATCCTCACCCATCCACATAAAATGTGTCCTTGTTTTATTCACTTTAAGACCACTAATTTGTTCAAATGATTCAAAAATATATTGCAACCTTTTAACCGAATCAATATCCTTCAAAAATATTGTCATATCATCTGCATATAACACTTGCCTAATTTCAGATTTTCCAAATATAATCCCTTTAATACCGTTGTCCCTCCTTACTGCATGCGCCAAAATTTCGATGGCAACCAAAAACAAATATGGCGATAATGGATCCCCTTGCCTTACTCCCCTTTCTATTTCAAAATACCCCGTGGAGTGACCACCGTTCATAACACAACTACTTATCCCTTTATACAATAATTTTAACCAAGAGCAAAATGAATCTCCAAAACCGAACAATTTCAATATTTGAAATAAATATCGATGAGATACAAAGTCGAAAGCTTTCTCAAAATCCACTGCACACAAAAACCCTTTCCCTTGTTCCCCATAATGCATAGAATGAAATAACATGTCATCTATCAATCGTACAGCTTCCCCAATATTTCTATCTTTTATATATCCAACTTGATCATGATGAATTATTTCATTTAAAACCTCTTTCATTCTTTTTGCTAGAACTTTAGATACAATTTTTTAATCTACATTCAAAAGCGTGATGGGTCGATAATTTTTTATATGGAGAGTATCTTTCGCTTCCTTCTCAATTAAGGTAATTACCCCTTGTTTTTGAGATGCCGTTAATTCCCCCCTTTCGTATGTTTCATTCAATACTTCTACTAACAAATCACCCAAAGCTGGCCAAAAAGTATAATAAAATTCAACTGTTAACCCATCATTTCCCGGGGTTTTATTCAATTTCATTTCTTTTAAAACTTTCAAACATTCATCTTTAGTTAATTTACCTTCACAGATTTCCCTATTGTCTTCATTTAACTTTGAAATATCATTAAAAAAGAAAGGGTCGTTTTGATTTATATCAGCCCTTAAAGAATATAAATCTTTATAAAATAGTTTAATTTCCTTTAAAATTTCCTCCTTATCTCTAGTAGTTTCCCCATTTTCTTTGTACACCTCCCTAATTACACTTTTCCTTTTATTCGATTTTAACAACTGTTCAAAATATTGCGTATTGTTTTCTCCATCTTCAAACTAAGCTGCTCTTGATCTTATTTTAATGCCCTGTCGAGAAAAGTCATACAATTTATTTAGTTTATCCCTTTTCTCCTCAATACAATCAACAATATATTTAGTGGGTCCCACTACCAGTTCGCCTTCTAAATCCTTGATTTGTTTCTCTAACAGTTCTATTTCAACCCTCCTTGCTTTTGCCTTTTTCCGCGAGTATGTTATAATGAATTCTCTCATTTTCATCTTTAAAAAATCCCAAAATACTAATTTATTCAAAATCTGTAATGACCATCAGCTTTTAATTCCTGTATTTCCTTATTCATCTCTTCAACAAAATCTTTATCCATACATAAACTACTGTTAAATTTCCAATATGATTTCCCCAAAACAAACTTATCAACCAGATCATTAAATTCTAGCCTAACGCCAGAATGATCTGGCGTAATTGATGTCAAAATCTCACACGTACCCACCAATTTTTCAACACTACAAGGTATAATCAATAATCTAAACGGCTTTGCACAACCGGCCAATTTTGTCGAAAAGTAAATTGCTTTACATTCGGGTTTTTTTCCTCCATATATCTTCTAAATCGTATTTATTTAAAAATTCCTTAATCAAATCAATAACCCGAGATTTCACCGGTGTTTTTGACCCCACATAATCTAATTTTCCATCCAATATACTATTGAAATCACCTCCTAATAAAACTAAATAGTCCCGATCACACTGATCAAAAATACTTTCATCTAACTTCTTCAAAAATTCAATTTGTAAAGTTTCTTTATCTCTCATTGGAAAATAAACATTAACCAATAGCATTTTAACCCTTTGTATTTTACCTTTAAAAATAATGTATCTCCCCTCTTCATCTACTTTAATTTTTTTTCTTCAAAATCTAAATGATTAGAAAACAAAATAAGAACCCCTCTACTATGGTTTGACCCATGACTAAAAAACATTGGCCCTCCCCAATCTTGTTTCCACCGCTCTTCTACCTCTACTGTACTATATGTTTCTTGTAAGAAAATTATACTATTCTTTTTAGTTTATCACCATTCAAAAATATTCACTCTTTTTAACCTATCTCTTATTCCTCTAACATTTAATGTCATGAAAGATAATTTCACTGCCATGTTATTTTATGTGTAATTGTATCCAAAACCTTACATCGATAAACTCCAAAGAAACTTCCACATAATCTATTTCCACCGTGAGCAAATGTATAGAAAAAACTATCTGCAGCCAAACATACATGCATACTTATCGTCGAATTATATAAAAAATGTAAGCAGAATCCACCCCGTACCACACAACCCAACGCATTCATACACACAAACATATTCACTACACACGCAACACCCCCACACAAAACAACCCAAATCTGCTCTTCGGTGTACGTAAACATTCCAGAGCAAGAGCCTCCCCCTTTCCCTGTCAATTTAACTAGACCAATGACAGAACTCCTCATCTCAATTCTAAACATTTCTTCTTGCACAAGTCTATGAGAAATACGTTGTATTCAAGGGTGTCGATTTGTATCCGTGGTTGGGGGGGGGGGGGGGGGGGATGATAGGTGCCAAAATATTTTCGGCAATGAATCAAAGCAACCAAGATGTAGAATAATTAAGCGTGTGGCAGGTTGCACCCCCTCCCCAAGCGCGTAGCCATGATTTCATTTAAGGGGGGCGGTAGTGATCACGCGAAGCGTGCGAATCACTTACTGAGCGCGCTCCCTAGGGGGTTGGGTGCAGGGAGGGGGAGTTCCCCCCCGCGAAGCGCAGAAGCTTTGACGTTTCATTAAATTATTAGAGAAAGAAGACGATTCGATGTACCATTCTCGACTCTTGTCTTAATCCTTAATGTTTGAATCAATTAAGTTCCCCTTCCTCCGCGCGTAGCGCGGAAGCCCTGACGTTTCATTAGATTATTAAAGAAAGAAGACGATTCGATGTACACACTAAAAAATAATGGTACAAATTTGCACCCTATAGGGTGCAGACCGCTGCTACAATAGCGGCCACCTATAGGGTGCAATTTTGCACCCCCAATTAGGGTGCAAAATTGCACCTTTATTTGGGGTGCAGACTTGCACCCTTAGAGGTGCAAAAAGAGTACTCTTAGAGGTGCAAACGAGCACCCTTAGGGGTGCAGACCGCTGCTACAATAGCAGCCACCTATAGGGTGCAATTTTGCACCCCCAATTGGGGTGCAAAATTGCACCCCTATTTAGGGTGCAGACTTGCACCCTATAGGTGTGGCTGCTATTGTAGCAGCGGTCTGCACCCCTAAGGGTGCTCGTTTGCACCCCAATTTGGGGTGCAGACTTGTCCCATATAGGGTGCAGGGGTTTGGGGTCCACAATTGTTCCCTGAAGGGTGCATACATACACCCATTGGGATGCAAGCAAGCACCTTTAGGGGTGCAGATTTGCAACCTTTATATGGTGTAGAATTGCACATTGCAGGGTGCACATGCACTCTTTACATCACATTATAACCAATTTAATTCATAAGATCAAACAATTTGTTTTCATATCAAAATAACATTTTATTGACAACATGAATGACCGGTTTCAGTTTCCACTATGCATAGTGGGTAAGAGAAAATAACCACATATGACACTGTTACCATATATATGCGGTTTACCTTCTGCAATATCTAGACAAAAGTAACAAGTAATATAAAGAAGTAATACAATGTGCGTGTAATATACCGTGTTGGGCTGTTGGCAAACATCAACATTCTAATTTGAGGTACAAAAAAGGTGAAATCTACAATTACACCTTTGAATACAGTATGCTTTTCTTGCATGAAGTAAAGGCAAGAGAACAAACTTTAACAGCTTTAGTCAGGGAATCAACACCAATTTATTCTTATAAATGAAGATGACTACTATAATAACATTTATTCCATCAATTCCACCAAATAATTTTGGGACAGCAAATATATTGTACAAAAACTAAATTAATACTACTCTACAGGACATACAAGAATACTAGAATGTACATCGATTGGAACTTATAGTAGTAAAAGAACAGTAATCACTTCTGGGCCCCGTTGCAGAAAGAGATACAATCGATTGTAAGTCCGATCACGTGTTCTACATGCAGAAATCTGATTTCGGCTTGGAGAAGAAAACCTCTCTCTGTCACTATTTACAACAGAAATATAAGATGAGAAATGTTACTATTCTCATGATCAATACATCTCTTTGAGCTGCATATCATATGTAGTTAGCTGCTTTATTATTGCATAAGGATACAACAATCCTATGTTCTGTCTTGATAAAAATATAAGCACACACAAAACATACAATACTTTGGTAAATAGCACACTTCAATTATTACAAAAAAAATGTATTCCTATAGCCCAAGAAAATACACCTGTAAATGTGTATAGAAAAACAGTAAATTTGTAATACTTTGGAACCCGACTTACATACATGTAGTTAGTCAACTTCGCATGTCCATGTTTTATTTATTTCATAAATGTTCAGCCCTGATACAAGATATAAAGAGGTACATTCAATATATGATATTCTAATAAATGTATCAAGTTAAGCTAGCCTCAAGACAGAAATAAACACTAACCAGTTCATACCCGTGCATTTGACTAGCACAATTACTGTATTCCTGCACAGCCTATGTTTGCTTCTCTTAATTAATATAGACATAGGGCTCCTTGGCTCCAATCAAATAGTTCAACAAATCACCAAAAACATTATGTCCCTTTCATCAGACGAATACAAGGAAAGGACATATTACTCGTGACTTTTTGGATTCAAATCCAGTGTACAATCTGACAGTTTTATCAGTTCTCGTGACAACAGTAGTCATATCAAAATCACCTTTCTATACCATGCTGTTTCTTTGTAGCTTTCAGCTTTGCCTGTAAATGACTATTCCTTTGTTGTAGATCTTCAATTTGTTTTTGCTTTGCAACACATCCAAGGCAGGTACATAATCTGTTATCACAATGTAGCCCATAATTGTGATCAGTGAGATGTGCACCAACAATATGATCAGATCTTTTCTCCTTATTACTTGAAGCTGTCTCATCAATTTCTTGGTGCTCATCAAGAGTAGAGGATCCATGAAAGTCAGGATCTCCTGTCAAGTCGACATCCTTTCTCTTCCGTTTACATGTTGATTTCCTCTTTTCTTTACTTGAAGCTGTCTCACTAACGTCTAGGTGCTCCTCAGCCGTAGAGGTTTCATGTGAGTCAGGATCTCCTGTCAAGTCGACTTTCTTTCTCTTCCGTTTACTTGTTGATTTCTTCTTTTCTGGGCACTGAGGTCTTTCTTTTGGAGGCAGACGAGGAGATTTAGGTGAAGACTTGTGTGCTGAGCTGTATCCCAGATTCATTGTTCGGTCTGGCCACGCTGTACTAGGTTGTCCATCTCGAAAGTGATATGAGCAAACCCTATCTCCATACGTTGGTTCCCAGTTTTTGCCATTTGGACGTTTTCGATTTATCGCCTTTATCCATCGTCGACGGCCGTGTGCATCTTTATTTTGCAAAGGAAAAGGGAATGGTACAAAAGGTGGTGTGCAAACGCAGGCCCCATATTTCAGGCCATGTCTGTCACACAATTGTGAATACCATTTATCAAGCTTGAATGTACTGTTCGAGCACCCAATTAACAGCACAGATTCTCCCCATGATGATTGTCTGATTGTAAAAAGAGAGAAAAATATTTCATGTTAACACAAATTATAATGGTTTCTATTTGGGCAGGAAAATATTTCTTCTTTCTTGGGAAAAAAAAGTTACAGCTGATAGTCTCAATCCCCTCCCCCCCCCCCCCCCCCCCCAAGAGAGGAAGAACATTAAATTAGTGCCTTAATTAAGGTTAAAATCTCAATGATCATACAAATTTACCAAATAAATCTGCCTTGTTCCCTGTAACACATGCTAGCTGTAATGGAATAAACAGCCCATTGGCATTGTCAAGAGGACATCAGCACTGCTTATGATGTAACTGGGCAAGCAGGACAGTGAAGGTGAATTTACAGCTGGCATGCACAGTGGCAGCATTCATTGTCATTGATTGAAAGAATTTTAACAGGAAGTGAAGTGAAACTACTTATTTTAGTCAATGGATAGGCATAACTAGAAGTCCAGTCCTTGTTATACGGTTTGTATACATTTTTTAAATTCAAATCGGTCTCAGTGTCTTTTGTTTCGATTACATAGACTAGAGATCTAGATCTAGTCTGAATTTAGTCACTCTTTTTCTTCACTTCAGTTCAATCAACATGATCAGGCAAAATAACAAACAAAATATGCGTAAGCAGGTAAATTTAGATCATGTAGGCCATAATTATTTAAAGTGATATACCGGCTGAACTAGCAGGGAAGAGCCTTCATATGAGTTATTCTTAACACCGGTTATTACATTTTAAAGTCAGAATCACGACCTTTTTTAACGATTGCTATGCGAAGCAGACGGCTTACACAAAATATACTGTATGGGGCAACAATCGGGACACGGCATACTTTCGCCTCTGTGGAGGCAACTGCCGATTGCAAAGAAGAAAAACACTAAATCATTTGCTGACCACGTACAAAACAAAAGGAAAAGAAGGAAAATATATCCAGTTACCTGCTCAAGATGATTTGTGGAAAAGGAATGATGTCATGATGTAAACAAATCGTATTTAGAACGTGACAAATGCTACATTTGCCATTCACTGTTGTGTGTAAGCACAGCACCGACCAATATTTATCCCAATTGATCCAGCGGAAAGCTAAGGTCACGGAGGATTTTTCGCGCATGTGCAGAATCTAAACTCGGCAGTTGAACGGAATTAAAAGTCTCTGCAAAAGATCGACTGACTTAAACTTGTTTCATAAAACTTATAGTCCGTGATTTTTCATGGAATAATAATAACGATGCATACAAAAGGGTATAATTGTTTATTGTTGTGTTATGTTGTTCTTGAAATATATACACAGACTTGAGAACAGATCAATCTTCAAACTACAGTATAATTTCATAATGCTTTGATAAAGACTAGTGGGGTGCACATTCTGCACCCTCCAAATTCTTGCACCGCTCAGGGTGCACATTGTACGTTGAATGCACTGAGTGCGCCCTATATGGAGCAGATTAGTACCCTCGGCCAACTACGCGTAATCTGCACCCTAAATGTACCCCTATTTCTTAGTGTGTACCATTCTAGACTCTTAATCCTTGTCTGAATTCAGTCCCCCCCCCCTCGCCCTCCCGCGCGAAGCGCAGAGGCTTTGACGTTTCATTAAATTATTAGAGAAAGAAGACGATTCGTTGTACCATTATCGACTCTAAATCCTTGTCTGAATTCAGTTTCCCTTCCTCCGCGCGTAGCGCGGAAGCTCTGACGTTTCATTAAATTATTAAAGAAAGAAGACGATTGGATATATCATTCTCGACTTTAAATCCTTGTCTGAATTCAGTTTCCCTTCCTCCGCGCGTAGCGCGGAAGCTCTGACGTTTTATTAAATTATTAAAGAAAGAAGACGGTTCGATATATCATTCTCGACTTTAAATCCTTGTCTGAATTCAGTTCCCCTTCCTCCGCCCGTAGCGCGGAAGCTCTGACATTTCATTAAATTATTAAAGAGAGAAGACGATTCGAACTATCATTCTCGACTCTAAATCCTTGTCTGAATTCAGTTTCCCCGCTCCCGCGCAAAGCGCGGAAGCTTCCTCCTTGTCTCCGATCTCATCACGA
Source organism: Strongylocentrotus droebachiensis (assembly GCA_035222895.1). Classification (NCBI taxonomy): domain Eukaryota; kingdom Metazoa; phylum Echinodermata; class Echinoidea; order Camarodonta; family Strongylocentrotidae; genus Strongylocentrotus; species Strongylocentrotus droebachiensis. The sequence continues at coordinate 436,344 of JAVYIG010000449.1, forward strand.
ATTCGTCACAGAGTTGCATGTGCATCGCAGATTGGTACTTTTGCGCTTCGCGCTTAACATTTAGCTCGTTGCTTTTTAACGCTGCGTCTTTGTATTTGGCGCACTGCATTTCTATGATGCTGTTGATTGAACAAATTGCATAAATTCATCAATTCCTGATGAAGCCGTATGAGCGAGAATTCAATTTATTTTTGTCTCATATACGGTTGTCTCATTTACTTCGAATATAAAGTATGTATGTATTATGAAAATGAGATAGCAAAATGTGTATATTGATGGTAATAACCATTAACTACTCTCATCGGACTCTCATCATTATGATTATTTTTTTTTTGATGGTGAATTATTGGGGGGGGGGGGGGGGATGATTGTACAGGCCATCACCCCCACTTGAAATATTGGGGGGGATATATCCCCCCATCCCCCCGGGATCGACACCCATGGTTGTATTGCTATATAACCGTAATCTACATAGAGCTTTTATCCCTTAACAAATGCCTTGAATTGTATTACGGAACCCGCTCGTCATAACTAAGTTAAATGATTTTCCTAAAATGCATTACAGTGAATTGACCGGCCCGCGTACCTAATCCCAATACGCACCTTCTAATTAAAAATAAAAACACGATCCCAATAAACCAAATTCCCCCAAACGACACCAGTTCGGCATCCCAATAAACTGTTCGTGCAAACCAAACCCATCATGCTATCATTTACCAAGTTCTATAATTTGCATAATATGCCTCACCCATGAATGAATAGATGATACACACATACACAAGCGCGCGCACACACGCCAATATGCGCACACACACCGTCACGCACAGTCTTCTCCCACGCTTTATGTTGGTCTCTATGTAGCCTCTTGTCGGTGCCCTCGCGCTGTTGGAGTCCAACGGCGCGAGGGCATCGACAAGAGGCTAGTCTCTATGTTGAACTGCGACGTCTTTTCACTTCATCAACACAGGTTGTTGCTTAGCTTTAACATAATCGCACCGGCCTCAAATATTTCCCCAGAAATAGAAAGTAAGCCTTTATCATCCATTCGGAGGTTTGTTTTTCACTGGCAAAAATTAACAGATCGATTTACAAAAAAAATAACCATGATCGTAGACAATATTACAGTAATGGTAAAATACATTCATAGCAGGTTTAGTTGGGTAGATCACACAAAATATGGTATGTACGATGAGGATACCGACAGAGAGAGAGAGAGAGAGAGAGAGAGAGAGAGAGGAAGAGGTTTAAAGGAAGGCAGAGGAGGTGGATAGAGCAGGGAAGAAAAGAAGAGAGAGAGAGAGAAAGAGAGAGAGAGAGAGAGAGAGAGAGAGAAAGAGAGAGAGAGAGAGAGGAAGAGGTTTAAAGGAAGGCAGAGGAGGTGGATAGAGCAGGGAAGAAAAGAAGAGAGAGAGAGAGAAAGAGAGAGAGAGAGAGAGAGAGAGAGAGAGAGAGAGAAAGTGAGCCAAGAGTTACAATGAAGTATACGATGTAGTTAATAAGCTGCGCATACTGACATAATGAGGATAAATTAATCTTTCAAGATCACTTAATTGGGAAAGTGAACATCATATCATAGATGACAATAAACAGGGGTTAAAGAATGAACAATTTAGTTTGTAAGTGCGGATTGTAGATGAACAGGGGAAGAAATGTGAAGAATTCTGTTTGCAAAATTTGCAGTCAATCTTCCAAACGTTAAAAAATAAAGTAGGTAATGGCCGTAAGTAGATTAAGGTCAAATAAAGCCTTCAGGTATATCTTGAAATGCTCGTTCACGGACAGATCCTTAATTGGCAGGCCGTAATGTTGTCAAGTTTGTTGAAAGGGCCACATATTGACCAATTGGTGACCAATTAGATTAGGTAGTCCATTAGAAATATCGACAGTGTCCGTCTTCATGATTTGAAAACTCGGGAGTTTGACATGGCTATTATTCGGTTTTGAAATGCACTTTGATGTAAAGTGGCAACGAATTGAGGCTGGAAGAGAATTCCATAAACGTGGAGCAGGGTAAAGGCCAACATGACAGGTTGTGTAATGGTCATTAATGTTGTATTGGGAAAGAAACTGCCCAGGAATTATCGGGGAAAGTTTAGGTATGTCGTACAAGGTGATTATGGTGGTGGAATCTTCAGAATTGACTACATCTTGATAAAATTCACTTACAGACAGTATTGCTCACGGAAAGAGGGTATATAGAATAACAGACATAGGCCTACGTGAAATCAAAATGTTAGTTCAGTGGTTTTTCCTTTTAAAATGGTATGAGGTACAATTTAAAAAGATGAGGGCACTTTAGGCCCATTTTCCCACCAATATTATTATGTACGATTGAAATAAGAGAGAATTTCAAGACCAATTCTTTTGAAAGTGAAGTTGCTACTTGCTCTACCACACAGTAGACAAACAAAATCAGAGGGCTTTCAAATAATATTTCACTTATTTATCAATCTTTTCTTGTAAAGACACTTGGTGTGACAAGAGGCGTGCACAGGAAGATATATTCCCGATGAATACAAAAAAACTAAAAACTAAAAAAACATAGACGCTTGTGCACGAACGGTTTTTAACACTTTTTCTGTAAAAATAAATGCCAATGTGCGCGAATAATGAAGGAAACCAGGAACACAAATCTTTTTTTTTCTTTTTTTCCTTGACATGAATTCAAAACATTTTCATTACATAGACGATTGATGAAAACGAAAATGAAATCAGTTGTAACATAAAACAAATAAACCCATCCAACCAAACACACTACTACACCCCTCCCCTCCCCACCATGCGACACACACACACCACCCGACCACACTTCACACACTGTTCCTAGCCTAGCCAGAATACCTCAAATTGGAGCGACACACAAACAGAAGCAATCTATTTAAATATTTACATTAAAAATCATTTAAACGAGGCTACAATAGCCACAACAGCCCAGTGTTAAAAGTTCATGAAAACTTCACTTGTTCCCACTTCTGTAAATATAAGGTCAATTACAAATAGCCTACGCACTAAGAAGACACGAATACACACACAAGCCCCCCCCCCCCCCACACACACACACATACTCACACACGACACGCACGCACACTCCTCTCACCAGGGCTCAAATTAATTTTTTGTCCACGGGGGCTCTTCCCAAAAAAAAAGAGCCCCCGTGAGACGGCTGACGGGGGCTCGTTTAGCGCTGAAGGGGGCTCTTTTTTTACTACAAATTTCCATTGAATTGGTACCCACGAAACTCCTTCGTATTTTATCATTATAATTTTTTAAGTCGGCATTTTCCCTCTTAGAAATTACTTGTTACATAGCTGTTATTGACTTTTATCCCCGTGATGACATTCGCTCCATTTTCCCGTTCTGCACATAATTTCCTCCTCATTATTCGGAGCAACCTTATTTACATTGTTTCTTTACTTTTAGTCTTTACCATATCCTTCCCAAACACAGGGGCGGATCTAGCTTTTTGCTAAGGATGGGGGGCCGGGGGTAACCCAATACGATGTGGAGCATCGTCCACGAGCCGCATAGCGGCGAGGCGATTTTTGTTGTCGCTATTTTGAAACCCCCCCCCCCACTCAGTGTTATTTAGGGTACGCATATGCTTGTTCCCTCTTTTTGAAAGCACCCCCTATCAGAGGACTGCCAACATTTCCGAACCCCCCTTTCGCGGGCTTTTCCTGCCTTGGAGACCCCCCTAAATCATGAAAAATGCTCAAAGTACCCCCCCTAAATTCGGAATAATTTCTCAGGAGTCCAAAGAGATGAGAGAAAAAAGGAAAAAACACCCCTTTTTAAAGAAATCTCCAGGTGAAAAGTTAATACAATTCTCGGGCCGGACTTTGTCGCACGAAAAGTACCCCTTTACCGGACATTTTGGTAACACGCATGGGGTCCGTCCATTCTCGGAGTGGGGGGCCGGGTTTTGAACCCCCGTAAGTGATGTTTTTCTGGCATCTACTAACATGCGGAGCATCGTCCACGAGCCGTGAAGCGGCGAGGCGATTTTTTGGTGCTTTTTGAACCCCCGTTAGTGATGTTTTCCTGGCATCTACTGACATGTGTAGATCTGGACACATGATAGCATTTTTCTATGCACATCACATTTTCACTTGGTAGCCCAAGGGGGAGAGGGGGGGGGGGTAAACCACCTAAACCGCCTAGATCCGCCCCTGCAACATCTTTGGTCTTTTTCTTCTTCTCAATAATGATTTTTTTTTTTTTTTTTTTAATACTGGTCGAGTTTCATTATTTGCTGGTCTTTTAGAATCACCAGATTTCAGAGGATTCACACTTTTCACAACGAAAAACCCCGGCGAAAAACTTCTCAAAGTTTCAGTCCTTGCGCAATCGTCTCCAGCTCCAGCAGATATTGAGCGTCAGCGTGCACACCGGTACTATCGGCGCAGTATAGCCACTGCTGACGGCCGCAGTAGCTGTACTGCGAACTTCCGTTGTTTGTATCGGTAATACTTATAGAGATGGGAGAGAAAGCACCATCTAAGTTCCATTTCATTGGTTTAAGGTTTGAAAATTGATACTCATTATTGTGTTAAAGTTGTATCAGAAAAGATAATCTTTATTTTATAATTCCACGGGGGCGATTTTTAATTTTGCGATCGCCCCCGTGAGCAGCCTGACGGGGGCGATTATGGAGCTCACGGGGGCGAATCGCCCACCGCCCCCGTGTATTTTGAGCGCTGCCTCTCACACACAATTCGAAACGCAAACTCCCAAAGCATCAAATTGTAGCAATTTCTGACACATCATGGATGCTGGAATACAAATATCATATACGTAGATAATTTTATTTACAAGAAATGTATTGAAAGACTTGCAAAAAAGATAAAAGTATTAAAAAAAAAATCACCCACTACGTTTGAAGAAAAACAACTAGAAATTTGTATTTGCATAACATTTGCATATCAACTGGCAAATAAAGCCATTTACTATATTATTGCATAATCAGTGTTTTGTATCTGGGTAAGTGATTTAACATTGCGCAAGGCACTATTGATATTTATTTGATATTGACTGTTTATTTGCTACCCTTGTAATATACAATTTACACTAATTTTAAACGAACCCCACCATCTTACTCAAACTGATTACAAGAATATCAAAATATGTATTTAATACATTACATAAATCATTGAACCATTGACAATTTCGTATATAAACTAGCATACCATCGTACACATATATTGACAAACGTTTTAGAAATAGTTTCTAAACTTCAATAAGCAAATATATATTACATGAAGAATTGCATCAAAAGAAAATGCGTCACCTACCTCAATTTTAATTACGACAGTCATAAATATAAAAATTTGTATTCAAATGAACCAAATTGCAGGTGAAATAACGATGTTAATTTTAGAGACATAATAATGATAAAGTATAAATGACATTACAAGCAGTAATAACGATACATTAAACTCAATTACAAAAACGACTCGAATGAAAATACAAAATTTATAGTTATCTATTACTTTTCATACATTTACAACTTCACACTTCGCTGCAAATATCACTTAGTTTTATAGGTCGAATGTTACCACATAAGATAAGAAATAACATTTATCATGTATCCAGCAGAGTGAATGGTAATTGAAAAAATATTAAAATACATTTCCCTCCTTTTCTTTTAATAACGTCTTTTTATTTCTTATGGTGTCTCTTAAATATTCATGTTTAAAAAAAGAGACATTATTATATTCATACATAATATAATACAGAATATAAAACACTGACATGATGATTTAACATTATGGTAATTGTCATTTCTACGATAGCATCCATTATGTTAAAGAATAAGAATGTTGATTTGTTTTCCTTTTATATAAAATCCCGAGTGAATATAAAAAAGTTAAGGTTGATAAAAATATGTAATCGCCTTGATTCTGTCATCGTTGAACTATAGCTTGTAACGTAGTCATTACTCCAGAGATATTAATGCACCTTCACATCACACTTCGTTATAATTTACTTCAATTATTGAAGTTGAATTTGATTAACTTAAAAAAGATATATAGCTTGTAACGTAGTCATTACTCTTAAGATATTAATGCACCTTCAGACTTCAATATAAATCATTTAAATTGCTGAAGTTGAATTCGATTAACTTAAAACAGATGTGGACGTATTTTTTAAATAATTCAAATCCCCTTTACTTAATTAGTAGAAACAGCAGATAGAACTGTTTGAGTAAAATCAAACGCTATTGATATTACGTTAGGCGAAATTTGCGCACATAAGTGTTGTTGTCTACCTCAGTAATTGAATTATTAATCAAATTAAATAAAAACGACTTATTTTGCTTTTTAAAATTGTATCTAACAATCGCTTAAAAACCACACACACCATAAAGTCCCCAAAAGGCACCTCTTGATCCAAATACATTTATGAAAAAGGAAAACAAATGTTTAAAAAAATATAGAACAAAAACAAGTTTCATTTTTAACGTAACCTTCATTTATGTTGATGTTATTCATTTATGGCAAAAAAATGTCATTTTCTAATTGTAAAAAAAAAGAAATAGATAGTGTTAACAAACGGCATTGGACTATAATGCCATTTTCTTCATTGGGTATCTGCTGTTGCTTGACTTTGGTATTTAAATCTGACTGATAAGGCCAATGTGAAGGGCGTTTACGAACCCAATTATACAATGCACATACAACGTTTAGACTAGAGCAGTATTCTGATTCTTTGTCGAGTTTTGGTTTTGGATGCTCAAACAAGCGTTTCGCTATTCGTTTTTTTATACGACATTTAGACCAGGACAATATGAATTATCGTGGAGATTTACGATTCACACGGGACGAGAACCAACGAAGCCTCCATATCGACTGGGTCGTCGGCATGGGTCGAACTCTGTGAGGCCGTAATGTATAGGAGGTTTAGATTACCGGGTGAATGCACCTTATGATGCATACATGTCTGAAGGTTTGTCTGACATAGCTACAAACTGATAGTTATACGCCGATCCGTCGGAAGTGTGTCGAGTCAAACGTCGACCCTGCCGCCTATGCAATCTGTTGCCAAAGGAAGAAAGGTACAGAAAAAGAATGCTATGATAAGTATTATTGTGATTAAATGTGGTAGCATTTGACAATTTAGATTTAAAGGTGAAGTCAACACGGATTTTAAGTGGGTTTTAATAGAAGCAGAAATTTAGAGAAACAGGTTAGTGAAAGATTGAGCCAAAACCGCTGAAAAATAAGAAAGTTACGATTTTTAAGGTGCGATCAATCATACCCAAATTGGCAACTCAGTGACGTATCTTAATTATACGTAACTAAAAAACTTCGAAAATCTATATTTACAATAAGGAAATTTTCAAACATACATTAAATATATTTATTGCAATTTGCTTTTCAACAGCCCACCGTCATCAATAACTAAGAAATGACAGTTTATGAAATTGTCTGTACATGTATAATTAGAGAGTAGCTCGCGAAATAGGTCACAGTGTTGCCAATTTGTGTTTCACTTAAACATTCATAGCTTTCCTATTTTTAATCGGATATTGCTCAAACTTTCACTTATTTGTTTATTTTATTTTCCCGCTTTTATCAAAACCAAGATAATATCCGGGTGGACTTTCCCTTTCAGTGAAAGGAGGAAAGGAGTGAAAGAAGGAAAGGAGGGAAAACCAACATCCACTCATGAGTTTTGTTTATGATGATAATATTAAACATGTTAAAAAGGTAGCGTCATTATTGTGAATAGAATCATTGGATGCCAAAGTGAAAAAAGGCCTTATGGAAAAATAAAACATAGTTAAAGATAACTGACACTTCAATACTCGGGAGGTTCAAAATTTACCAACTACTGATCTCTCAGTCTGTTGCTATTATTGTTGTAAAGCTGACACAAATACGAATTGGGACTCAGAGTCTTATATATCATAAGCTAAAGAATATATAACACAAATAATATAAAAGGGTGGAAATTAAAAGGTTCCATTTGTGTCATTTCGACGAGGCCTCCCGGAGGGATATAACCACTCTAACTTATTGGGATTCAGAATTAGAAATTGATTAATATAATGAAATACTGGTATATGTATATATTTGTATACTGCGGAATTAAAGATAAAGTGGAGTTCTGGTCATGCGATTGCATTGTGAAAGAAAAGGTATGGAATGGATCAGAAAAAGTTAATCATGTAGCATGTATTTATTGGTGTGTACTGCAAGGTTCTGGAGTCATCAAAATCATAAGAACTTTGGCCCAGTCTTGGTAAAGTAACAAGCACTGTACACAGAAAGATGATTTACTTATCTAGCTATGCTCATTACTCAGCCCGTATACATTTTCTACCAAAATTGTTTGGCAAATGACATTTATTTGTAATCTTGAACAGAACTCAAGTTAATCTTTAAATCATCAAATCTATAATTTAAAAAATTGGTATAAGATATACTGTTAAATACTAAATTATGAGCATTAACAATGATCTCAGTGAATTGACGTGACAAATGCAAGATAATCATACAGGGATTAGTGTACATGCAAAGGTTATATTGAGTAAAAATAAAACTCAATTATGTTTATCTGCATCCAAATAAGTAAACAGATACGTAAGCAGAGGACATACAGTAAAAGCCTAGTTTGATGAAATTCAAAATAAAAAAGGCTTCCTCAATCAGCAGTTCGTTTGTACGATTTCATTCCCACCGCGGGGAAAACAAAACTCGAAAGAAGATACAAAGCGTAATTGTGGCTCGAATAATTCACATAAAATGCCATAAAAATGTTGCCATGATAATGGGTTTTCCTCATCATACAAAGCAGTTAGCAAAGCAATCTTTAAGATTAGATACATGCTCATTCTATCATGTATGCAGTTGTCATTCACAGGTGTTAGAGAAATCGTGCTCTAAAATATTTCAAGATTTGTTTTTTTGCACAAGCAAACAAAATGGGACAAAATGCAAGAGTTAACGAAAAACGACACTGTTACCATCCCTTTATGTCAAGAGAAAAGGTAATATATGTCTTTGCGTCTCAGAACATGTTTCTCTTCTCCTTTCTCCTATCACACTCTCTCTTTTCCTCTACGTCATGTCGCTCTCTATTTCTCTCTCTCTCTCCTTCTTTCTCTTTCCTTCTCTCCCTCTTACCCTAACCCACCCAATGTTGTGGTCGAGTGGATACGTCACCGGACTGCCGATCACAAGGTCCGCGGTTCGAGTCCCGCCGCGGCACTAATGTCCTTTGGCAAGACATTGATCTACAATTGCCACACTCAACCCAGGTGAGGTAAATGGGTACCTGGTAGGATTATTCCTTGAAATGCACTGTGCGCTGATAAGGCTGCCGGAGCTAAAGCCAGGGTAATAAAGTCCAAAGCTCTTTGGAAGCGCATAGAGATGTTATTTCATAACGTAATATGCGCTATACAAGAACTGAACTATTATTATTATTATTATTATTCCTCTGCATCTCACCCTCCCCCTATTTCCATCGTTTTACCACTTTCGACATGTTCTAGACTCTCCATTATGTCTCCCCTCCTCTTCCTCTCTCAACCTCTTGAAATCTTATTTTACTACATGCAAAATAAGAAAAAGAAGAATCTACGGTATCTTTCTGAGAAAAATAATTAAACGAAAAAAAATCATAAGAGGATTGTGTGCACGTCATTAGCATGGTTAGATTATATTCGTGCATAACAACTGTATTACGTGTACACACCCACACCGAATTAGTGAAGTGAAGACATAGGAAAGCGACGCGTTCGCTTAGACTTCTTGCGGCTGTTAGAGGTAAAATATAGAGGAGTCAAACACATGAAATATAGAATAAGAAGGTATTATTCGTTGCACACGAGACGTTATTTCGATTGCGTTAATATATCAGCTATAACCAAGCCAATAAATGAATAAGGAGAGAATTTGTCCATGCGTCAGTGATTCAACGCAATGTTACACCGTTCATTTTGCATGAATCTTGTGTAAACTTTGTGTTTGTGACGTCATGTTCACAAGGTGCGTCAAAGACCGCTCCAATCACTGACGCAGACTTACGCCAACAAACAGGGACTTTTAAATGTGCACGTCGACAAAGTGGACTGCTACGTGCGACATCCTTTTAAGGCAAGGTGACGTCCTTTTGAGGCACTGGCAGTGCTGGCAGTGCCTTGAAAGGACGTCACATTGGCAAGGATGTCACACGTAGCAGTCCACTATGTCGACGTGCAAATCTAAAAGTCCCCAGTGATGCCTTGTGTGCAACAGGCGTTATTTGTGGAGGTGACGTGGTATACAATGGACCATTCTCTTGACTCTAAATCCAAGGGTTGAGGGTTCGAATCCAAGCCCCGCACTCCGTCAATAGGTAAAACATTAATCCACCTTAACGTTGCCACTCCCGACCCAGGTGTTCCTGGTACGTGGTTATTGCTGGGATATGAATAATTGTTAATACTGATGTGGCTAGCGTGGGTAAAATCCAATAATTATTATTTGCCTGACGTAGGACACGTTAGCGAGAAGACCTGTCCTTTACGCTTAAAAAGTCAAAGCAGAATGTAAACAATGCTTTGACTATCAGGCGCATACTAGGTCAATTGATTACGAAGGCTTGATTAGCGTAGGTATTAGCGCAACCGAAATGACGCACCGTCTGCACGGGCGTAAGATAATTCCAATACTGGTTAAAGTGCAGCGGTACAGGTGGCACCACCGTGTGGTCGATGCGGTGAGGGTGATGATGACGGCCTCTCGTATAAAGCCAGCTTCCGCCTCTGCTAAATCATGCATGACAAATTAATTCATTGGTTGAGAGAAATGTCCACACCCTATTGTATTCCCTATTTAAATAATGTTAGGATCATGCTTAAGTTTACTGTCGGGTCTTTTTGGTCGGATATTTTTTCGAGATTGTGATTCGTTCAAATTTTTCAAAAACCTTGATCTGTCCTTGGGAAAAAATGAATAAATAAATCGATAGATAATGAATATATTTATTAATTAACTAATAAATAATAACATTGAAGAACATTTGAACTCACGTGATCTGAATGACGAAGACGACGATGACCCAGATAAGAGAGGCGACATCGAAGAGGATCCACATGATGAGATAATGGGTCGGCGTCTGGAAAGAATAAAAGGTAGAAGAACAGACGTGTCACATTTTAATAATGCAGTCACATAGTTTGCCACGCACGTTTTATTACGATAAGAACAGCAACGATTCTGACATAACAAATCTTGCGATTCACTCTGATGAATGCAAGACAATTTTTTAAATGTGTCTGTCTGTCTTTTTTGATTTTGCAGTATAGTCATCATGTATTCTTATCCCTCTTCTTCCTCTTTCTTTCCCCTCTTCTCTCTTTATCCCTCTCTCTCTCTCTCTCTCTCTCTCTCTCTCTCTCTCTCTGTCTCCCTTCCTGTTACCCTCTCTCCTTCTGTCCCCTTCCCTTAATTCCCCTCCGTTTTCTCTACTCTGTTTTTTCAGTAATCTAAAGTGTATTAAGTAACATAACAGATGATTATTTAGTTAATCAATCATCTAACTTAGTATGTATTTAACAATCTATTAGAATGCCACACATCTGCCTCAATATCGTCGTTTCTCTTTCTCTCCTTTCTGTCTCGTCTCTCTCTCTGTTTCTCTCCTTCCTATTAATTCATGACTATGATGTATGTATAGATTTGTAATACATTTTGTTTTTTTTTGTGATTTTACTTTGTAAACTCCATGCAACTTAGCCCTTCAGCCGCGATGTGAATTTGAAGAAAACAACCAAATGTCACTTCAATTCAATTCAATAACAATCATCCCTTTAGTATGAAAAGGTACAAGTCCATATTAAATCTGAAGATGATTTAACACTTTCTTCAAATGTCCACTTCTCAGTTAACTTGTATCTTTAATTTTAATCAACGTGAAGAGTCTTCGGTTTGAGGGCTTTACAATTTAACGGTAAATAAGGTCTCCATCTTCAAATGTAACGCGTTTTGTTAATCGTTCTCATTCAGTTGTCTAATCAAACTCGAGGGCCTTGAGTAGCTGAATTGACGTAATTTTATTGGAGGAGCTCGCGCCTTTGAATGTTTTTTTAAACAGATATATGGCGCCATACAAATGCTGTTTATCATCATCATCATCATCTGTACGTAGCCATTTGCTTCGAAAGTGCCGCCGCCGATCAGCTAATGACTCGGTCGGTACTCGTTGTCGCGTTATTTAATTTCTGTCCGAAATTTGTTATTTTAGAGCATTTATGACTTTACTATCAATTGACAAAAATTGATACCATTTATTCAGTTTTTGATGACTTATTTTATTTTGATATATTCGAAAAAGACATAACAAAAATCAGAAATTTGCCGATCTTCAAATCGAGCACCCACTGCAGCGATTTATAACAATTGTATACGTACGTACACGCATCTACTTGTATATAGATCATATCATGCATATGCATAATAAAACCACCTCTGAAGGGTCGAATGAGCGAGTTTTTTAAAAATCTGAATGTACATTAACCCCAACAAACATCAATGACGAAACTTGATTTACACTTCTCCTTCTGATGAGCCTATAACAATAGCTTTTTTGGATAGTTAAGATATACTAAAAAGGGCCGGTAGTTTACCCCCTTCACTTCCGCCATTGTTTATTTTCAATTATTCGTTAAATTATCTATTTATTTATTTAATCATTTATTAATTCATTTGTTTTATCTAAAGGGAATTGGATTCATGACTCCCAAACCCTTGATATATCTTGCCTAAGCAGACCATTTATCCCCACGTTACTATAACACCTACTTGCTATAACCGCTTTATGCATGGTACATTTTCTTCAATAGTACCCAAAGGCTAAAACAAAGCATGTAACACCAGGTTCAATGACGAAAAGCTTACCGGTGATTCGCCAGTTTTATGTGCTGTAAATATCGAACCGTTCATTGAAAGGTCAATTCCTTGAGTTGCACGAGTGTGCGTGATAAAAATTAAAAGTTATATTTTTCTCGTATTTTCCAAAAACAAGCTTAATTATAAGGACACTCCTGTTAGTTCTGTCCATTGTTTAGCCTTCAAAGTTGATCATATCATCACCCCTGTTCGCGCGCTCTCTGCCTCGCTCTTTTACTTCAGCCTTTACCGGTGATCTTGATTCATTTGACAAACAATTCATCCCCAATTAATTCCACGACTGTGCTTATTAAGATCAGGAAATTATATCACAGTTTTTCTTTGGAGTGCTTAACGAGATGAAATTAGATCATAATCGATAAAATATTACAAAGCCTGCCCAATGACCTCGATACAGGGATATTGCTGTTTGGCGAAGAAATGTCCAGCTAAAGGCATATTAACACTGCCATAAAACTGCTTACTGTATAATGCTCGTTCAGATACGACTTGGCAAAACAGAAGCTGTTTTTTTGTTGTTGATGACGTAAAGTTTAATACGCTTCAAATTTCTGTATCTTATAACACAGAGGAGCTTTGTGAACTGAATATGTGCAAGTCCTTTGCTGCGCGCAGTTGGCATTAATTTTCCCCCCAAAAAAAGAAAAAACGAAGGAAAATCGCGGCAGATTTTATTTATTTTCTTTTGCTGTGGTTTACCGTGCCATATCTGAACGAGCCTTTGTTCTTCTTTCTCTGATCTAGCACAAACTGTCAACTCGTTCATCGATTTACCTTGCGAGAAAACATTGTTTCTAAAAATACATACATTTCCATGTGACACAATTGCAAAGACTTTCAAAAAGCAAGGGCATTTATTCTTTGTGTTCTCTCTGATACTAAAAAGCATTTGGAAAGTTGCGAAATGTGGTTTCTAAGAAGAATGATGAAAATCCCCTGGACAGACAAAGTTGGTAATGAGGAAGTTCTTACACGAGCTGGAGTGCAAAGGAAAATGATACGTGAGATGTTGATTAGGCAGTTGAAGTTCATGGGTCACATTACACGTAAAGAAGGCCTAGAGAACCTTGCTTTGACAGGGAAAATTGTGGGAAGAAGGAGTAGGGGAAGAAGGAGGATACTTTGGATGGACAGTCTGCAGAAATTGTTGGAAGAGAGAGGAGTGAAAGAACTGGGAGTGGTACTAATACAGAAGGCTAGGAGCCGAGGGTTGTGGAACAACATGATCGCCAAAGTCAAACGATATGGCACTTAGAGAGAGAGAGAGAGAGTTCTCTCTATTTTCATTCCTCGCTACCTGTAATGTTTCTTCTTGCCATGCAATACATAATACATTCAATGCCATAGGAATATAATGTGCATCAATGATGATAGCTGAACCTCAAACGTCAAATAAATCGAATCTATAAAACCATCCTCTGCCCATGCAGGTAAAGTAAGAAGACACCCGGAAGGAAAAAAATTATCGCTTGGGCGCCTTATTCAACCTTGATCATGTAAAACCGAGAGAAAAGGCTTTTCTTCTCCTTCATCCTCCTCTTCTTCTTCTTCTCCTTCTTCTTCTTCTTCTTCTTCTTCTTCTTCTTCTTCTTCTTTTTCTTCTTCTTCTTCTTCTTCTTCTTCTTCTTCTTCTTCTTCTTCTTGTCCTCCTTCTTCTTCTTCTTCATCTTCTTGGTCAATTTCCTGATGTTTTGAAATCGGCACAAATCACTCCTCTTTTGAAGAAACCAAATTTGGATTGTGAAATTTTGAAAAACTATCGGCCTGTTGCCAACCTTAAGTTTCTTGCTAAAACAATTGAACGTGCTTCTCAAATTCAGGGCTATCTATCATCAAACAATCTGTGTAGTAAAATGCAATCTGCTTATAGATCTTCTCATAGCGTTGAAACTGCTCTTTTACGTGTATATAATGATTTGTTGTTAGCTGTGGACCAAGGTGATGAAGCTGTTTTAATACTTAAGACTATTCTGCGGCTTTCGATACTATCAGTCATGATGTTTTTCTTGATCGCTTACGTAATAGATATGGTGTATCAGGTACTGCCTTGAATTGGTTTAAAACCTACTTTATGAATCGTTCACAATCTATTGTCATTAATGACTCATTATCCAAACCTCATGTTCCACTTGAAGGTGTTCCTCAGGGATCCGTCATCGGCCCTTTATCATTTACTCTGTACACTGCACCACTTGAAGATATTATTGAAGCGCATGGTTTAGGCCGAATGATTATGCAGATGACACCCAAGTTTATGTTGTTTTGAAACGTGATTCCGATCATTCTGTTATTACTAAACTTGAACGATGTATAAATGATATCAAAGCTTGGTCCACTGCTAATGATTTGAAGTTAAATGAGGATAAAACTGAGGTTATACATGTAACATCTCGATTCAGAAAGTCCTCCCATTCACCATCTGTCGAAATTGCTAATGTTCCGATACAACCTGTCAAAAGTGCACGTAACCTTGGTGTCATCTTTGAAAATGATCTTAGGATGGATGATTATATAAAAAATATTTGTCGCTCAGCTTCATATGCCTTGTACAAGATAGGTCGTATTAGACATTTTCTTGATAAAAAATCTACCGAAACGCTTATACATGCATTTATTACATGCCGTCTTGATCAATGTAACAGCCTTCTTTATGGCCTTCCGGAGTCGCACATTGCAAAACTCCAGAGAATCCAAAACTCTGCTGCCAGGCTTGTAACACGCACGCGTTCTTGTGAACACATCATCCCAGTACTTCGCGAATTGCATTGGTTGTCGGTGACGTACCGCATTGTGTACAAAATCTTAGTTTTAACTTATAAATGCATTCATGAATTGGCACCAATTTATCTGCAAGAATTAATCGAGGAATACAAACCCTCACGCAATTTACGGTCATCTTCACAATTAAACCTCGTATCTACTTCTGTGTCAACTCTCTCTTATGGTAATCGTTCCTTTCGCAAAGCTTCTGCTGAACTTTGGAACAGGTTACCTTTAAATGTAAAAAACTGTCAAACCGTTAACCTTTTCAAAACTAGTCTCAAGACACATTTATTCAAAATTGCGTTTGATGATTGATTAACTCTGTTCCCTTTGATGTGTATTCCATATGTATTGTAATTTGTAGGTTTATTTGCATTTTTAGTTTTGTATAAGGTGTAATTGTATATCAGTCTATTTTGTGTGTATAGCGCTTAGAGACTTCGGTGGTAAGCGCTTTATAAGTAACGTTTTTATTATTGTTATTATTATTCTTCTTCTTCTTCTTCTTCTTCTTCTTCTTCTTCTTCTTCTTCTTCTACTTCGTCTTCTTTTTGTTCATCATCATCATTTTTATCATTATTATTATCATCATAGTTATTATTATTGTCACTATTTTTATCATAATTAAAATAATCATTATTTTTATTATTATCTTCTTCATGATTATAGTAATTATTCATTACTATAATAATTCCAAATTTTTATTATCTTGAATACTATCATTATTATCATAATTGATAGAATTATCATTGTCAGTATTATCATAATTAGTATCATTACTCACTAGCAACACTGTATTACAACGAATTTTACTTTCATATAAAGCACTATTTTCAAGATCTTTTCGATATTATGTTGGTCTCTCTGTAATCAAGCAGTGCGAACAGAATTCCGACCTATATCAATATTGGACGTCAGAAATTATCCGAATCCTTGACTATACATTCCACCAAATTATTCGATGAGACGACTTTTTTAATTTCGACGTTTCATATGATAGTTTGTTAACGGACCCTTGATTGAGGAAATTGGATTCTAATTACAGAAGATGAAAGGCTGCAGTAAACATAAACATAGCTACCCAACAACGAGTTCATAAATAGCAGATGTTTTGTTTCCATAGAAACGGACACAGGTTCACGTTTAGACATTGTTTTCTATTGATTTATTTCATGGAGGTGAAAAACCTTTGGGTTTTTAGTTTTTTAGTTTTTTGTTTTAAGAATATGTTAATCTTCTGCACTTGTTGTCGTATTTCAATATTCAAGCGCATATTTATGTCATTGCTACTTTTATATGGACAGTGTTGCAATAAGCTATTTCTGAAAATATAATTTTACATTTTTGGGGGTTTTACAGATATGCCTTCATGCCAAGTTCACCATTGGTAGACATACAGTAAAATCTTTTGACACATTATTTTTTTTAGCAGTGGCGTATCCAAACCTTGGCTTCAGGATGGGCAAAATATTTCAACTTACAGTGAATCTAATTTCAGCAAGGAAGCCACCTTTTTTTAGGAGCCCTGGTTGCAAGAAGGGGAATTATTGCCCCAAAAGATAGTTTGGGGAAGGAAAGAGGAAAGCTAGAATGGACATATTAAGAATTTTTATTGTCTGTCATGTGCTTTCAAGAGCAACATTACTGTACTTACAAACATGACAAATGGTTCTCTTACCTGAAGAATATGGCCGTTCTTTTTTACATTCTGGTCAGAAATATGTCCGACAAGGGGGGGGGGGGCGATAGTACCCCTTTATCCCACTTCTAGTGCGCTAGTGATTTGTTTCCATATGGAGTTTAAAATGAAAACATAAGCTGAGTGAGCACGTGCATGTATAACACGGGGCGAATGAGAACTACTCATTTCAGGGTTTGCCAACTAACTTCACGCACATTTGTTTTCCGTCTAAATATTCGTTACTAAGAACAATTGCATTTCAGAAACTCTGATGTGGGAATACAGATGAGGTAACTCATATCCTCAAACTCCAATACCTCCACGATCCGATTTCTCTTTTTCATAACAAGACAAATGCCGGATGGTGTCTCGCCCACATGGGGCCAAATAAAAGAATATTCTAAAAGAGCATTACTGACTCAAGTTATCTTTTACCGATAGCTGTGATTGAAAATAAGAGGTGTCGTGGTCGAGTCGATACGTCACCGGACTGTGGATCACAAGGACCACGGTTCGAGTCGCGGCACTAATGTCCTTTGGCAAGACATTAATCTACATTTTCCACATCGATGTAAATGGATATCTGGCAAAAA
The DNA here is from genome assembly GCA_035222895.1 of Strongylocentrotus droebachiensis. Lineage (NCBI taxonomy): Eukaryota > Metazoa > Echinodermata > Echinoidea > Camarodonta > Strongylocentrotidae > Strongylocentrotus > Strongylocentrotus droebachiensis. The sequence continues at coordinate 454,280 of JAVYIG010000449.1, forward strand.
TTAATTCCCTGAAATGCTAAAGTGCTGTAATGGCTCACGCTTGAACTGATGTTTTTCTATTATGATATTTCTTACTGAGAGAGAGTGGGTTGGCGGTGTTATCTTTACTTAACAAATCATGCTCGTCTCAAAGCAAAGATTATATACTACCGAAGCCGATAAACTGCCAAAACATTACTCGTATTAGAGAGAATATAACCTTGACCAAGAGATATTTTCACTTGTAGTAATCAAATCCACTGCGAAATTGCCACTTATATATTTATACACGGTACAAGGTAATGAAATAATGAAAAACAGAATCAAAGTCAAGGATAAGGTAGACGACTTTGGTAAGGTATAGCAGCTAGACATTGAACTTGAGAACGATTTGATAACTCTTTGGATCTAACAATATCAGCGGGGGACAGGTAGGCTCATTAAAGGTGAACAAATATCTCTCACTTCCACTAATATTTGTATTTACCTTTCTCTTTACATCCCCTCCCCTTCGTATCCACATTGTGCCCGTTCAAGGGCTCAATAATTATTTTTGACATTTAAAAAACCCCAAAGTTCTTGCTAATTTAAAAATGATCGAAGCCCAACTGCCCTCAAGGAATATAATTATATGGTAAGGAGATGTTTCTTGGTACAAGTTTGTTTGTTTGTTTTGTTTTGTTTTGTTTTGCTTTGCTTAGTATAGTTTGGTATAATTAACTTTAGCTCTTACATTATAGCTTTGAAGAAAGAAAAGATGGTGGAAGTGGGTGTCGGGTGATTATTGAAAATGTATAAGGGGCTTTCGAAGTAAATAAAATACCTTATACAAAAAACATCTTCAAAATTTTTAAGGGCCATTCCTAAGAAATAAAATTTCGTTTCAAGGTCCGGATGTTTTTAAGTCTTGTGTAACCATGGGCTCAGGAATTATTGTAAACATTTACCAGAAACCAAAGTTTTTGCTAATTTTAAAATGATCGAAGCCCAACTGCCCTCAATGATTATATGGTAAGGATATGTTTCTTGCTGTAAACTTGTTTGTTTTGCTTTGTTTTGCTTTGCTTAGTATAATTTAGTATAATTTAATATGGGCATAGCTAATTAAAATTTATGTACATTTTGCTTCATAGCCTCTGTTGAAAGTATTCCACACTTGTTTTGGGAATGCCCTGTTAAGCATCAATTCATTCCAGACTTCCAAAGCTCAGTTCTAATCAACGTAGTGCTTTGGAATAAAAATGTCCTTTGTGTTTGGTTTCCCAGGTGGTACGCAATCTATCTTTAATTGTGTCATTTTATATGCAACACACTTTATATTCTCTGCGAAATATAAAAGGAAACGGCTATCTTTGAATTTTTTTAAAGAAGATGCTTAAACGTTTTTATGAAGTTGAGCGGGTTCTTTCTATCAAACGTAATAAATTTGTTGTATAAATGTTACTAGATAAATAGAGAGATGTGCAACTGATGTACAATGTTTTTTAACCGAATTGTTACAAAATTAATAATAGTTCAAATATATTGTTTTGTTCTTGTTCAAGAATGATTGAATACATTTTTTCTTTGGAAGAAAAGTTGTTAGTATAGTGAAGTTTGGCTCTTACATTAAGGCTTCAAAGAAAGAAAAGATGGTGGAAGTGCGTGACGGGTGATTATTGAAAATGTATCAAGGGCTATCGAAGGAAATAAAAAACCATTATGCACAAAATATCTTCACAATTTTTAAGGGCCGTTCCTAAGAAATAAGATTTAGGATCAAGGTCCGGATGTTATTAAGTGTTACGTAACCACGCTAGATGATGCTCAAGAAGCCAACATAGTCCTCAATAGGTATTCACTAGCTTCTCATAAAAGACTTCCTTTTGTGTTCAGTTGCCATGAAGTGTTTATACCGTCTATGGAATTGTTCTATCTATCTATCTAAGTATCTTCTCCTGGTTCGGAGGTTGATTGCAACATCTCTCCATTTCACTCTATCTTCTGCCATTCTGGTGCACTTTTGCAGTTTTAGTCCACTCCAGTTCTTGACATTCTCTTCCCAGTTGATTCTGGGTCTCCCTCTAGGTCTACTTCCTTCCACTCTTCCTTCCAATACATCCTTTAAGAGGCTTTGGTGCCTTTTAACATGACCAAAGTATTTGATTTTTCTCTCCTTAACTAATCATACTAGTGCACTTTGTTTACGTCCTGCCATGTGCAATATCTCTTCCAATATGGAATTGTTCAGCCCTGCTTAAAAACATGCTCATCAATCCTCCCCGTCCCCACACTCTGTCCTTTCGCCATATTCCTTCTCGTACTAATTCTCTGTTCTTCTCCCCGTTCGAGGCGACTTCCAAGACTTTGGGACACTCTTCCCATCAGTGTCAAAGATGAGGCAGTGGTATCCTCTCTTTTCTTTTCTTCATGTCTCAAAAGTAGCAATATTACATGTAGAGCCTAGGTGTGGTGTCATCTCATCCGGTTATATCTATATTACCTCACTCTATACCCTCTGACTAATTTCCGTTTTATTTTTCTTAATAGATATCATGCCATAATGCTGTATTATACATCAAAAATATACATATAACAATTGTATTGTACTTAATCAAGAGTGGTGCATAAATATTATTGTATTTTATCATCCTCATCAAATTATGGTAAAACGTCCCTATGCATTGTAATTACACGGGCTTCAGTTTTGGAACCATAGTTAAGTATACTGGGCGTTCGACGGAATAAACTTCTGTGTTAGGTACGTATATTTCAAACCAGTCTAGAGAAACTACACATGGGCAAAATATTATCGGGTGTGAGAAGATTGCATATGGGGCTATGGTAAAACGAACATAATGATTGATTTCTTTCGACATTTTAACCTCCATTAAAATGTTCCCACGGCGATAACATCTACTCTTACTTCTCAGAAACATTTTATTTTCAGGACACACATCTCTTTTTCTTGTACTGTAAAAAGACAATTTCCGCCAATCGGCGTTACATACCAGCTGCCAGACCAATGAATTGTGTCCGCTCAGCGTGTGAACCGATGACGTCGTGACAGAACCTGCGCCTGCGCACCAGTAGTATTGGAAAAGCCACGCCTCATTCACTGTCCATACGTTCGTCGTTACGTTGTTTTCGAGGGCAGTTCTGAAAGGTAGTAATCGGATTAATTCGATTGATTAATTGGATTCAATTGAATCAATTTATTCAATAGAACGTGTAATCAAAACATTGGTATTGATATTGACGTTTGTTATCTCTGCGTTATTGAACGGTTATTATTAAATATGTTTAAGCACGAAGCACGATGTTGAAGAGATATTTTCGTAAATTGAATTTGAAACGAATGACGTTGTCTATAGCCTCTTGATAAATGATGAAAGTATACACATCTCCCAAAGAAAATGCATGTCGGAACGGAACCTTTGGCAAATAGTAATTAAGTATTTCTCAAAAGCAGGGTCGCAAAGACTTTCGAAAATCAAGACAATCAAGGCAATTCCAATATTCTCGTCTTTCACCTATTGAAATGGGTGAACATAATAAAATCATAATATCATTACGTAATCCGAACAGGAATTCTATGAAATTTACGATAGACTATTAAAATTGCTTTCGAGTTTTTGCGATTATGATTGAATGCGATTGATTGCTTTTTAATCACAATTGCCTAAGATCAATGAAAGACACAAAGTAGATATTTACAAAAAAGAAAGAAAGAAAAAACATTTGTGAACATTCAATAGTAGTAAAGGGGTACTCCACAATGATATTAAATTGGTTTTTACTAAAAGCAGAACAATTAGATAAATACACTGTTGACATTTTGAGCAAAATCCCATTAAAAATAGGAAAGTTATTAATTATTGATGTTGTCTTCAGCGAAATTCAATTTGGCAACACTGTGACTTATCTTGAGAGCTCCTCTCAAATTTGTTATGTATAGAATTTCATAAACTTTCATTTTCTTAGTTATTGATGACGGCAGAATAGATTTGTTTCATATAGGGGTTGTTTAAAAACATATTTGCAATAGTCATATTAAGGGTGCATGTATGATTGACAATTTTCTGGAGAGAAAACATAATTTGTTTTCTTATTTTTTATTTTTTTTGTACAGGGAGAATGGGAGGTAAACTCGCACAGAATTGCCAATACGTATTTGATCGATTACACCTTCAACTATTCATAACTTTCTAATTTTTAATCGGTGTTTGCTCAAGCTTTCACTGACCTGGTTCTATAATTGTTTCTGCTTATATTAAAACCAACTTAATATCAAGGTGGACTCCCCCTTTATTGACGGACCAACCCGTATGCAACAGCCGTGAAATATAAGCCATTGGAGAAGCCGTCTCTAAATTCATGCTTAAAACGTCGCGTTTTGTGGCAGTTTGTGCATAGAAACAAGGAGTCAGAAACGATACAAAAAATGACACCTCTTTGAATAACATCCTTCTTTTTGTCGTTGGGGGTAATCTGGTGTGTTGTTCCGTCTTTAGTCCGTCTGTAGTCGGCCTGGTGTTCGTCTGCAGTCGGTCTGTAGTCGGTCTGGTGTTCGTCTGTAGTCGGTCTGTAGTCGGTCTGTAGTCGGTCTGTAGTCGGTCTGGTGTTCGTCTGCAGTCGGTATGTAGTCGGTCTGGTGTTCGTCTGCAGTCGGTCTGTAGTCGGTCTGGTGTTCGTCTGCAGTCGGTCTGTAGTCGGTCTGGTGTTCGTCTGCAGTCGGTCTGTAGTCGGTCTGGTGTTCGTCTGCAGTCGGTCTGTAGTCGGTCTGGTGTTCGTCTGGTGTTCGTCTGCAGTCGGTCTGTATTCGGTCTGGTGTTCGTCTGCAGTCGGTCTGTAGTCGGTCTGGTGTTCGTCTGTAGTCGGTCTGGTGTTCGTCTGCAGTCGGTCTGTAGTCGGTCTGGTGTTCGTCTGTAGTCGGTCTGGTGTTCGTCTGCAGTCGGTCTGTAGTCGGTCTGGTGTTCGTCTGCAGTCGGTCTGTAGTCGGTCTCGTGTCGGTCTCGTCAGTGTGACTGGGGTATTGTAACAATTTTAAAGAGAGAGGCCCCTGATTTCAATTTCTTACCTGACGGATTGAAAGGCGATATCATTGTAGACATTCTGAATGGTTCGGTTGTCATAGAGTTGAATGAAGAAGACATAGTGGGGGCCGTTAGGCGCTTGCCAGTAGGTCTGTATCGGGAGAAACAATCGAACAATAATTAGAAGAGATTATAAAAGGCTGATGAACATGTAGGTAAAGAAAAATTGGTTGAATCGATTTAGATTCGAACTGACATATACATGTTTTTAAAATTACTATTAATTTTACACTAATCATTTCATATTGACTTTTGCAATCTGACATTATTTTATCAGGAATAGAAGCACTTGTCCCCCATACATCTTGTTCTTATCTCTTCGTTACTGTTCATCATCATTACATATATCTTTTGTCATTGTAAAATGAATGTCTTCTAAAGCAAGTCATTATGACATCGCTACATAAATGTCACCCTATTGTTACGTCATGTCCTCATTTCCGTATCAAATTGTGCACAATGAACACTGCACAGACGTCTCTAAGAGAATCGAAATCTAATTGACCCAGTCTAGAAGACATTATTTGATTCCGTCATCAATAATTTCCATTATTGCTTTCGGTAATTTTTCCTCATTCATGAATTGCTATTGACTTAGAATACAAGTCCATGAGTCCCCAGATAATCGACACTGGACCTTGACAACCCTCAGTTTAACTTTCATCACATTAACTGTTTTTCTTCTTTTCGTTTTGTCTTTTATCACTTCATCCTTCTCTCTTTCTTCTTTCCCTTTTCTTCCTTTCTTCTTTCTTTCTTCTTTATCCTCCTTTCTTTCTTTCATCACATTATCCTACTATCTTTCTTTCTTTCCTCGATTTCCTTCTTTCTCTTCTCTCTATATATATCTCCCGCCCAACCCTCCCCCATCTCTTTCTCTCTTTCCTACTTTAACTACGGTATGTATGTCAACTGATAGTCATCATAGCACTATTTGTTTTACTTAATACATTTCACTGCCCTTTTTTCATCATGTTTTGGCATTGAATTCACAAAACTGTTAATGCAAGTTCGCCAAAGAGAGGTCACTTGAATTCAAATAGAGTTGCAATTAAATGTTAATTTACATTTAAATAGTAAACGAATTTAATTTGTTTTGTTACAACAAATGCGCACAATGCTTTGATTTGCATTTAATGTAATCTCTGTACTTTTTGCAAGAAGTTACAGAGATTACATTTGGATGTAATGAATAAATTGAGGTATAAACTCCTCGATCTATACCACACGATATCATGCTCTCTAAATAAATCATAAATAACAAGATTTAAAACCAAATTTCTTACGAATTCACTTGGATCGAGCCCGATCTCCTTGGTGATGACATCAATAGTTGTATTGAGCCATGAGGTTGCATACGGATGCTCGCTAGGGGGTGGTCTTACGTCGAAGAGGAGTGATTTCTTGCGGGCAAGCACAATGTTAAACATCTCAACCATGGACAAAATCCCCTGTTGACTAAACTCCTCTTTCTCCTCGTCAGACACAAACCATGCCGTCAGGAAGGGCTTTTTCTATTACAAACAGGATAAAGATATATTTATGTTGTGAAATTCATTCTTTGCAAAGCAAAATCCAAACTCAATATATTGAGCTTTATAATATCCGAAAACGAGATCATTGATGTTGTAAAGAAATGTATTTAGACTCATTTAGACATAATTATCATGTGGGGTACCCCAGGGGTCGATCTTGGGGCCACTTCTATAAAAATGACTTCCCATACTGCTCTGACATATTGAAATTCATACTCTTTGTTGATTACACCAATTTTCTAATTCAATCACAATTCTTCTTGAGTTACAAAGACTTTGGTTTACATGTAAAAGATCGATTATAACAGTTGAAAAGTGCTGTTTTACTTTCAATATGTTTATATCTGATCTAAGGGGAATGTTTACATTACAACAAAAATAGGAAATAGGAAGAATAGGAAATTCGAGCATGTATTGTGTATTACAGCCCAGGGTGTAGTGTTGCAAAATTATAGTAAGTGGAAATACCTTCTTTTTCTTCCAACATCTACCTTCATTTAAAACGAATGCTTACCCTAGCAAACCATGACCCCGCATCGAGTTCTCTTAACTCATCCATCGTGAACATGTCTGCAGGCTGGCGATAGTTCTCAGGAAAAACATCTATGGCATTAGTGGTGCGAGTGAGAACCTCATCATGGAAGACGTATGGTATGCCATCAAAACTGATATGTAAACAAATAAACAGCAAAGTAAACAAACATGTAAACAAATTGACGATTAAAAAAAGAGCTATCAAAGAAGACGTTTTATTGTTGATTTCAGTTGACGTTTGCTGTGTTATACGTAAAGATTTCAAGACTAATAATAAACAAATAAAACAAGTTGACTAAAAACAGGTAAACACACTTAAAAATAGTTACATTGATGACTCGGGTTAGAATGTCATCATGGAATACATACGGTACACCATCAAAGCTAAAAGTAAACGAATATTGGGTGAGCAATCAAGTAAACATATAAACAAATTTACAAATACATGGTAAATATTTCGGAAAGACATCCACTACATCGGTAATTCGGGTAAGATTAGACTCTCATTGAGGAACACAAAGCCTTCGGTGACCCACCCCCCCAAAAAAAACAAGAAAAAAGTATATCACATTATTCAGATGCAGGGCTCAAATTAATTTTTTGTCCACGGGGGCTCTTCCAAAAAAAAAAGAGCCCCCGTGAGCCTTCTCACGGGGGCTCTTTTAGTGCTGACGGGGGCTCTTATTTTAATACAAATTTCCATTGAATTGGTACCCATGAAACTCCTAAATTCCTTGGTATTTTATCAGTATCATTTATTTAAGTCGGCATTTTCCCTCTTAGAAATTTACTCGTTACGTAGCTGTTATTGACTTTTATCCCCATTCTCCCATTTCTTCCCGTTCTGCACATAATTTCCTCCTCATTATTCGGAGCAACCTTATTTACATTCTTTCTTTACTTTTAGTCTTTACAATACCATATCCTTCCAAAACACAGGGGCGCGTCTAGCTTTTTGCTAAGGGTGGGGGGGGGGTGACCCAAATACGATGTGGAGCATTGTCCTCGAGCCGCGCAGCGGCGAGGCGATTTTTGTTGTTGCTATTTTGAACCCCCGTAAGTGATGTTTTCCTGGTTTCTACTAACATGCGGAGCATTGTCCACGAGCCGCGGAGCGTCGAGGCGATTTTTTTGTGCTATTTTAAACCCCCGTTTATAGTGATGTTTTCCTAGCATCTACTACTGTGTAAGTCTGGACACATGATAGCATTTTTCTATGCACATCACATTTTCACTTGGCAGCCCAAGGGGGAGGAGTGGGGGGGGGGGGTTAAACCCCATAAACCGCCTAGATCCACCCCTGCAACATATTTGGTCTTCTTCTTCTTCTTCTTCTTCTCAATATTGATTTACTGGTCGAGTTACATTATTTGCAGGTCTTTTAGAATCACCATATTTCCGAGGATTCACACTTTTCACAACGAAGAGTTACATTATTTGCTGGTCTTTTAGGATCACCAGATTTCAGAGGATTCACACTTTTCACAACGAAAAACTTCTCCACGTTTCAGTCCTTGCGCGATCGTCTCCAGCTCCAGCAGATATTGGGCGTCGGCGTGCACACAGGTATATTACCGGCGCAGTATAGCCACTGCTGACGGCCGCACTAGCTGCACTGCGAGCTTCCGTTGTTTGTATCGGTAATACTCATAGAGATGGGGGAGAAAGCGCCATCGAAGTTCCATTTCATTTGTTTAAGGTTTGAAAATTGATACTCAATATTGTGTTAAAGTTATATCAGAAAAGATAATCTTTAATTTATAATTCCACGGGGGCGATTTTTAATTTTGCAATCGCCCCCGTGAGCAACCTGACGGGGGCGATTATGGAGCTCACGGGGGCGAATCGCCCACCGCCCCCGTGTATTTTGAGCGCTGTTCAGATGTATATTTGATCAGAAATTCGAAAAGGGGGTGCATGTTTTTTTTTTTTTTTTTTGGGTGGGGAGGGGGGGGGAAGGGGGGGGGGGGGTGGAGGGGCTGTACAATTTTTCTAGAACAGCTTAAGACAGCAATTTATGGACAACCTATGTATTGTCTCAAGGTCTAATTTTTTGTCGCCTACAATGGCCTCAAGCTATAGGATATTTAGTGCATAGTGAATTTAAAGTATGCCAGTTGTGTAATGTGACAAGGAATCACGTTTTCACTTCATGTTGCATGTCATGCAAGTGATGGGTCTCATCTTTCTTACCATCTCTATACAATCAACAATCATCACTAATTGGGACACTTCGAGGAAATCTGCTGATAATATTAGTTGAAATTTAAAAAAAAAAGTTTTCCACATGATAAAATGCGCTTTAAGATGTCATGGAAGTGTCAGCGTTCAATTTAGAATGGAATTATAAACAAGTCAGCAAGCAGTGACAATGGTTAGGTCCGCACGATAGTCGGTAGACTTAAAGGCCATGCAGCTTGGCATGATACTGGTTAACGCCATCTACGTCTCCTTTTGGGCAACTGCACGTATACGAATGGACTTGATGAACGGTAGTCAGCGACTTAATCTCGACATGGTCAGCGTGCGCGAAACAGACCGAAGTACTACCGAGTCAGGCCACGGGAAAGACGCGTAGTCTCTTGACACCCCCTTTAAGTTTAGGTCGCGGTTTTAAACTTCGCGGATTTATTTTGGTTACAGATTGTGTGGACGCACTCGTGGTTATGGAAATAAGAGTTTACTCTTATTTATAAACCACGAGCAAAATTTATTTATGAATAATGATGACGATAGTGTCTGAAATCCGAAGGCATAAAAAACAAACATTGTAGCGCTTTACAAAGTCAAAGATCTAACGGAAAACAACAAAAACTAAAAACTAAATGTAGATCATATTATTACTAAGAAGAAAAGAGGTTCACGGTGATACAATTCCTGTGTGAAATGCGATCATTAGATTCTTCGTACCGTAGTCAAGTGGTTTATATACCTCGATGGAGATATGTACAATGTAGGTTGTGGGTTCGCAGCCTGGCATAGCACTTAACATATACAATGCATATTTTATTAACCAGTTAACCAGTTTGATGTTTGATGGTTACTTTAGCTGACTACTCAGAAAGCATGCCTATGCTTGTAAAAAAGCGACCGGGGTACCGACGGCTTTAAGTCCTCTCCAAGGGACTTGGTAATGAGGATTAGTGCCTTTTCAAAGGACACGAGCACATTGACTTTGCTTCGAACCCGGGACCTCCCCGGTTACGAGACCACTGCTCTACTACTGAGCCATCGCGCCTCCTTATTTATACATGACGTCTCTTAATTCACCTAGGTGTACACAAAATACACCGGTAAAGAGCAAACATCATTTTTTGAACGCGTAATCCGTGTGTGCATGTAAAAGGGCAACGGGCTGAAATGCTTCACACGGAGTTGAGAATATCCAAATTTAAGATCAATTTTATAAACTTAATGATGATAAAAGTGCATATCACATCCGAAACAAACAACCTACTAAAAGTAATGAATAAAAGCAAACAAACAAAATCACGAAAACCCCGATTGAATAACAAACAAGCAAACACAATTTGAAAGACGAAGGTGTCGTAATTATACAGTTCTAGATTAAAGATTAAATTAGTAAATTTTGTTGGAAAAAAAAAGTATGGTGATTTTAAGTGCCTCGTCGTTATATTTTTCTTATTAACGAAAAATTGGGATAATTACCTAATCCTGACATCTGATTCTATTCCATGGGCTTCGTAATCGTCTAGAGCGATCATGAAGGAGATATTTGTGTTTTCAGGAGCAATCTACAATGAAAAGAAGAAAATAATTGAGAATTCATGAATTGACTTATTCACTATACCCATCCATGTTGCTGAATACTTAATGTAGAGTTGTTCAGTCTAGACATACAAGGACATTTATTATTTTGCATGAATCTCATAGTTTTGAAGCTTATAAAAAAAGATTTTCAATGTATGCACTAGTTTTTTTCTTCGGATTTTACTTTCGAAAGATGTTAAACTTGTTTTTGTTTACTTGTCTTTTTTAAATCAGGCCGAAACTTTTTACAGTTTCCTTTTTTTTAAGTTCAAGCATAGCAATGAGTAAACAAAAAAATGGCACTAGATATACTTCATCCTACCGAAGGGAAAACATACTAATCCTTCTTCAGTGCCTTTGTAAGCAAAGAAAAGTAGTTTAGGTGGGAAAATCCCCTGCTGCTGGATCATGATACAAGGTGATTGGTTAAAAGTTGATATGACGTAAAGAGCGATACGGACCAATAAGAAAAGCCCGTCACAAACTTTGATATCATTAAGATGGAAACATGCCTCTTCCGCGCCTTTGTGAACATGGAGGAGGGGCTTAGCGGAATTTCCAAATGATGAGTGTAATAATGTAAGGTGATTGGGTGGAAATGCACGTGACATCATTGCCGCAATGACCAATGAGAAACACCCACCTCAAACTTAAATACAATATCATAGATTCAGTGATAAGAAACATACCTCCTCCGCCCTTTGTGAGCGAAGAGGAGGGGCTTAGGAGGGTTATCGTCATGATGTTGTGTCATAATGAAAGGTGATTGGATGGAAGTGAACGTGACATCATTGCCGCAATAGCCAATTAGAAACACCCACCTCGAACTTAAATACAATATCATAGATTCAGTGATAAGAAACGTACCTCTTCCGCCCCTTTGTGAGCAAATAGGAGGGGCTTAGGAGGGTTATCTTCATGATGTTGTGTCATAATGCAAGGTGATTTGATGAAAATCGGTGTGATGTAAAGAACGATTAGGACCAAGAAATACCAGAAAGATGCATCGCGGATTGGGATACCTAGAACAAGAAAGGTAAAAGGTCAATGAACTTTGGATAAATACTTATCGATAAAACGTTTACAAATTGCGTGTCTCGTTGTTTATAAAGTCAACAAATTCTCAAGATCACCCAATCTTCCATCTTTTATAATGGCCCTTTTTTCTGGAATAACATACTAAAAATTAAATAGTGAGACATTTAGACGATTGCATAGTCAACATCTTGAATCAATTAATCCAACATTTTAACTACCAGCTCATAATGTTCTCTCCCTTTTCGTTATATAATGTAGAATTGATTTGATACTGAATAATTTTTCTTAACTATGTTTGCATGCATCTCAACGGGCATATGCGTTTTATTCACCTGCCACTACCACTATAATGAATCGTCAATATGTTTCATAAAGCTTTTTTTAGAGGAACATAAGTGATTTTATTTTATTTCAGTAGATTACAAACTGATTTAATCCAAACCCGTATATATTTCCGAGGGCCCTGGTTCATGAAACTTGTTATCAATATAAAATGCTAAATTTTTATGAAAAATTTGCTCTCAGCCAATCAGATGCTACGATTTCTGTAGCTTATAACAGTTAATGTAACTTGTTATCGATTACAAGGTTAATGAAACAAAGATGGCCGCCAACAGATGGCCGCAAAAGTCGAAGATTAGATACGCACCTCTCAAGAGAAGAGGTGTAAAGTGAATGTATATTTCTGTTTCAATTATTTTGTTGTTAAATGTATTTTATAACCGAATAAATACCTCTGAAGATGAAGAAAAAAAGAAAAAAAAGAAAAAAGATACTCACCTCTCCTCTGCAGTGTGCTCAGACCCCCGGCAACGAACCAACTAAGCAACGTCATTACTGTCACGGATACCAGCTGCAGAAATGGCCCGATGTACTGGATATTTTAATTAAAAGGACACGAAAACAGTTATGAGCATAACAACTGCTTATATTGTTATACTTGAGTTATACTGGCTACTTGAGATACAAATCTCAAGGAAGACCATTCTAAATTCAAGATAGCACCAAACTCATGTTGTACATCTAGAGAGCATTCATATTCATCAGAATGGCTACAATAATCAAGGTGGGATCCTGATCTACTTTTGGATATGAAAAAAATACAAATATTAACAAAACAAATTGTTGTTAATTTACATCGAAACTCAATGTGTATTTAAACAAGAAACATGAAGAAAACAAATTAATCAGATTATAATCAAGGACCTAAATTTAAATTATCATCGGATGAATATTCCAATCTAAGAACAAATGATTTCCAGCAGCTCATATATGTAAATAATTCTCTATTTATCAACTGAAACTACAAAAACTAAAATCTAACGAAAATCTTTCCTTATGATATTCTCTTTGAAAAATAATTGTGTAAAAGGTAACAGTTTGATTCTGAATTTATGTATCCTGAAGTTGATATGACATTGCTGCTTTGATAATTTTCCGTATACGAATACCAACAAAATAATAGTGTGAAAGCTCACAAAATTATTTTTTCCTTTACAAGATCACTACCTTCCTTTTCTCTTTCTTTTCATAGAGGTGTTGTGGTCTAGTGGATAAAGTCACCCGACAGCAGAACACAAGGTACGGGGTTCAAATCGTAGCCCGGCACTAACGTCCTTTTGGGAAGACGATAATCTGCATTTGCCACTCTCCACCTTCGAACGTTTAATTTAGTTTGTTCATCATTGTGAGCGTCTATAAAATAGCGCATGGAATGGAGCGCATGGAGAATTTGCATCCGATGATAATATATTTGTAAATATGGAGACCGGGCATGTTCCTCTATTGCTCCTCGCCTGTGGAATTCCCTCCCATCATCTATTCGTGAAATTGACAACCTGGACCACTTCAAAGCTTCACTAAAAACTCACATCTTCCTTCAGACATTTAAATGCTAATTTTATTGGAGGAGCTCACGCCTTTGAATGTTTTTTGAAACAGATATATGGCGCCATACAAATGCTGTTCATCATCATCTTCATCATCATCATCATGTATTAGGCGCTATTTAAAAGCGAAATATTATTGTTATTATTAAATATTATAGGCTTTCTTTGTACCTGTAAAAGTTCGGGAACAAAATGCCAGAGATGACGTAATCTGATGCTCACGAAGACGATGAGGGTGATCGTCATCACAAGCGACATCACTACACCGATCTGTGGTCGTAGGAAAACAAAGAAATACAATAAGAATTGACACGGATTTAAACCATTGACTAAATGTACCTTATGGGTTCCGATTTACGCCTGTGAAATATTCCGATATACTTCAATTCAGTTTAAAAGATGAATTTTCTATGTGTATAGAGGTAAATAATTTTGTTATATATGACTATGCATGAAGACAGCTAAATTATGTAATTAAAGGAAACGAAACAAGCCATTACCAAACGAAAATCCAATTTATGTATCTTTACTATTTTGTCATCACAAAAATAAAAACATATTTCGTAGCTATTCTGTTCTTATTATTTAAAATAACCTAAACCTTTGTTGTACATGTGAGTGAAACAAATATCCATGTTTAAAGTACATGTACATTGGACTAATACATATATTGAATTGAAAAGTCAGTTGTCAACCGGATAACAGCTCCGTCACAGAGTCGAAACAAAAGATTAACATTTTCATGATTACAAAGTCATTATAATAACGATAATTGACGGACTAACAATGAAGTATTATCGTGATCTGATTACCCTTTTAAATAAAAGGTACTCGGAACTCTGTTTAAAGCTGGATACGGACAAACAAAAATACATCTAAACATAAAAAGGCAAATTAAATGTTGTTAACTAATTCAATACAAACACTGCCTGGTGGCATAAACATTGGGGTAAATATCGAACGTGTTCAATCTGCCGTATTCCTCAGAATATACATACAGTACATATCGTTGATGATGATACTGATAATGGTGATGATGAAGGCGATAATGATGGTGATGGTGATGATGATGATGAAGGTGATGATGATGATGATAAGGGTGATGATGAAGGTGATAATGATGGTGATGATGATGAGGGTGATGATGATGATGAAGATGATGATGATGAAGGTGATAATGATGATGGTGATGATGATAATAATGATGATGATAGTGGTGGTGGTGATGATGATGATGATGATGATGATAGTGGTGGTGGTGATGATGATGATGATAATGATGATGGTGATGGGGAGAAATTTAATGATCACAATGATTATACAAATCATATTAAAACGTACCTTGTGTAACATGTGTAATTGAAGTCTTTCGCTCAGCGCCATGTGTAGAAATCCAAAAATCTAGGACATGGAAAAGAAAATGCAAATCAACATTTAAAAATTCAGAAGTAAAGGGACACATTATGCTTATCTAGGAATGGTTACATTTACAATCCGAAGTTTAATAAATCTTATAATTTCTTAATATTTTGTGTAAAGGTTAAATCGAAAGAGAAGTAAACAAACAAAAAAATCCATCCAAATAACAATTTAACATAATTTGTTATTATCTGACATCAAGGTCAAGTCCATTTGTATTAAAAACCACACAAAACATGATATAACCTTTTACATAAAAAGGGGACTGGTAATAAGGACTAACTCCACTAAAATAACCTCGAGGGTACGCAAATCTTAAGTTGCATACTTTTTCACTTTTGCAAATTTAGTTTTTTTTTTTTAATGAAGATGAACTCTCCAATCAATATTGCGAGTGATGTAGCCTACATGTACAGGTATATGAGGGGGAGGATTGAATACCAAAGTGACAGCAATTATCCAGTAATGGTCAACAGAGGGCGATCTTTCACAATTGTGAGGCTCTACCATTAATCCCCTTTCGTATCCAAAAATTAATAGACAAGGGGCTACCCATTTTTATGTGGGATGTATATGGTCAGCCCTGTGTGCCGTAGACAATATTAAAGGTACTATGTACCTTTTGCAGCCAACCTCAAATTCTGTAGAACTTTGCAGGAATTATGAATATATGTATGTCCAATCTGTGAAATTTAAACGTTAGCAGTGTCCTAATATTCAAATTATGCAAGGAAACCCGTTTACTTGCTAGACTTCTCACTGTCAGACACTATTGAGTGACTGACTGGATTTTGTTCTTCTTTGGTAATAACATACATAAAATGAGCTGTAAAAGGTACATTAGCATTTGTCTACATCAATAACCCACTTCTTGTGATGGCCAAAAATAAACTGATTAAATCTTTGAGCAGCATAAAACGTATGACCATTCGGTACAATGGTCCGAAAATCAAGACTATTACTTATTGGCTCTATAGCTCCTAAGTCGATTTGACAACTTATAGTCGTTATTTTCCCACTTGAAGACATTTTCAAGTCCCACCTGTTTTAGGGAAGTTCTAAATTAGTATCATCTTTCAAATGCTGTTGGAATTTAACCTTTTCATTTTTTTGGCCTGCAAATGGGACATAATACCTTTAAAATATAAGGTTGTTAATATTGATAAAATAATGAATGCAAATTGGATTCACAAATCAATGAAAAAGGGAACATCCATTAAAAATTAAAAATCTCTTTCGCATAGTGTTAGAAGAGGTAAAGAAAATTATATGGTTATAATAATCACTTTTGTTTCAAAGGCATACGTACCATGAGAAGCATGATGTAACCAAATGTTACGTAAGAGATGATCTGAAATGTGAAATAGAAAGGGAACCATACTCCCGTTGACTTCCAGAAACCCCTAAAATGAAATTAATAAAAAGAAAATTAACATTAAAATATTTTGATTTTGATTTGATTTGATTTTCTTCTGCATTCATATAAGCACACAGCTTTCCAATAACAATAGTAACATAGAATACCATGAGGATTTTCTTCTAATAGTGAATCATAAATAAGCAAATAACAGTTGTTTTTTTCAAAAACTAAATGAAAAAAGCTAAGTCATAAATACCAAATTGCATCAAACATTATACAATTATTTGCGGAAGACGGACTGTTCATTGTAGGCAGATTGCTTGATAATATAACAGCCCCAGACTAAACTCATGAAATAGATTAACACGTTAAGCAGAATGGATAAGTAATTTAAAATACAAATTATAGGATAACACACAGCCTTAATTTGTTTAAAGAATGTGGAGAGAAAATGAGCAGAGAAGGATACTGAGTTAGACAAGAAACTATAAATGGTAAAAGGAGTCGACATGAAGTGGTATATAGAAGACATTAAAAAAAAAGCTATTCAGATGCCCTCAAAAACACACACAAACTGTGGATATTCATGGATATTCACCGCGTTCATTGAAATTCATTGCACAGTCCCACACTATCACATTTCTGTCATTACCTTGGCCTATAGCCCTATTACATCATGCGCAAATTGTCGTCATCTAGCTGCTCCAATTTCTATCTTTTAAGTCCGTTTTTGATTAAATGGACATCCGTCAAATAAACTCATTTCCTAAGAACAGACCGAAGTGTTCGGTCTGATGGTAACCTTAAAGGGATAGTTGAGTTTTGTTTTCAGACAGCAAATGCCTTCAAAGTGCATGGTTATCAGTTGCTCTTATTCTTATCTAAGACATTTCTAGTGCCCTTTTATAGAACCTAAAATTGCTATGAAGTTAATTTTAGACCCCAAAATATGTGAAATTTAGCCAATAAGATCATACTAATTCAGCTCCACTTTTAAAAAATACGGTGACCGTTAATTAATTATTGAATTAAAAATAACAATACATGGGCCGGCTGGTTGTGCGTAATATAAACAACACGAAAATGCCAATAAAAAAAGCCAAGATCGGCATTGGCTGAAATACGACGTAAAAGGCGCTATTTCGTTTTTTCAACGGTTTTTTTCAAACTATATTTGTGGTGGTACACAAGTATTAGAAATCGTTATATTTCAAGGATATTTCAGCCGTCTCTGAACCGATTTTGATCACACAAAGATGATTTTGTCATTTAAATTATATGTTCTTCAAATTTGACATTCAATTTATCATTCTTTCTCACACAAATTATTTTGGTGGCGCCCTCTGCAACAGAACTCAAATATCCCTTTAACTTTCTCAAAACGTAAAAACTGCCCTTTGCCAACAGATGTTATTTTTCATTGAGGTTTGTATGAAGGGATTCAGGAAGGACAAAGACTTTTTCTATTTGGTGCATGGGAAATCGTCGTGAAGTATAGTTTCATTAATTTTGCCAAATATTTTTAAGAGAAGATCATTAGTTCTTATAATTAAGCCGATTAATAGAGATAGTGGTTATAGATGCTAAAAGAAAAAGCAAGTATCCTTTCAAATATAGCATTTTTTGATAGATCATTTTGTTAGCAGATCAAAGTTTCTATTCATCAATGAAAGATTGACCCTCTCCAAAATTGACAAGAAAGAGGCAAAAATACAGAGATCTTAGAAACCAATGAGCTGGTCACCTCTGAACAGCGCCCTCAATGAATTAAGGTTTTCAACAAACGTGCGATGATGTGTACAATGCAAATTATGAATTGTTTATGTATGCTATCCCATCACAATCTTACGCATTTGAATATCATTCCAAAGAGTCCATTTCTATCTCGTTTTAATGGTTTAGATGATTTCACTGATTTGTATTGGATCAGAAAGGTTGTAGAGATAATCAGCTAGCCTTAGGCTGTTGATAAATTCAAGATCCAAAATGTATATATTTCCTCAAATAAATTATTTGAAGGAAAAAAGTGTACATTTGAATTAGGTACGTGGCATTTTTCGTTGGGTATACTTTAATAAAGGGGAAGTCCTCCCTGATATTCAGTTGATTTTATAAGGAGCAGGATTTGTTTTCCCCTCGAGAAAATGTTCAATCACATGCACCCTAAATATAACTATTGTAAACATGTTTCTATACAACCTCTGTATGGAGAAAAATCTATTCCGTCATCAATAACGAAGAAAATAAAAGTTTATGAAATTTCATGTAGGCCTACACAGCAAAATGGAGAGGAGCTCACAAGATAAGTCACAGTGTTGCCAATAATTATGTGTTTGATTGATCGCAACTTCAACAAAAATCTTAACTTTCTTATTATTAATCGGAATTTGCTCAAACTTTCACTGACCTGTTCCTCTCATATTTTTCTTCTATTAAACCAACTTAATATCAAGGCGGACTTCCCCTTTAATGATGTTACTTAGGGTGGACTTCCACTTTAATGATGGTACTTACGCGTTCACACTATCAGCATCATTATCTGAAGAAACCCACAGGAACATATCGAAGAGAGTTGCGAGGAATGTGAACGCCATCACACAAAACCATACGCGCTCAGCCTGAAGGACAAACAGAAAGGAGTTCAAGTTTAATTCTATTTAATTCCAATATAAGCATAAAGACAAATACATAAGATATACAGCACAGAGGCAAATCATTACAAATGGAATCAGGGGTACTATATTATGACCAAGGCGGTCTTGTCAAGATAGTCCTCTTATGAGCAAGGGTGTCGATTTGTATCCGTGGTTGGGGGGGGGGGGATGATAGGTGCCAAAATATGGATCAAAGGAAATGGATCAAAGCAACCAAGGGGTAGAAGCGTGTGGCAGGTTGCACCCCCTCCCTAAGCGCGTAGCCAAGGGGTTGGGTGCAGGGAGGGAGGAGTTTCCCCCTCCCCCGCGAAGCTTTGACGTTTCATTAAATTATTAGAGAAAGAAGACGATTCGTTGGACCGTTATCGACTTTTAATCCTTGTTTGAATCAAGTTTCCCTTCCTCCGCGCGTAGCACGGAAGCTCTGACTTTTCATTAGATTATTAAAGAAAGAAGACGATTCGATGTACCATTCTCGACTCTTAATCCTTAATGTTTGAATCAAGTTTCCCTTCCTCCGCGCGTAGCGCGGAAGCTCTGATGTTCATTAGATTATTAAAGAAAGAATACGATTCGATGTACCATTCTCGACTCTTCATCCTTGTCTGAATTCAGTCCCCCCCCCCCCTCCCGCGCGAAGCGTGGAAGCTTTGACGTTTCAATAAATTATTACGCTTAATCCTTGTCTGAATTCATTTTCGCCCATCCCGCGCAAAGCTTTCACGTTTCATTAAATTATTAGAGAAAGAAGACGATTCATTGTATCGTGTCCATGTCTGAGTGCTATTCCCCCCGCCCTCCCGCGCGGAGCGCGGAAGCTTTGACGTTTCATTTAATTATTACTCTTAATCCTTGTCTAAATTCAATTTCGCCCATTCCTGCGCGAAGCGCGGAAGCTTTCACATTTCATTACATTATTAGAGAATGAAGACGATTCGTTGTATCGCGTGCTTGTCTGAATTAAGTTCCCCCCTACCTGTGAAGCTGTGACGGTTCAATAAATTATTACTCTTAAAGATAAACTTTAGTACTTGTAATGCGATTACATTGTGAAAGAAAAGGTGTGGAAAGGATCAGAAACAGTTGATCATTTAGCATGTAAGTATTGGTGTGCACTGCAAGGTTCTGGAGTCATCAAAATCATAATAAATTTGACCGAGTCTTGGTAAAGTAACAAGCACATACACAGAAAGCTATGTATGGGACAACACGCATGGTGTCGGGGTTGGTACTACCTTGATTCCTTGTCTTTCTATGCTCATTACTCAGCCAGTATACATTTTCTTCCAAAATTGTTTGGCACATGTCATTTATTTGTAATCTTGAACATTCAGTGTAAGTTTCGTTTGATTCTGTGAGAAATAATTTTCTTTTTTTTACCAGTACTGGAGTTTGTCTGTATTCGTTTTCGCCCATCCCGCGCGAAGCGCGGAAGCTTTACCGTTTCATTTAATTATTAGAGAAGGGAGACGATTCGTTGTATCGTGTCCTTATCTGAATTCAGTTTTTCCCCTCCCGCGCGAAGCGGGGAAGCTTTGACGTTTTATTTGATTATTACTCTTAATCCTTGTCTGAATTCAATTTCGCCCATTCCTGCGCGAAGCGCGGAAGCTTTCACATTTCACTACATTATAAGAGAATGAAGACGATTCGTTGTATCGCGTGCTTGTCTGAATTAAGTCCCCCCCCCCCCCTACCGCGCGAAGCGCGGAAGCTGTGACGGTTCAATAAATCGTGATTACTCTTAATCCTTGTCTGCATTCGTTTTCGCCCAAGCTTTACCGTTTCATTTAATTATTAGAGAAGGGAGACGATTCGTTGTATCGTGTCCTTATCTGAATTCAGTTTTCCCCCTCCCGCGAGAAGCGGGGAAGCTTTGACGTTTTATTTGATTATTACTCTTAATCCACATCTGAAATCATTTTCGTCCATCCCGCGCGTAGCGCGGAAGCATTCACGTTTCATTAAATTATTAGAAATGGCCACTAATTAGGCCCATTAGTGACTACACAAAATATATGCTCTTCCTGGCTATTTGGGAATGTGTCAGTTTGCAACAGAAATGGAGAAACGCGAATTTGTTGAAAATCATGTGATATCACGAACATTTATAAATCACTTGTATGAAATTGAAAATAAGTCATGGTTGGATTTTAATTGGGGGGGGGGGGGGCTAGCGCCCCCAAGCCCCCCCCCCCTCCACCTGTTCGCCAGTGACATAGGGTTACATCAGCTTTTAAATGAAAAAAAATAAGTTGTGACATAATAATCTTTCTCCAAAAATGAAAAATGTTTTAGGAAATATAAGGTAATTAATTGAGTGAACAAAAATAAACAAAGATACAATGACGTGAATTTTAAAGAAAGGTGAACGGAAACAACATAGCAACTAGTGAACTATCTTATAAGTCATACTAATGTCCGAAAATCGTTCACCTTGTCTCCGATCTCATCACGAATTCGTCACAGAGTTCATCTATGTTTACACTGTCCAGGATTGTCTGATGTGCATTGCAGATTGCTACTTTTGATCTTCGCGTTTAACATTTAGCTTGTTGCTTTTTAACGCTGCGGCTTTGCATTTGGTGCACTGCATTTCTATGATGCTGTTGATTGAACAAATTGAATAAATTCATCAATTCCTCACGAAGCCGTATGAGCGAGAATTCAATTTATTCTTGTCTCATATACGGTTGTCTCATTTACTTCGTATATATGTAATTATGAAAATGAGATAGCAAAATGTGTATATTGATGGTCATCTTGCGAGTAATAACCATTAACTACTCTCATCGGACTCTCATCATTAATTTTTCTCTTCATTTTTTAATTTTTTTTATGGTGAATTATTGGGGGGGATGATTGTACAGGGCACCCCCACCACCTGAAATATTGGGGGGATATACCCCCCCCCCCATACCCCCGGGATCGACACCCATGCTTATGAGCAAAGGTTAAGTGCTCGAAGCAAGAGGAGAGTATTATTTAAACACTTTGTAACATGAATATGGGAAACAAAATAAACAACAACAACAAATACCTTGAAGGAGTGTATCTAAAGAAAGTCTCCTTGTAGAAAAAAACATTGAACATGATCTAGGTTTCATGAAACTATCAACATCTAAATTATGTGTATAAATGATCAAGATCCGTCTTAAAATTATGGTGGATTCGTATTAATTGCAACTGTGCTTGAGTTCGATATAAATCGCATTTATACGAGAGAATGATATGCGATGATAAAATGTGCGTTTGATGGAAGACCTAGCGATAATAATAATAATAATAATAATCATATTAATAATAATAATAATAATAATAATAATAATAATAATAATAAAAACGGTGGTTATAATAAAATCGCTTGCCACCGAAGTCTCTAAGCGCTATAAGTTCGATAAGTTCGAATCTAACGGCCTCCCTCCCCCCAACAAAAAATAGTAGACGGAGTTCTGATAATCCACAATTTAATCACCTCCTAACATCCGATTAAATAATAACATGTAGGAGGCAAATAAACAGTCAAGCTAATCGTATCACCATATTCTGAAATTCTTATCAATTTATCATCATTTGTAGTCTCAACAAGAATTCGTAGAAAAAGAATTGGTGGATGTATTAGAGAAATAAGTCTTCATCTTCTTTCGAAACTTAAAATGACATATCGAGGCTAAAAGAGATAAGAGCATTATCTGTCACAAGATAAATGCATTCATGACCCTCGCTTCCCAGAAACATCGGATTATTTGTAAAATTTTAAAAGGATTACTTTAGCGTTTCTAGAAACACATATTGATGGTTTTATATATCTACGTAAATTCTGTTTCCCTGTTTTGGCTCTCTTGCAAATTGACTTCTGAAAGATATTCTAAAGGTAGATTGTGCCATTAACTCTGGGATTTTCACATACGCAAGAACGCGGATCCAGGATCTTCCAATGGGGGGGGGGGGGGGGGGGCTAAAATGTGAAAATCGCGGCGACCGATATTTCGCTGGGGGGAGGGGGAAGGGGAGGGGGGTAGTGAGCACTAAGTAATTAAATAAAAGACCCCCAACCCCCCCCCCCCATAAAAAAAAGCAAAAGTAAAAGGTAAATTTGTGGTTACCATCTTTTTTTAATCCTTTTTGGGGGGCAGGGGTGGGGGCCCGTCTTTTTAAAAACTTTTTTGACAGGGGGCGGGCGGATGAACATGCATACTAGCCTCATTTGAGGACCCAATACAAATCAATTTCATTTTATCTCTGAATCCTTTTACTACACGTACATACTTTTACATGTCTTTACCAACTTGACAAGATAATCTAAACATCTATATTCTGACCAATGATAAGCACAGTTGTCAAAGTGGAGATGAAAGTCATGTATAGAAAAGTGCATGATGTTACGAGCTCCGATATCAGCAACATTAGCTGAAAGCAAAATCCTTTTTTTTTTTATACTCACCGTTTTAGTGGACATCTTTTGTGTATATGATTTGCGTCTTCTGCATCCATAGCAACACGTAACCCAGCCTGCACAGCATCTTGAGCAACCTCCACCCATTGTGTAAAGCTTGGTGACGTCACTCTTGTTCAGCCACTGATTATGTCAGAAGTTACTGCAAAACATGAGGAACATTATGAAATGTTTATTAGAAACAATAAAATAAGGAGGCGTGATGGATCAGTGGTACAGCTGTGGTCTCATATCTGGGAGATCCTGGATTCGAAACTAAGTTGATATACGCTATCGCGCCTTTGGTATGGCATTAAACCTCGTGACAATGCCCCTCGGATAGGACTTATCACCTTAGTTCCGTTCGATAGCTTATCTCCGAGATTGTACTTCCTTCCTCCGCAGTAAGGTAAAATAAATCCAAACAAAATATCGATTAATCAATTGAGAATTAATGAAGCTTTAAATAGTCTTTAAAACAAATATTGACCGGATCGGAAATGAATTTTCGTCGGCGTATTTACATTACGTTTGCAATGGGAACAATTTAGCATTTGTTATTGATATCAAGTTTTATGAAACAGGGCCCTGATCAGAGGTTTTAATCGACCAAAATTCTCCAAACTTTTAAACATCTCCTTTAAATTTATCTGTGATTCAGCTTGGAATATCATCAACCCTGGGGAAAACTGGTAATCAAAGCTTCGTCAAAGTTACTTGCTATGACAAGGTCACGGGTAAACCACAGAGCTAATACTCTTCTCACGGTGATGTTATTTTCAAAGCGGATGTATAGTGAAGGCCATAGGGAAAGTTGTGAAATACTGAATTATCGTATTTTTTAAAGTCATAACATAGGCCTAAGTCATTTGGACGTCGCAATTACTTTTGAAGTATACTGCATTCCTACTATTATCGGTTTCGATGTGATAATCAATACTTCAATATTATAAGGTAACATAATACAGAAAACTGTCATTAATGAGTTAATCATACAATGCATTAGCAGACATGAATGTGCAAAGAAACACTTGGCTCGAGAAAATGAAGCGGATGCAAGTTTGCTTTACTTAGTTTGAAGGTGAGTGGGAGCTTAAACTATAATGTACATGGTTAGGCTAAAAACCAAACTTATTTTTCCTAATGCATTGTTTTGATACATCTAGTCAAACACAGATAATACAACATATTAAATGAATCAGATTTAGATAATCTCTGTATACATGTATTTATCTAGATGAGGATGGCTTATCGGAGTTTGATTATGATTTGCCTTTGACATACAGCATGTACAATGTCAGGAAACGATTGTGATAAAAAGTGAAAGAAAAGAAAGTATGGGGGAAATAGAGTTGTGGGGGGGGGGTGAGAGAGGGGGAAAGAGAGAGAGAAAGGGAGGGAGAGAAAGGGGAGGTAGGGGATGAGAGAGAGGCAGAGGGAGAGAGAGGCAGAGAGACACAGAGTGAGACAGAATGAGAGACAGAGTCGGAGAGAGGGGGAGAGAAAGAAAGAGGGTGGGAGGAGAGGGACAGGGGGTGGGGGTGGCTAAAGTTTGAGACCGGGAAGGATTGGGTAATCACCCTTCGTGAAGCATCAATTCACCGGGATCAAGGAAACAAATACTTGAAGGGCTTAAGAGAATCGCATTTAAATACTTTCCATTGTAACTGAAGATACGATTATGTTACATCAAAGCTTCATACTACATGCAGCTTCATAATGATGATACATGCTTAGTAATAAATATGGGTTAAATCATTACAGGATCACGTGACAGTGACACGGGGGGGGGGGGGTGTTACCGTTACGTACACTAGGCTGCCAAGAAAAACTTATAACACAGAAGCAAAGCATTTTCCATAGTCCTAGCTTATACTAACTGAAACATAATTATAACAAAGCTTTTTTGTATCATTAAGAAAAAAACATGAATACAACATAAGTGATTGTACATAATTTCACAATGTATATAATTACATAATAGGATATAAATATTCCCGCACAACACAGTTACAGCCTTGTCTGGGTTTATGATGCATCTTTGCTGAATTTTTGAAAAAAATATGCTGGTTGATGACCTAGTTTATGAGGACAATGATATTCTCCTTTAGAGGCTATCATATTTTCTTCCTGTTCCGCTATGATAAGTAGTACGAGGCCTCAGCAATTTTCATACGGAATCACTTACTGTCGAATTTAAAAGAAATATTATTTGACCGTTATTAATCACGTGGTGGTTTAGGTACACGCCTAATTACTTTAACAGTTTATCAGGATATTAGTGCACTTTTAAAACATCCTGCGAATGGGGTCGATTAGCATGATTTCCATGCATGTCTTATCCGTTGATGGTAACAGTGATAATTATGTTTTACGCAGTCGATACGAATGGCCCCCATGTTCCCTGTTGGTTAATAATAATAATAATACTATTGGATATTTATATAGCGCACATATCCACCATGCATGGTGCTCAAGGCGCTCCAACTATTACCCCGGCTCTACTTGGCAGCCGATTTCGGCGCTCTAGGCATTCAAGGAATTCCTTCCTACCGGTCCCCATTTAGCACCGGGGTTGAGAGTGGCAAATGTAGATGAATATCTTGCCAAAGGACATCAGTGCCATTGCGGGACTCGAACCGCGAACCCTGTGATCCACAGTCCGACGACTTATCCACTAGCCACAACACCTCTACCGGGGCATCATTATTGTCAAATTGTTGCACATTATCATTTTGCATAATCTGGGTTCAATAAATGGAAATAGTATTGTTGCAACAACATTTGTAAAACGATGGAATATATTAAAGAGGGAGCGAGAAAGAGAGAAAGAGAAAGAGAGAGAGATAGAGAGAGAGAGAGAAGCAAAATAAGGAACAAAATGTCTAGAGAGAGGAGCGAATTATAGAGGGAGAGAGATGGGGAGGGAATAAGAAAAACACAGCATCGGATCCCCCCCCCCCCCAACACATGCACACCCTGTGTCTTTTCCATCCACATCGAAAGCTTGGTACCCCCTCCTCCCCCTCTCCCGGGCCGAGGAAAGGGCCTCCTTGTTGGCTGTCATACTACTGGGTATGTCTGTTATCCATGTATCCCGTGTAGAGGCCAGTATAGAAAGGGCCACCATTTTGACAAATGACAAATCACTTTTGACGTTAATTATGACGGCTCTGACAAAATGGAAGCGTTCTCCAACGTGTCTATTGGATGTATGAGGGTCGTTATTACCTACTAATCTTATACTATGCTCTCGTTAACTTTTTCTTCTGGCGACAATCGTGGCAGGGGTGCTAGGTCAAATCCCACTAGTGATAATGATGTCCCACTGTCATTTGGTTATCAGGATCATCGTGAAGTATGTCAAGTTCTATTTCTGTGTCATCTCAGTTCGAACGTCATGATTGACCTGAATGGTCGTGATAATATCCTTCACTACCAAACCCATTGCCAGTTTGGTCAGCATGAAAGATAATTTCAGAGACCTTTTAAAGAACTATTCAGGGCATTTCGGAGTAAAAAGTCTGGTCCGTTCAACCGTCGCCTCGTCCTTGTTTGTCTATCTGTTCCCCTCTTTTTCTTTTTTCTTCCTCTCTCTCTCTCTCTCTCTCTCTTATCCCTTTCTCTCTCTCTCTCTCTCTCTTTCTCTTCCACTTTCTTCATTCCAAGTCTACCCACGCTTACCCTCATGAAGAGGACCTTCTGCAGAACGAAGCTTTGTTAACATACGTTGTGATAGAAAACCTACTAGTACTCACGTTATCTGCCAAGTCTGTTTGTAACCGATTCTGGTACCTCCTTGGTGTAACTCAGTTGGATGCATGAATCATGCCTATTTTAAAGAGAAAATGTTACGTGTCTAATGGCCAACTTAAAGCGCTGAGAGAAATATTTCCCCCAACGTTTTACCTTCTCTGACACGTATGTAACAGTAAGGGCTCTTTTACCCTCTCCTGGTTCGGAATCCGCGTATGTGAGTAATCGTTAATAAGTGATATATCTTGTAAGACAATAATTTAACACGTTCTGTGCTTTCAATAAATTGTATTCGTTTTTAAAGTACTAGAATGATGGATTCCTTTACCAACTGACGAGACAATAATAGGCCCTACTTCTTGTTTATAAAAATAAAACCACCATAATCATAAACGTGCGATTCCTGGTGATTGTTGTTGTATTTACTTTGTTCTTCTTCTTCTACTTCGTCTTCTTTTTCTACTTCCTTCGTCTTCTTCTAATTCTTATTATTCTTTTCCCTCATCTTCTTCCTCTTCCTCTTCTGTTTTCTTCTTTAATCGTTCCCCACTTTCAGATCTTCCCTTGTTAAAGTTCGTGTCAATTAATCACTGCTAGAATCGCATCATTGAAATTAATCAGCAATTAAAACTACTTCAGTTGATTTTTTACAGCACTTAATAATATCAGTTAGCAAAAACATTAATCTTGTTTATTATCTTTACTGTGCACGTAAACTTACTTAAAAGTCACATTATAATGGATTGAGAGTCAAGTGAACATGAACCAATATATCATGACATCTCAACTTAGTTGAGAATACACGCTACTCTACACAAAAAATGACTCTTGGCTGTTTCCTTCTAATGATGTACCCTGGATGCTTAATTACCATTTGGTCTACAACCAGTCCGTCTACTAGTACTACCCAATAAAATTGGTCTATTCCAAGATGATCTTCACCAAGTCCTCATACTATTTACATACGGTCTAATAATCATTCATTATACTTATCATTTGGTCTAATGTCCATCTAGGCTAAAATTCATTTGGTCTAATTTCAATTCAGTCTAATCTCCAATAAGTCCATTACCCACTTGGTCTATTGCTCATTTGGTCTAATCTTTAGTCGATTTAATTCCCAGTTTGTTTAATGTCAATGTTGTTTAATGCCAATTTTGCCTACTATCCATAGGCCTTATTATGATCTTATAATCATTTAATCATAAATGATACTAATGATCAAATGATTTATAGACCATGATATAGATGGTAGACGAAATGGTTGTAGACCAAAAGTAATCGGTCCACCTGAGTCAGTTTGTAGGCGAAAACAGAGAGCTGACCAAGTGAACGTACCACTAGACTATGGAGTTACTAACTAACAGAGCTAGGCTTTGCTGAAGGCTTTAGAAATTAAGGTAAAGTATCAAATTAGAGACTGCGTTCGCAGACTAGGTGCGCGGTGGTGTAGCGCTGCACTAAAATGTTGATACTTCAACCAGTAGGGTCCATGCTTCAACAAACTAAAAAGAAAGGAATTTTCACATAAAAACTCTCTGACACTCTAAGTTGCAATGGATGGCATGATTGTCTGCAAATGAAGATGTACACTGAATTGGTTGTGCTTAATTGCCATGTTAACAAAGTCCTATAAGTCCTTTCTAACACCAGGGATTGGAAATTTGGAATACGATTCCCGCCGCAAGCCCTGGGATCAGGGCCCGGATGTTTGGCAGGTTGTGTGGATCTGAGACCTATACGTATTTCACGCTTTCCGACAAGGAAAAACAAAAACAGTATGAGTGCGGTTTTTTAAAACAAGTTTTAATTTTAAAGGTTTGTTGAACTGTGTATCCAGAGGGTATGTTCAGAATTAGAAAGAAGGGGCCTGAAAGGAGAGAGAGAGAAATAGAGAGAGGGGAGAGAGAGAGAGAGAGAGAGAGAGGGGGATATATATATATATATATACGAGAAAGAAAGAGAATAGCACAATGTAAAAAAAAAGGGAGAGAAAGGAGGAAAAAAGAATGGAGATATTGGCAAATAGAAAAAGGAGTGGTGGAGAGAGAAAGAGGAAGACGAAGAGTACTAAAAAGACAGAAAGAGAGAGAGCATGAAAGGGATCAGAGATGTATGTATTCTATGCAGGTATTATATAAAAACTAAGTGATTTCGATTTTAGATTCACGCACACTTACATGGAAACTAAAGGGGAAACCCCATTATTGTATAAACAAACATCGAAAACACAAGGAAAAGACACTGCATGGCACAGGCTTAAATGGGCAATTCTAAATATAAGTTTGACATTCAACCATGCAGAGTCATGCAACCTCATCTTTAGAAGGATGTGATCTTGAATATTAAAGTGACTCGGTAAAATTGCCTCAGATTCTGAAACAAAATCCTTTAAACCTTTAGGTCAGTCAGGAATCCCATGACTTCTACAAGCCGATCGCCTGTCTGAATATCAAGATATTTACGGGGGAAAGGATCAAACTTACAAATCAAAATAAATTGTTTGGATTTTGCGGTAGCAATAATAATGCACTCAACTGTGTTCTAATGGTTGTAAGACAAGAAATATTTTCAGCTAAATTACGAAATCAACTACCATCATTTGATATAATTTTATCAGCTGTAAAACGTTATTATGAAATGGAAAAATATATATACCAAACAAATCTCAGAGAGAATAAATTGAAAAAGAAATGGTTTCACTTTAGAAAATATTTTGAGGGTGTTGGAAATGTGCTAACATAAACATGATCATGTATTTTATGTTTGGTATTTTTTTTTAATTGTATATTTAAAGTACTAATTTTGTTATAAATGTTTGTTTTTATCTGCCACAAAAGTTTTCGGCCGTGATGATTATTATCTGTGTCAAGCCATTATGTATGGAAATTATTTATTTAATTATTTGTATATGATATATGGATGTTCTGTATATGATGAAATTTGTTTTGAAAATAAAGAACCCTGTGGAAGGGGAAAAAATATTCAAAAAAAAGAAAAAAAAGAAGAAGATATTTATGATTTGAAATCGAAATTTCAGTTTTCCTAACGGATTTTATAACACTGTACAGTCTATTGGGGACAAATGAGTTTGGTGAAACCGGTCACTCAAAGATTTGTTTACTTTTTTTGAAGCACTTCATGATTATTTTGAACCGTAATTTTGTTAAGGGCTTTAATATTACACCATATCACAGACACTGAACACGTGGGGCCATGCATCTCAGATTTAACATTGTTAAATGTTGCCTTAATAGTCCGAAAGAGAAATAACGCATAATTATATAATATATATAAATATAATCCGATGTTTGTTGTCAAAAAATCCCTAAAAGAGCATATGCTAACCACGATGTGTTATTTGGACAAATAAATGAAATTGAATTGGCTATTTTCATAATGTTATCAAATTGCATATATTAGTTTTTGTTAGGTAGGGAAACAAAGTATGGCTTGCCCTACCTCACAACACGTCATGTATGTAATTCACATTCTGACTATTGAAATACAACTATTCATACAGGTGAATGAAATATGTAACGAGGCACTTAACAAAGATTTATGCATTAAATTTGATTACTTTACGAAAATTGCCTAATGAATTAAATTGAATAAATAAGTGTCGTCAAGGTTTTGAGAAGCTAATCATATAAATATTATTGAATTTATGTTGACAATCAGAAAACTATCATTATATATCACTGTAGCGTGAGGAAAACAGGTGTTGTATTTAAAAGGACCGAAAGGCCTCACAGAAATAAATTATTATTAGTTATTGATATATTAACAACATCGTGTACGAATGATTTAATAACATTCCTTCTCTTGTAAATAAATGCAAATATGTAGTGAGACATTATAAAACAAAAACAAAACCAGAAGAATATTCAATGGTTTAACCACTTCCTGCATGTTCGGAAAGAAAAAAAGTGAATACACAGCATTTCCTTAGCTTGTTTATGAAAACTAAGTATGTTTGGTCGAAACCTATATTAAAAGTTCTCTCATAAAAAAAAAATGTTTCAGTCTAAGAAATATATTTCGGCCATGTCAATGACACGTCGAATATTGGCTTTGAAGCATGAGAAGTTTGAAGTTTTAAAGTGGAAGAAAGTTTACTGCTGGGTGAAGTAGGTCGAGATGAAAGATTTGTTCCTTATCGCCGAATGCGGAGCGAAACACCGTTTCCTTTTTCTTGCTAGCTAGCACCTACACCTGGGGAGCAAGAGCGGTGACAGCGCTGAACGAGAGTCCATGCATGCATTGAATGGGAACGAAGATGAGGATGAGGAGGAGGAGGATGGGGATGATGATGATGATGATGATGTGGAGGATGATGATGAGGATGATGATGATGAGGATGATGATGATGATAAGGAGGACGATGATGATGATGATGAGGATGATGATGATAAGGGCGATGATGACGATGATGATGGGGAGGAGGAGGATGAGGACGATAATGATGATGATGAGGATGAGGATTAGGACGATGATGAGGATGAGAACGATGATGAGGAGGACGATGACGACGACGACGAAGAGAAGCAGGAGTAGGAAATGGACGATGATGGTTATGATAATGATAATGATGAGGATGGTGATGGTGCTGGTAGTGGTCATGATGATAATGATGGTAGTGAACTAGTGATGATGGTGATGATGATGGCTCCAACATCGAGGGACAAAATAATTTACACGCATTGAACCTGAGACTTTCTCGAATGAGAATAAAGGTTATTATTAAACCAAAGTGCTCCTAATTGTTATTGTAAATAGGTTTTTTTGTAATTTTTTGTTTTGTTTAGTAAGTAATTGTTTGTTAAAGCGCTTAGAGACTCCGGTGGTGAGCGCATTATAAGCATCGTTTTTATTATCATCATTATTATTACTTCAATAATTCCTTAGCGTATCTCTTATGCATATATCATCACCCCATGAAGTACATTTATGAAAGTCATGAAAGAGCGGAAATTGTGTCTACAGATATAACTATCTTAACTCTGTCGTCACCAGTCACCACTCTCCTAAACCAATGTCCTAAACGCATTACCAGCTTCATATAAAAGAAAATGGATTCGCTCTGGCCCTACGCATGATTATACCTCATATCTCCACTACAGCCATGGTTCATTTTCATCAGCACGTAAAGCTTGTTTTGCAAAAACATCGATGACTTTTCCTTCATACTTTAACAAGAGACACAAACAAATATCATGACTAATTCTAAGACATTCTCTAAAAGCTAGACTCTCATTCAAACCAGCTTAATCTACTCGTATCCACTGCTTCCTGGTTTCTACATGACCTTACAACTTTCTCTAACATTAATGTTCTGTAAGGCGAAGTAGCGGACTAGCGGGAAAATGTTTTTTTCAGGCAAGCGTCGAGGATTTCTCGTCCCAAAGGTCCCTATATTTTATAATTAATTTTGAATGTCATGATGCTACTCTCCTTGTTTATCACATCAACTACTGCTACAGCTGATACTTGTACAGTCAAACCTGTCTATAGCGACCGCCCAAGGGTAACACAACAAGTGGCCTTTGAAGACAGGTGGTCTTTGTAGACAGGTTCCTTTAGTACATGTTTTAAATGAGAAACCATTTTCAAGGGAAACAAAAAATGTGCTTGTTGTAGACAGGTGGTCTTTGTAGACAGGTGGTCACTAAGGCAGGTTTAACTATACCATGTTGACTACTTCTACTACAATTTATATCACTACGACTTTTCATAAACTTCAGAATTTCTCGATTACTTTATTCCGCAATAATCTATAATTTATCATATTGTTTCTACTACACTTTTTATTGTTTCCTATTATTATAATGAGTATTAGATATTTCCATAGAAGAAAGACAATCTTAGATCAGACAAAGAGAGTGTCCAGTCATGGTCAATGGATTCATGACATCTCCACCCCAAACATATCAGGTTTCCATTACTCAGTTTATGGAACTGAATATCAGTGTTAACGATCTAACCTGCAGGTCTGTACACATTGCCGCTTCTTCTAAAACATCGGCAATACGATAGAATACTTTTCCTAATACTCTGTCTCTCTCTCTCTCTCTCTTTATCCTTTTTCGTCTGAAGTTCTTTTCCTATTCATCTTTATTGTATTACTAAAATAATAATAGTCATTATTACTATTATTATTATCATTATTATCATTATCCTCAATGCTGAAAGTAATACAATTGTTTTTTAATCTTGAATAAAACACGATGGAAATATGAATGAATGTTATCGAACGGTGTTATTATCATTATCATCATCATCATAATTTGTATTATTCATTTAATATTATAATAATAATAAGTATTACTATTATTATTATCATTATTAGTATTAGTAGTATAGTACAAGTAGCAGCAGCAGCATCAGCAGCAGTAGTAGTAGTAGTAGTAGTAGTAGTAGTAGTAGTAGTAGTAGTAGTAGTAGTAGTAGAAGTAGCAGTAGTATCAGCAGTAGTAATAGTAGTAGCTGTCTATTAGTAATATGTGCAGTAACATAAGTATACAGAATGGGAAAACTGTTGTAGTTTTCATCCGTTATTATCATTATTACCAATACCATTATTGTTGGCAATCAGAATGCAACATGTTCTCGCTGTGCCTCAAAATATCTGACAATGTGAACGCTCCAGTCTATGACCACAGTCACGCACTTGCACTTTCCCAGTCTACCCGATAATCTGTACAAGTAACAAGTCTTCAATCAGATATCAATACCAATACTGATAATTATGATGGTTGTTACATGATATAGTTTACTTAAGGCACCACGCCTTCATATCGAGTGAAAAAGTGACCGTATATTCAGACTCTGCACCCCATATCAAATGTATGACCAATCCCATGTTTTAGTCATGAAAATAACCCCGGAACATTTCGTTAAAAACAGGAAACAACGAACATAGTTACGTGCACCCCTCCATTTCATGGGAAAAAAGAAACATTTTGTGATAGTTTTCTAGCGAGCGATTTATTCAACGTGTGCATGCATGATGAGGGTAAATTAAAAGTGGTCAAGAAACACAGATCTATAGTAAAGTAGTACTAGTAAAGTAAAGGTATGTTAATTGATGTGTCTAATGAGAAAAATATCCCCTTTTTTATTTCTTTGTTTGATTCTTTTTGCGAGTGTGTCTTGAGGGGGGTAAATATATAAATTGTTCAACCATTTTTAATTAATTAATATGATGAAGTTCCCGACACTTTGGTATGTCCCATTAAATTTTAAACAGTTCATCTAAATCATAAAATATGCTGGCAGGTGCCTTCCGCTCGTGAATGTAATAAGCATTTGTTGCCATTTACTACCTTTACTGAAACGCGATGTACAAAGTCTATGGCAGTCAGTGTTCATGTTGTTAGTGATACTTTATTGATTAGATCCTTTGACGTGCAGTTAGCTTGTTTATACATGACTTCGGAAGTTCACTCATTACATCAAGGCTGTGATACAATCTAGATCATTTCGTGATCATAACAACCTGTTTGACAAAGCTCTAGATTCGTTTTAAGATATATAGTGGAGTCTAGAAAAGTGATAATGAAATAGCGCAAATGTATGAACATTTGAAAATAATTAATTTTTGATAAAACAATAACTATGCACTCTTTAAATGTACATGAGTGAAAATAAACTTTAAAAAAAGTTATATTAGGGATCAAGTTGTTTTGGGGGTTGAAATCCACGCTCACTAAAATTGGAAACCAGTCTAAAAGAGAGTCATTCAGACCACTACTTCGAAGTGGATTCCACTAAAAATATGTTGTGTAAAAAAAAACAAAAAAAAACAAGGATCTCTAATTTTACTCCCGAAAAAGTGGCTTTCAACTCATCTGCATGAAGGAAGCATATCTCGGTCGATCAAGATGATTATTGTAATCTTCCGTTTTCGATAATGGGTAATAAGGGAAGAGAATTTCCTTTGTTTCCTTAATCTAAAGCGAGTGTCATTTCCCTGAAGCGTAAGTATGTGTAAATCAGTAATTCTGACGATATAGAATTTCAACTGTTTTCCTGACTAGTAAAATGTAATGCTCTAGAAAAAATAATGTTAAATTCTTATTGTAACAATGGGGCTTTGATGCATAGACTCTTCCCTCAAAACACATTCAATGTTAATTTGTCTGGCATGCAAAGAGCTAATCGAGATTGGGCATTTGTAGTAAAATGAAACGTTTACTGACAGCGACAGAATACAACAAAAGTTTAATTCTAAATCCTATTTGCAGCAAATGTTTTCATTCGTTTACAAAAAAAGAAGAATAGGAAATAAGGAATTGAGCAAAGGAAGTGTGTCACTTACCTCTTAAGCAATGTAGTATTCCTCCAAGAAACGTTCAATGTATCCAAAGTATAAAATCCATAGAAAAATGAAGGGATCCTGA
The DNA here is from genome assembly GCA_035222895.1 of Strongylocentrotus droebachiensis. NCBI lineage: Eukaryota > Metazoa > Echinodermata > Echinoidea > Camarodonta > Strongylocentrotidae > Strongylocentrotus > Strongylocentrotus droebachiensis. Next base: position 490,127 of record JAVYIG010000449.1, read on the forward strand.
ACGAAACCAACTGTCCTGTAAGAGACAAGGAATAGATTTGAGAGAGAAAACGTTAACGTCGGTTCACTGTATGAGTCCAGAAGTGCCTCTACTGAGAACTTCTGAAGGAACAGGGGCAGAATCTATCTTGGGATTCTCAGAGAGAGTCGAGAAGACAGGAGGTAAGGAGGGAGAGAGAAAATAGCCGTAAACGCTGTCTATTAACCCTAAAAAGTGGAGGAAATTTAAAAAGGAAGTGCGTAGTCTGCCACCAAGACGAACGCAAATATTTCGTGTGGGCGCTTAATTCTTGCGGTCAGCGCGCGGTTTTTGAGGCATGATACAGAGCTCTCTCTCGCTTTCTTTCTCCCTTTCTCTCTCATTTTTTAGTTATGGAGGAAAATATTTATTTCTTGCGCGACGATTCAGGATGACATCATAGCTTCTCTTAGACTATTTACGTTTCAATCGGTTGCTATGGTTAACAAATCAAATAGTAATGTGGTTTTCGTTTTATTCAAATTAAAAGTAGTATGATCATGAATTTGGGATCGAGTGCAAAAAGTAAGCTAAGATTAATTAATGTCCCTATGCACCCCTTGACTGAATTATCATGTAATAACAAGGTAAATAGAATGTCAGATTTACCGTTTGACCATGATTGCAAAATGTATTCTATTAGTTTTATTATTGGGTAGTATCTAAAGATTAAGACAGGAATAGCTGAAACATGCATTCAATTGACGAATGTAACATTCGAGTAATATTTCATTCAAAAGGTGGGAAAACGTGAAAAAATAACTTTCAAAGCTTGGACTGGAGACTATCGACACTCTTCTATATACTTCTTATAATGAACCGTTGCAGCATCTGCAAGATGTTGGCGATGTAAACAGGTTACAGTTGATAGGGAGGAAACTATGATTAACTCAACACCCGTGTTGAAAGCTGTAAAAGAGTTAGAAAGAATTGTAAAAAACAAGTCTCCTCTCCGCCTAGTCGAAACTCTCGGACCGGAATCTGTATTGCGACATGTTGGATTTATAAAGTCACTACATATCGTATGCAAGGACATTAAAGAGAAGGTTGAGTTCTGGGAAGAGGTGAACAATAATTTGTGAGCGTTGTCATTGTATTATGCAAGTGTGGAAGGACATCTGATAAAAAAAATGTTCCCTGAAATGCATGGCTCTTCAAATGCCTTGATATTCTAAATATGGTATGTAACAGCATTAACAATCGAGACAGATTTTTATGCCACATGATCTTGTAGTCCCGTATACATCTTTCTGTGTACAGTGCTTGTAACTTTATCAAGACTGGGCCAAATTTCGTATCATTTTGATGATTCCAGAACCTTATAGTACACACCACTACTTATATGCTAGATGGTCAACCTTTTCTGATCAATTCCACACCGTTTCTTTCACAATGCAATCGCATGACCAGAACTCAACTTTATCTTTAACAAAAAGTGTGTTTGTCTCAATGATTATGAAGCAGAGTTTGGTTGACAACTCTTTTTTTTGACGAACTGGTGTGTTTTTAAGGGGAAGTCCACGTTGATATTAAGTTTGAAACTATTTTGATATAGCAGCAGAAAAATGAGATAAACGGGTTGTGAAAGTTTGAGCGAAATCCGATTAAAAATAAGAAAGTTATGAATGTGTAAAGGTGCAATCAATCAAACACAATTTGGAAACCCTATGGCGTATCTTGATATAATTGAAAGCAAGCAACCAAGGGGACCTACGTCTTCTCCGATGGACTTTAGTATTAAATGATGATCAATGCCTTACCAAAGGGCACTAGCGCATCGACTTGGTTTCGAACCCATACCCCCTCGGTTACGAGACCACTGGCCTATACCACTCACTCTCCCCCTTTCTCTCCCTTTATATCTTTCGCTATTATTCTCCCTGCACCCCCCCCTCTCTCTCTCTCCCTCTCTCTCTCTCTCTTTCACTCCCTCTCTCTCTCTCTCTCTCTCTCTCTCTTCCTCTCCACCTCTTCATGTGTGACATCTAACCGTTTTCTTCACTGAGATCAAAATAGAAGCTTCAATAAATGAAATTCTGGCTCGCTTTCAAAGGAGCAAAGAAACGAAAAACTGCTTGAACACAGCATGATATAGCTAATACGATTAATAACTGTAATTACAGTTTAGCATGTATGGCCTCAAGCTAATGACAAGACGATCAACCTGCAATTCCCGTTCAATTAATTCATTTAAATCCACTGAAAAAAATTAATGCAATGGAGTAGACCAATAATTACACAATGTATAATGAACATGATATGTCATATGCTACAAGTTCTGCTTTCATTCTTATTCCTCATTCCGGCTAGATCCAGCGAGTTTCAGATGTCTTGCTAAATAATCAAGTTTGGATATGGTCACTTTCTTTCTTGTAGAAATTTGGTCCCCTGAAATGTAATAAATTGTATACTTCCTTATTGTTAATTATGTTATTCTATCGTTAGTATTACTGTATTTCAGTGGAATCTCTCCTTGACGAGTCCAGTCTCGGTTTTCTTACATGATATAAATATAACCTTGATGCATGTCAGGATGAGCCTTAACTGACTTTATATTGTCCTGTGTTGTACCGTGTTTTGAAAACTTTACTTTATTGATATGTTATTATTGAAAATATGTTATTGTCGCTGAGTTTCATTTTCAATATCTAAAAAAAAAAAAAAAAAAGAATTTTGTTTATCAAGTTTTAATAAGATAACTTCGATCGCAAAGATGTTTACAAACCAATTTCAGAAACTGTGTGCGTAGCCTACATGTAAATGTACAAACATAGCCTTTAACCTATCAAGTAAGCATAACATGATTTCGATAATCAATACAATTGAATATCGAAATTGCCGTTAAGTTGATTTATAAGAATGTCTTTGCTCTATTTTATAAAAATAAATTTATTTCAATTTATGTAAAGACATGGCCGATACAATACAGAACACAGACGCTTTAATTAAACTTGTAAAGATATTATAATTATTCAACCATCGACGTAGATCCGCCATATCCTATTGGTAAAACTGTCAGAATCATTACAATGACATCGAAAGGCTCGAAAGAATATCTCATTAGTCCTGACTGACACAAGATAACGACACAACGCACTGCTGTGATAACTAAATATTTAATGCGACTTCCGACTAAACTTCCATCACATAAACATAGGTTGTTGTCATGGTGATAGAGGCGAATAAAAGGCCCATACCCAGTCAACTGACTCGAAAGCACAATATCTTTGAAGTTTCTATACAAACTAAAAAATCACTGGGACTGGTAGATTTGCAGAAGAATTAAAATATTGTGAATTTTTCTCGTCGGCATAATGAGTTTTTGATCTTTGAGTGGGTTAGGGAGCTATAGAAAATCACAAAGTGCACACCACATCACAAAGTGCGAGATTTGGTTGACTTGGGGTGCAAATTTGCCACCACAGTTTAATGCACCAAACTATAGAGGCATATTTTCGAGATTACACAAATTATCGGTGCAGAATGTTCTCTGGGTGCAACTTAGCACCCTTCGGTTTTCAGATTATAACAAACCGTGACTAAAATGTATCTTGGGGTGCAAATGGTAATGGTCTCGTATCCGGCAAATGATCCTTATTTCCTTCTCAGTGAGAACAGAAATATTCTAAGAAAACCAACTTGATCGACTGGTCACTGGAAAGAAGACATTAAAACATCACATGCCAGGGCAGTGAGATATTGTACTTTATAAATGCTTTAATCGCATCAAGGGGGTACTAGATGGCATTCTGTATAGTAGCCCTAAGTGTAGGCCTTCTTCATCGCTGTCTTTTTTAAAGCCCCACTGCACTACTTATAGCTTATTGCGCCCTCTATATAGCAAACAATGCCTAACCGGTGCCTGTTGGTCCCCATGATCCCCTGTTCCTTGTGTTAATTGAGAGCTGATTTGATGAGGTCTAATCCCTCCTGGCAAACTAGTGCAGATGGGCTTTAAGTATTAAAACTGTCGAATATAATTATTTTCTTCTCACATTCACTTTGCAGCTTGATCTATTGGTGCATTGAAGGTAGACGAAGATACGCACTACCCATAAGGGATATTCGAATAGTTACGTAACATAGTAGACATAGCATCAATGAATGAACTAAAAAACAAATGACCCTCCCTTCCTCGGAGAGGCATTCATTATGTGACATAATTATGTCGAAGCTCCTTGATCGCATTCGGTACAGTGTATATGTCCTGACTTGCATTCGCAGTAGTTGACAGGTATGCTCTTTGAAAGATGTTTCACAAGGCACTATGCATTCGAATATCAAACTACCGCCTTGTGAACAATTTCTGAACACTTACATGTACAAGTATATAACAAACAACATCACATAAAGTTGGTTTGGAATAGGGTCTATTTTCTAAACGTTAAAGCAATTGGGGTCATGTCATCTGGGTCATCTTTAGCTGAGAATTTAGCATAAAACTAAATAATTTTAAACGTGTGAAGTATCAATAGACGTTTATGCATGCCGCTTGTGAAATATATTTCGTGCATTAAAAAAAGGGAAATGCCACAACTTCGACCGGTCTGAAAAATGAAACAAATAATGGCAAATTTCGAGACAACTTAATTACATGCTTCATTGCACTCTCTGAATGTTTACCAACACGACCGCGACTACGTTTGATATTGCCTGGATTATTTAATTACTACAATTAATTTAAGGTCAACAAACTGTGCGCCACGTACAGGTTTGAATCATTATGCAGATTAAAGAATGGTGTCATGACTTATGGTAAAGAGTACCGAAGTGTGACGTCATATTAGCCAAGTTGTCAAGGTTGCTGGTTCCAAACAATTTTAAAGGCGTGGTGATCACACCAGCCCCAAACATTGAATTTGCCCTGCTCCAGCCCGTTGCTTGAATGATGTCGCGGTGAACCTCATGCGAGGGCTCTGTTGTTTGGAACCAGTAAACTGAACGACGAGCGAATATGACGTTAGCACTTCGGTACTCAATACTAGCTAGCGCACTGGAATGGCTTTGAACCAAGGACCTGCACGTCCGAAGACCTCTACTCTGACCGTTTTGATATCGCGCCGCCTAGCCTCCTAGGGACACAAATAATTGAATTATTTAAAGAAACAGTCATTTTAATTGGTCATTTATAATTCGTTTGCGTCATGTTTGTCGACTTCGTTCATTATGATCATCTTCCGAATATCTGATTTTCTTGAGGAGGCGCGATGGCTCAGTGGTAGAACAGTGGTCTCGAAGCTGAGAGGTCATGGATTCGAAACCAAGTGAATGCGCTCGTGCCATCTCCTTCCATTGAATTTGAACCGTACTTTTAAATGAACAAAAGCTCAAAATAGCAACAATAACAACTAAATACGACCATGTGAAAGTCATTCGAATTATACAAGATCATGTTGATCAAAATTTCTTTTCCTTCCCGATGATTAATCAGATTAGATTCTACAAATCGATAGACTACAACAAGCATTATCTCTCTGAAATCATTCACCATAAAAACGATTTCTAGACCAAGATTTTCGTGACATCTGTAGAGTATCATTCTCACTCACATGGGACAGATCAAAATGATATTATTACACATGCAAACGATTTCTTTTAGGATATAGGCACTGCCAATATACCCGCCTCTGTCATCCTCAAATATAGGAAGTATTGCTTATTTTGACTCGAAGTACGAAATGGTTATAATCGCGTTCAGTCTTCCATAAATAGATTATAGACCTATACGATTTAGAATACTTGATTCACAGAGGTATTGACATGCATTGTACCTCACAATGAAGTCTTATCTGGAAAATGCGAGTATAATAGTTCAAGTAAATTAAAGTAAATTATCGTTTTCAGAATTGCTATGGTCAAACTATTTGAAATCACAAAGAACTAAAACGTAATTACGGCGAACGATTATCATTTTCTGGTGCAAGGATTTTACAACAAAAGGAGGATGGGCGGGCCGGTTCCGGTCTATTTCATATTTTCACATGTTTTAATATAAGAAGTCTTCCAGAGTTAATTATTTCATATTAGTCAGGGTTCGGCTTCTCAAACCAGGCCTATATTATATTGCGAGAATCAAGTATAAGTAGAAATACAAGCAGAAACATTACTCTTATCTGTTTGTATGCTTTAATATTGTTTTGTTTATTGTTTCTTCTTCAAATCTATCAATGTATTTTTTTTTTGTAGTTGTTTGTTTTCAAGGCAAACATCAAAAGTAGATAATTTAAATTGGAAGCGGGCGGGAGACAAGGAAATAAGAGTCTGTTCTACTGGGTCGTACATACATGTACTGTATACGTATTTGGAAAGGTTAGTTTCTACTGATCACAATCTTACAGCAATGTCGGGAAATATCATTTGATGGCGACAAGATAACTAGCCAATCCCTTTCGATATCAAGTCACGATATGATATTTACATATCCTCTTCTTGATTTCAAAATAACCTTTATCAATATATGGGATCGTGTAATCATAATAAAATTAAAGAATGAATTCTCCGAAACTTATCCTGAACATCAAGTTTGCAGCGCACGTGAATAAGGTACATGGTCCATGGGGAAGCACTCTGGACCAGAGGCGTATAGGTAAAGAGTAATATGAGACACGTGCGCCCCCACCCCCTCCCCCCCCCCCTCCCCCCCCCTCCCCCCATCGAATGGGGAAAAGGAGAAAGGGAGAAAAATAGAGAATAATGAAACGGAGAAGGGAAAGGACAATAAGAAAATGATAACGACAATGCACCTGCCTTAAGCCCCTCTCAGATCGATAACCTTGTTAATTCAAATGTTATTCATTGAGGATCGAGCATGGAGTAAGACAAGTGCCCCATCCCCATTACGTCAGTAGCCCCCTAACTGGCTGACCCTACCCTAAGCCACTATACATTGGGCGGAGGGGGGGGGGGGGGGGGAGTGGTTACAAATCGTAATTAAAGGGATCCGGTAACTTTGTCTCAGATTCTGAAACAACATTCTGGATTTAGCTCATGATGCAATGATAATTATAAGTCAGGAACCCCATGAATTTTACAAGCCGATCGCCTGTCTGATTATCAAGATATTTATGATTGGAATTACAAATTTTGAAAACCGTTCGCCTGACGGTTTTCATAACACTACAGTCTATTGGGGAAAACGAGAATGGTACAACCGGTCACTCAAAGATTTTTACCTCTTTTGAGGCACTTCTTGATCATTTTGAAGCGCATTTTTTTAGGGCTTCAATATTACACCATATCACAGACACTGATAACACGTAGGGCCATGCATCTCAGATTTAACATTGTTAAACGATCCCTTTAAAATAATGTTCTCGACAATTTGATCAGTATAATTTGATTCTTTTTTGTGATTTGTCATTATTGTCAAATATTTGTTAGTAGATATTTTATTTTGTTTTACATTTGTTTGTCAATGTTAATGTGATAATAATATTACTTGATTTGTTTAATAATATGTACGGATTCGTTGAAAAGCAGTCTGTTTCGACTGGTTGTGAGTTTTTACCGTGAATATATAAATACGATACGTTACAACACATGGGCATATGTTAAAAACATGCGCAAGTCATTTGTTTCCTGCATGAGCTACCTTAAAGTTACTATGTTCCATTTGCAGCCAACATCAAATTATGTAGAACTTTGCTGGAATTATGAATATAACACGTATGTCCTTTCTGTGAAATTTAAACGTTAGCAGTGTCCTATTATGCAAGGAAACCCGTTCACTTTCTAGACTTTACTGTCAGCCACTATTGAGTGACTGACTGACTTCATTTTTTCTTTGGTAATAACATACATAAAGTGAGTTGTAAAAGGTACATGAGCATTTGTCTACAAGAAACCACTTCTTATAATGGCTAAAATTTAACTGATTAAATCATTGCGCAGCACGACGTGTACAACATTCGGTACAAGGGTCTGAAAATCAGACTATTTACTAGAAGGATTGCAATCCCTAAAGTCGATTCGACAACTAACTGTCGTTATTTTCCCACAAAGGACAATTTTAAGCCCTTTCGTTTTTAAGGAAGTTCTAAAATAGTATTATCTTTCAAATGCCAGTGGAATTAAACCTTTTCATTTTTTTTGGCCTGCAAATGGGACATAGTATCTGTAAATGATATGTTTTTTAGGAGGGGTTCTAGTATAATATTTGGGGGTTTGGGGCTTCTGGGGGCCATGGGGATTCTTGCATTAATTGTATACATGTGCCACGGAAAAAATGTTGGGGCCTTGATCTCCATCCCCCCCCCCCCCTCCTCCCGAAAAAACAACAACAACAACACAGAACCGCTACTGATGTTATTTTTGGCGGCAAGACCGGCCTCATATTATCATCGACAAAATAGAATGAAAACTTGGCTCCATAACCTCAACATCCTAAAGAAAATGCTATTTTAAGCAGCATCACATGAAGAAAGAGGGGGAGGAAGGGAGGGAGGGAGGGAGAGAGAGAGAGAGAGAAAGAAAGAGATAGTACAAAAATAGAGTGAAACTAGCAACCTAAACAAAAAATATTTTGGACGGCAACACCGACTTCATGAGAAAAATTGTTTGGAAAGTTGGTTCTACGACATCACCTCAGCATCGAAAAATACATCTGAAACTTGGCCCGACAACCTATAGGTATTTGTCGTTGCCTAATGTGATGATAAGCGTACACGACAGCGTTGACCTACTCAACATCCGTTCCGATGTCGAACAGGCAAGATAAACCTCGGCCCCATCTCGGCATAACAGTTGTTTCCAGCATTTTCACACCTGACCACTTTGGGAAGTGGACTTCTTGGTACGTGTAAAAGGGGGTCTTATTGTTAGTACCTGACCTGTATTTTTGTCTTATATTTGATAAAAGAAAAATTAATATCAAATATAGGATCTTCTTGTTCATGTTGATGCAATAAGCAGGATAATTTCAATGATGTTGTCGTTTATTGTCTTTTGCTTGGTAAACCAATCTTAAGTATATGAACCTTGTTCGGTCGATCCCAGCTCGAAAAGTTTAGAAACTTTTTTTAAATTTTAAACTCTCCGTTTCCTGAGGAGAGGGGGGGGGGGGGGGGTCAATCATTTTCATTTGTTTGTCTTCATCAGCAATTTAACATTTCACCGATTCCCTCCGACCCCAACTATATAGGATATGCTATAATATTATTTTCAAAAGAAGAATTATAAATGGTCTGTACTGTTACAATAAAGATGAGAGGCATTTGACGTCATTTTAAACGCACCAAACAATCATAAAAAATGTTCAATTTAAAACAATTTTGTACAACAACTCCGAATATGTAATTCAATCAATGAGACATCGCTCACCTCATGACATAAGTCCACTGTTGTGTCGTACTTGTCACCTCAATGTTATGAAAATCAATGCGATTCGGAAGTGGAAGCGGAAAGTCAAATAGGGCGAATAATTATTCAAAATGGGGACAAAGGTGAACGGGGAACAAATCATGACGGAAAGATGGCATTGTGTCGCAAAAAGAAACAATAACAGAAAATCAAAGTAGGTTTCGGTTATTTTTTTTTGTAGGCTATGATTAAACCTGTGAACCAAAATTAGCATGAACTGAAATTAGGGATCATTATTATTGAGAGCATAGATGCTTATCCAGAGCATCACATAATGCAAGTGACCTCCTCTGCCCCCCTGCCCCTTTTTCTCTCTGGTTACCTCTCTCCTGTGTCTTTCTCTTTCCTCTCTCTCTCTCTCTCTCTCTCCCTCTCTTTTTATCCCACCCTCCCCTCTCCGTCCCTTCTCTCTTTTCTCTCCCCATTGTCATTCTTCTTCTTCTTCTTCTTCTCCTCCTCTTTCCTTTTCTTCTTACTCTGTCTCTTCCTCTCAGAATCTCTCTCTCTCTCTCTCTCTCTATTCTTCCCTCTCCTTCTCTTCTTCGTTTATCCCCTCTCTTCACTTCTCAATCTTAAAAAAAATAATCATAAAACCTGTTCCCTTTCTCCCCCTTTCTGTCCAGCTCTCCTGCTCTCCTTTCTCTCTGCCTCAGTTTCCTATCATATACCTGTCTGGCTGTCTCTCTCTTTCTCACTCTGCCCCCCCCCCTCTATTCTCTCTTTCTCTCTCTTTCTCTCTCTCTCTCTCTCTCTGTCCATCTCTCTCTCTCTCTCTCTCTGTCCATCTCCCTTTCCATCTCCATGTAATGACCTGATAGCAAGATAGCAATTTAACTCTTATTAATCATGTCATTTAACATGTCGTATGTACATGGACATCCCCAACGTATCATACAAACAGACAAGCCATGTCAACCTAGCTCATCTCAATTCAAACTTCCGAGGTCTGATGACGTCATGGTATGACTCGTCTTCTTATCTATGACAGGCCTGACAGTCGGAAGTCCTATCGTACCTAACCACACGGGGGCTCTCAGGGGCGTATCCACAAGGGGCAGGGGGCAAGTGCCCCGGACGGCATTTAAAGAGGGCGCACAACATAGAAATAGAAAGGGTGGACGTGGTAAAAAAATAAGGTCCTTCATTAATATATTATGCGCCGTCATAAAAGGACACAATCACGAAGACTCTCGAAACATTACTACAGGCAGTGTATGATGGCCCTGTCAATTCTTTTTTTTGAAATGCACAAACATTACAGCGACATATGACGTTCAATAAGGTATTGAAATTGATCTTATATCTATGTATTGAAAGTTTTATCGATCGTGTTCAAGATGACGTGCAGAAGAGTTTGAAATGTGAACATTACTTTTCTTTTGCTAGCTCGACGGCTTCGCTCCCTCGCCGCTCCTTTGCAACCGTTTCTTCAAAAAATCTCCGTTTTTTTCTACGTTCCTTGTTTTCTCCCATATAATAAACCCTGAATACGCCACTGCTTATAAATGCTGGTGGTACTAGTTTTTTACGACTGGAATAGACTGTCTACCAAAATTCCGTCTCAGATCAAGGGGACTGGCTCCATTTTAACCCCCATTATAACTGTGTAACCTTCCATGCGCAAATTATAAACACACTATTGCCCACAAATTCGGAATAATCTTTTTCTACCTTAGCTCATGAAATGGCTGTGTCAATGTAGTTTATTCTTGATAAATAAACCCTGAATACGCTGATTAAATCTTATCAAAATTCATTGATCAATCTTTATGACTCTTGATAAACAAAGTTTTGAGAAGATTTTTATACTCCTAACCAATCAAGAATAAATCATATTCTCAAAACCATTTCATACTTTATGAGCAACAGTCTAGTTAAGTTGCCCTGATCATTCACAGCACTTCTGCCTCTAAAGGAACTTAAAATAATAAAAGATAAATACATGTCCTAAAAACTCAATTATTGGTTGAAATTTACATAACGTTTATAACTTATAGCTATTATCGTTATATCATTTCTCGTTCAGATTGCAGTTCACACAGTTTTATATTCAACAGACTTCTCCTCATTAGAACATATCTAGCACCTCAATTTCTGTTAAATTTTGTTTAAGATTTTCTACAGTTCCTATACCAAGCCACGTGCATTTTTATTTTGATAACACATTTCTGAAATAATTTAAGGCCAATTTCCTGTTTTGCATGCATCCTTCTCTGTTTCTCTCTCTCTCTCTCTCTTTCTCTCTATCTCTCATCGCCCCCTCTCTCTTTCTCTCTTTCTTTCTTTCTTTCTTTATCTCTACCCATGCCCCTTCCCCCCTCTCTCTCTCTCTCTCTCTCTCTCTTTCTCTATCTCTACTCTCATCACCCCCTCTCTCTTTTTTTTCTCTCACTCACTCTCTATCTATATCTATGTTTTTGCTCTCCTTTCCATTTCTTTCATTTCTTTCCTCTCTAAACGCCTTCTCCATTTCTGTATTATTGTAGTTTAGTATATTCACTTAAAGGGATCCGGTAACTTTGTCTCAGATTTTCAAACAAAATTCTGGATTTAGCTCATGCTGCAATGATAATTATAAACCTTTAGGTCAGTCAGGAACTCCATGACTTTTACAAGCCGATCGCCTGTGTGATTTTCAAGATATTTATGCTTGAAATTACAAATTACTACAGTCTATTGGGGAAAACGAGTATGGTAAAAACCGGTCACTCAAAGATGTTTACTTTTTTGAGGCCCATCTTGATCATTAAAGCGCAATTTATTTTAGGGCTTCAATATTACACCATATCACAGACGCTGATAACACGTAGGGCCGTGTATCTCAGATTTAACATTGTTAAACGATGCCTTTAATAAAAGTCGTATGATTGAAATCAAAACTTCAATTAAATCATATAGACTATCTTATTACATTGTTTAGATTATGACAAACGACAAAATCCGGTCTAGAAACAGCAAAAGACATGTGTAATTTGTTCCTGTTTGTACAATTATAAATTGCTTAATTACTTTTTACTTTAGAGTGTTGCATGTCAAACTGTAAGCTTCATAAACAGCCACTCTACGGAAATTAAAGAGTTTAGTTTGTTATGTTTAGTCGTCCTTATCTTCCTATGAACATCAGGAGTTTCCTACATTACTTTTAGTCCGTGGTGAAAACACAATAAGAGTTGCATGGCCATAAAGTCACATACTCAATGCGTTGATTGATTTCGATTAAAGTAAACATGCTGAAAGTTTAAAGATAAGTGATAAGGATTGGTAGGGAAAATTATTTTATTCATTGAGAAGTAAAAGAATTATATTCATACTCTGATTGGAATACCTTTAAATTGCAACTATACACGATTACAATTTTAAAGAAATTTCACGCCATTGTAACCACCCGTATGATCATGATAATCGCCCCCCCCCCCTTACCCCGATCACATTTTTACTTCATATTTAACAAATTGTTCGTAAATTAAAACAGTTTTTTTTTTAATCTTCGAACTCGATCTGTCTTGATAACTTATCACATTCGAAGTACATATAAATAGCTATATGAATTTCCTTCATGTTTGCATATTCATCATTTATCATAAGCTTACGTTTATTAACCTTATCTTAATATTCCTTTTCAAGGCTTGGTTTGTTTTTAAAACCCACGATGTATCTTGACGGTATATAACAAAAACAACTTTTCTAATTATTTCCAACGCTATCAGTAAGTGAAATTAAAAATAGTTGACAAAATGGTCTCTCGCTATCCTAATCTTACCGTGGTACATTCCACCACATTGAGAGCCCTATGCGAAGCGTTCCTATAGTGGTCTCGTAGGAAGAAAACTGTTTTTAATCCAACGAATATATTATTGTTTGCTTCAGGGGTCAATGAACTTTCTTTCAGTCTTCAATGCAAGCAAATAGTGCGCTTGAAATCACTTGAATAGATTCCGAACAAAACAGTATTTTCTGATTCAGCTTGGGTTTTATATTTTTTCTTCCAGTCTCCCACGCATGTTGATTCGCATTGATACAACCTTCACGATTGACTGGTCCCGACAAAACTTACATTATTCACAAATCTTGGGGAAAATTGAGTAGTAATAGAAAACACAAATACGTTAATCCAATGCAAACTATATGCATCATCTTTTTTATTAGCATGACTATATATTTGTAGCTGCAGCTAATTATCGCGGACGAACGTAAACTATTCAAAGATTGTAGTATCTCACCACCTACCAACTTTTTAGCAGAAGTAAATACTCACACATTGTTAAAATATAAAGTTAGCTATGTTAAAAATAATATATGCCTAGCTATTTTATCGCTGGTACTATTCAGAAAACGACCTCGAACTAAAGTAGACGTTTATTGAACACTGGGATATTGGGTTTACACTGACTCATATCAAATGAAACAATTCATGTCATTAAATTCTCGTTCAGATAAGTGTAGTGATAATAATAATAATAGTTGCACATCGAGGGGTGGTATAAAATGGCAGTATTACCAAGTATATTTTCGAAAATTCCCTTCGTTGTGATCATTATGTATTTTCAACGCATACTTTATTACTGAGAAGTTCCTAGTAGGCTATGCTTTCATTCTGTATATATATTTAAATATATTAACCAGAAAAAAAGAGTACACCATGTTCTTAATGACGGTCGATGGAAAAACTCTGACGAAACTGCCCAAAGATATGGGTTACCCAAAATGTTATTTGCTTTTAAGTTTGCTATGTTGAAAAAGGCTTTCCCCTTGGTATGGTTGCGTAAATCACAAGATGTAGAACGTGATGAAGTAATTGATTTACAGACCATTGAGATTTCGACAGGGGATATGATAGATTTGTCAAAACTTAATACGAAAATAATATATTCACTGATTGTGCAAAAAAATAAGAAAAAACCATATATTTTAAACGCATGGCAACAACGACTACACTTACATGCGGATTTTAATTGGTCATCTGTTCTACAGTTTAAATTTCATGTTGTACGGAATAATAAAATCAGAGAATTTAACTTTAAACTTTTGCATATGATTTTACCATCACGATACAATTTATGCAAATGGAAGATCTTAGATTATAATACATGTGAGATATGTAATACGCTAGAAACCACTAAGCATATGATGTTGGAGTGTGAAAACGTAAGATTGTTTTGGAGAATTGTTTCAGGTGTAATCTTCAATTTATGTGGTCTAAATATTCAGATGACTGAACAGATTTTAATACTTGGTTATGAAGTTGAAAACTCAATTTGTCATTTAGTAAATTTAATAATAAATTTTGCTGAGTATGTAATATATAGAAACCACATAAAGAATTTACAATCATTTAATAGAACACATGCGAGAACTCTATATCGTAGTCTTAAATATGAGTTGACATTTTATTTGAACTGTAAAAGTATTAAAAGAGAAAATAACAATATGGTACAGAAATTAATTGAGATGCTGTAGACAACGAAAACAGATGTACTCATGAACAAACTAATGGGACGTTGCAATATTTTATTTGTTTATGATTGTATATGAGTTGAATTTGTTTATTTGAAGGAAAAGAAACAAAAAGGAATGTCAATTTGAATAATAAAGTTCCTCTGATTGAGGTTAAAGAGAAAAAAAAATTAACCAGAGATTGTCAGACAAAGAGACAGACGGACAGACAGACGTATAGACATCAGGAAGGGTTGGCATTTTATGACAACCCTATCATAATATAGGTAAGTTAAGTGGAGTTTAGCGACACGAGACTAAAACGTACACCGCGATTGACACAATATAATTTAAGTTCGATAATGAACCAGATTCGAGTAGTTGATACACAGTCTCGATTGGAAGACACACAGTTTACTTATGAATTTCATCGTCTGGTCATAGAGTGTATTGAGCCATACGGTCTTTTGTAGTGGAATTCTAAAAAACGAAAATGAACTTTGAATCTTTGAATATACTACCAACGTACGTGATGTAATTCGCCTTTGGTAGTAAACAATCATGACGATAACAGCAACAGGCCAGAGAGGCAGATAGAGAGAGAGAGAGAGAGAGAGAGAGAGAGGGGAGAGAGAGAGAGAGAGAGGAAGAGAGAGATACAGAGAGAGACAGAGAGAGACAGACAGACAAATATAATCATCACTATAAACATCATTCTTCGCTTTCCTACATTTTGATTCAAATCAAATCATGCAGATTTCCACGCGTTCTTCTGTATCTATCTCTGGCAATACAGCTGTTATAGGAAATACAACCATGTATATTTGAAGTTAATATAAAGCCATGTTTTCGTCATTTATTCACCAGGGCCCTGTTTCATAAAACTTGTTATTAATGACAATGTACAACGTCTGTTATAAGCTACTGAAATCGTGGCATTTGATTGGCTGAGAACAAATTTGTCACAGAAATTTAGCATTTGTTATTTGAGAGCAAGTTTCATGCAACAAGGGCCCCTCGACTCAACCGAGCGTGTATACATGTATTCTGTTTGCAGGCGCGGATCCAGGAATTTCTTGCCGGGGGGGCCACGGGGGGGGGGGGGGGGGGCACCGTGTGGGAAAGAGAACATAATATTTTGTAGTCCCGAAATAATCGCAACGACTCAGCCGGCCGCTGAATAAGCGGGGGGGGGGGGGGGGGGGGAGGTGACATTTTGCTTCGTTGGGGGGGGGGGTGGGGGTAAGGTCACCTTTTTAGGTCAGCCATTGGCAATTTTTTATTTTTTTTAATTTTTTTTTTAATAAAAAATAATAATAACAAAAAAAATGTTTGGCCGGGGGGGGCACGCCCCTGTTTTTCAGTATATTTTGGGCGAATTTAGGGCTGATTTTAACATATTTATTTGGGCCGGGGGGGGGGGGGGCACGTGCCCCCTGTGCCCGCCACCTGTGGATCCGCCACTGGTTTGATACACACCTGCGGTTGCACGCCTTGAACCTTCGTGACAGGTGGCACTAAATAACAACGTGAAATTTGATTGCTTTATGAAACGTGTACGCACAATGAAACTACTCTACTACATGACTATATTACACTTTTCTACTACTTAACTATTACACTATTCTACTGCTATTCCACTCATCGTCTAAACTATTCGACTATTCTAATGTTAACACGATAGCAACTCGGTAGCACTACATGCATTGTGCGTCACCTATTAGAATGTGTGAACATGACAATGACGTATTCCCAACAATATTTCTATGGGACATACAAAAGGTACGATTGAAATTGCCCTGAGTTGATTTTTCGGAAATGCTAGCGATCGTGTTCGTTCTATTTGTCTACTCTTTTGATATTATGCTGCTCTCCTATTCTACTGACTACATTAATAATTTACTATTCAAATATTCTATTTTACAGTTTTATCTTTCTACTATAATGTCCGCAACTATTTACGGCCCCTTAATAAAATAATACGTACACATTTCTTGCAGGTATTTTGTTTTACAAGAGTTTCCAGTATTACCATAAGTGTACAGGGCGGGAGAGGGACTTGGTGAAATGCACCCCCCCCCCCCCCCACCCACCACCACCACCAGCGAATGCAAAGTTGAGATTGCTAATATACGGGCACCCACACCAATCATATTCGGGCAGCAATGTGATCCATTAATCTGATATTATCATTTTAATGGTGAGATTGTCACTATCGTCTCTATAATGATTTTTGCTCGCTGCCTTCGCTAGCTCGCACTTTTTAGGGACTGCGAATAATGATAGGGCAATGGATGACAATGTGCTTATATACACCAATGAGTATATATCTCTACCTATATGTTTCTGACTTGCTTGTGCATAAGGTTTGTCTATATGCACATCGATCAGTCCTACGTTCGTATGTAAGGAAGACGATAGCAATAGTACAATAGTCCGGGCAAAATATACACATGCTTCAACGAGCGAGATAATCGATATAAGCTGCTATAATACGCTCACAAATCTCACATTTTATTTGGTACCATTCACCCGTGCACGAACGGTACATTACACGATCATAAACCAGTCTTGCGTGTATAATGTTATCTTACTGTTTACAGTACAACGTTGATTATTGTAGCTAGATCTAGATTAGAAGAGTAAATAATATTAACAAGAGAGCAAACAAAGTGCCGAAACACACGTTTTAATAGTACACTTACCTGTCTCAATCTCCTGCAAGACTGGCCTGCTGCCTGTATACTACTCCGGGTAGTCTCTTGCTGCTTGTTAATGAGGGACTAGACCTTCTTTGCCTCTCTAAAGAAGAACGGACAGAGTAATTTGCGAACTTGGCAAGGGGCTTAATCCTCGAGCAGACGAATTCTGGTTTTCGTTCTATTTCTGTAAAGCCATGACCCATCGAGGCATAGCGCTTCGCACCTAACCAACGCTGATGGCGCCATAATCCGTCTGTAGGGTAATTTTGTTGAGTTCGATGATCAAGATGGACGAGTTGATGCTTCTCCCTCCCTGTCTCTCCCTCTCTCTCTCTCTCTCTATCTCTCTCTTTCTCTCACTGTCTCTGTTTTTCTCTCATTGTCTCTCTCTTTGTTTTTCTCTCTCTCTCTCTCTCTCTCTCTCTCTTTCACTACATCCCTCTCTCTCTGTAACTCTCTCTCTCTGAAACTCTATCTCTCTCTCACACACACACACACATGCATGTTGGTGTGTGTGTGCGTCTGTCTGTCTGTCTGATTGTCTTTGTTCAATGCACTGTTTTATTCATCACCCAGTAGCTTGGCGCTAGTGAGATCTGTCAGTCTTGTAAAAATTGTCTGATGTTCAGTCATGCATGCAGAGATTCAAATGAAAATGGTACCTAAATGTACTAGGAGGATGAAATCCATGATTAAATATTCATACTTCAAACATTACAACTTTTAAAAAGTGGGACATTTTTTCTGACTCACTGACTCTGTATAGGACCGCGTTCCAGTCAATGCCCTTTTTGAATGACTGGTATTCTGACATCATTGGGTGTGCAAATATGTAATTTCATTTCAAACTGAGATTCTCACAATATATTCAATTTAATTCGATTCAATTTATTTCAAACACAAATAAAAACACATATCACATAAAATATATAATATAATATGCTATCCATAATACATTGTATGTAGGAGTGCCCCATGGAAGAAGGCACTAACTAGGAGAAAAACAGAAAATACTGACATTTTGTACACAACAAACGAAAGAATTGTCTACGAATACATCACAATCCATTAACCCAATTGCCAATTAGAGATTCGCATATAGATTTAGAAAAATAATTTTTCAAACATTTATAACTGCGTTATTATTTGACCGATTTATTCAAACGTTTGCAATCATGAGTTTCTTATTTTTCTGCTTTCACACAAAATTAATAAACTTATAACAAAGGAGCGCCTATCATACCTATCTATAACGAATATCATCATGATATACATAAAAGTTATGTACATAAAGTATACACAAACAGTTTGATGTGTATGAAGAAGAATAAACGTCGAATAAAGGAAACATAAATGACGAACCTCTTTGTAATAAACGTTTGAATGAGAAGGATCTCACGCAAAACGTAATAATGTTCAGTCTTTATGAGGGGTCCCCTTTATTCCCCGCTATTTGTCAAGGTGTAATAGTTTAATTAAATGCAAAGAATGCTTTCAAAGAATGCTATCAATACGTCTTGAATGTTGCGTTTTCCGGCTGTTGCCCCCCCCCCCTCCCCCATGGAATAAAATCGCTGGCCTTGCATGCAACAGGGGCTCATTGTTTTCATTATCTTAAACAAAATATTCAATTTAACACATGTGGTTCCTTCTAGATACTTTCAAATGTTGAATTCATTTAATTTGATGTGATTTGAGTTGATGTTAATAATTTCCATGTACATCACTTTTTTGGTTACAATCCTGTCAATGTTTTTTTGTTTTTTTCATTAGATTTTTGTATTGATTGATTTATTTACTAACAGCAAATAAGTACTATTCATTTCATACAACGATATTTATATGTACAAGAAGAGAAAATATTGGTTGGTAAAATGGGCGGATAATAGCATATGTGCTAGTCGACCCTAACGCCTTACAGCTAAACAATGTATTTTGTACAAGTAACCTTCAGAAAACAAAACAAAAAGAAAAACGTAGAAATTAATTTACTATTGCAATCAATACTATAAAAATATATAACTTTAACAATGTCTTACAAGATACAAACTGATAATACGAAATATAATTTTTGTACAGATACAGACTATTTGCATGGATTTTTTATTCATGATTTGTTCAACAAATGTGTTGTAACAGAATCTGACATTATAGGTAATCAAGTAACTAATCACAAGAGACAATGAAAATCGACCATGTGTCGTTCTAAATTTTGGCAGACGTAATTGTTCACCTTCTGTTTGCCCTGTGAGTAGCTATACTCTAGAATATCACAGTAATCTATCAAAATATGAGGCAAACTTTTATTAAACAGATCAAACATGAAAGTGGCGGAGCTGCATAAGTTCTTCACTCTCTAAATGAAAAAAAAAGCACGAACTGCCATTTTCTGTGAATACAATATGCTTTTGAATAAAATATGCTTCTTAATAATGCTTCCCCACACCTGTGTGGTTTTATCCACGTTTTATATACGAATAATGTCAAAGTACTCTAACTTTCATCCTGATACACTATCGATCAGGGGCGTACGCAGGATTTTTTCAAGGGGGGGGGGGTTAAAATCGGGCCCAAAATATTTTGCTCCCGAAAAATTTAAAATCGCGCCGGCCGAAAAGTCGCTCAGGGGGGGGGGGGGGGGGGGGGGGGGGGGGGGGTAAGCGGACATTTTTTTTTTTTTGGGTCTCGAAATTTGAAAATTTGACATTTTTCTTCGGTGGGGGGGGGGGGGTAAGGTCACCTTTTTTAGGTTAGCCGTGAGCATTATAAAAGAAATCCAAAGGGGGGGGGGGGGGGGTTTTAGTTTTTTTTAGGGGGGTTTACACACATAAAAATACCAAAGGGGGGGGGGGTTGAACCCCCAACCCCCCCCCCCCCCCTGCGTACGCCCCTGCTAACGATAATGACTATTCCATGGTAGATTGCTATCATAAGTGGCAACGTCAACCTCCTTGATTTCCTCTCCAGCTATGTTAAGTTTACCATTTAATGCCTATTTTCACTCTTTCCACTTATCAACATGAAAAACATTTTCATTTAATTGAGGATTTTTAGCAATGCAACCATTTTCTGTGTGTTGTTCATTACTTCATCCACATAAATTTCGCCCTGGTCAGCTGGAAAAGTATGAATTATGTTAGAATCGTCGGCAAACAGCCGCAAATTGAAATAATTAGTTACTGATGGCAAATCAATTATATAGATAACAAATATAGTTGGCCCTAGTACTGATCCTTGTGGAAGACCACATTGTATCTTATATCTTATGGATAACGTTTAACTACATTGAACAATCTGTTACTAAGATAGTCCTTAAACCATGAAAAGGGTTAAACTTGATTGCCATGATTAGAGAGTTTTGCTAGTCAGTATATGTAGATTAATGTTTTAAAAATTGCTTTCTTAAAATCGATGAATATGCCTAGAGTTAAACTCACTTCTTCGTTCTTGTAATAGCAAGCAATATAATAATCTTGATGCAGCGAAGCATATTACAAGAGGGTGAAAGTGTACACACTAATGGGTATAATGTACTTAAAATTGAATATGGTTTACGCAATATTGGGTAGTAATAATTTACCCAACAAACGTTTCTTTAACTAATGTTTGGTCAATTTTATAGGCCCGAATTGTTCTCATATTTTAACCCTACGCTGGATTTAGAATTTTGTCAAAAAAGTGGTTAAAAAAATAAATTGGGCAGAGATCTATGTTTTCTTTCAAACAAGAGTTTAGACCCTGGATAGGACTAAAATGAATAGGAAAATACAGACCTTAGAGTGTACCTTTAATATGTTTCGAGCAAATCCAATGATTTGGTTTGTTAAAGCTTATCTGTACTAGTTTACAGGAGGGATTAAACCGCCCTGCAAGGTCACTGGACAGGTGGTTATCTCATCAACTCAGCTCTCAGCTAACATAAGAAAAAGAGGATCATGGGGGACCAATGGTCACCGATTAGGCATTGTTTGTTATATAGAGGGCGCAAGTAGCTACAAGTAGTGCAGTGGGCCTTTAAAACCAAAAGACAGGTAGTTGTTACACATGTAGATGTAGGTTGTAGGAATAAAGAGGCATAGATCCTGGATTAAAGGGTGATATGGAACAGCTTGAGCTAGTTCCCTAATCACTGGTGTCAGTGTCATCATCTTCCATTTGATCCTCCCGATGATCAGCTGACTTTGTTCTCTCAAACGCATAGTTCTCACAGAGCTCTTGACAATCCCCACGATTCATGCGTTCGAACGCCTTAGCCAAGTCCCCAAGGTTCCGAATCTTTTTTTGATTCTCAGCAAGAACGAGTAGTTCTTCAGTCGGATTCTTGCACTGCTCCAGATGTTTTATGTATTCTTCAAGTCCCAGCTGAATGGCAAGCTTGAGCTAGTTCCCTAATCACTGGTGTCAGTGTCATCATCTTCCATTTGATCCTCCCGAGGATCAGCTGACTTTGTTCTCTCAAACGCATAGTTCTCACAGAGCTCTTGACAATCCCCACGATTCATGCGTTCGAACGCCTTAGCCAAGTCCCCAAGGTTCCGAATCTTTTTTTGATTCTCAGCAAGAACGAGTAGTTCTTCAGTCGGATTCTTGCACTGCTCCAGATGTTTTATGTATTCTTCAAGTCCCAGCTGAATGGCAAGACCTCTCCAGTCACCCAAAACTGGGCTTTCTCTGTTCAACCGGCAACGCAGCTCATGCTGTAGCATATGAGGTACCATGGAAGCAATTGCAACAGGAGCAGCAGCATTTCCTTGAGGATTATTCCCTTGGGATTTGTTGATGACTTTGATATTGTTGACGTTGATATAGACGTTTCCAGGACGCTGCTGCATATTTCCATCTGCTAAAGATCCTGGAACCAATTCTTGGACAACGTTTGCCGGAAATGCTTGTGGGGCTAAGACTCCCATTGTCTCCTCTGCTGCAGACTCTACTGACTGGACGGGCTCTGTCGATGATGTCGGAGCTTAAAACAAAACGAACAATAAGATGATATGACGTAAATCAATTACAATGCGTATTATTTTTACACTCGTTTTTACCCATGACGGTTTCTTGAAACGATGCCCTGCATATTAAAAGGTTTGTGTATGAAAAAACAAAAAAGGGAAAAATAGTATTACTGTTTGTCTTTAAATCTTACATTTGGATGTTCCCCGTCCAACATCATGTTGTTCAGCTTTGCCCTTGGGCGATGCAGATCCTGTCGGAGTTGATCTGGCAATTGGATTCTCATGCGGCACATCTGAATTATGAATACATGATATCAACGTGATGAAAAGCGATTAGCCTCAAATGATTATTATTCCGAATTGGAGTCACTTGGCAAGGTGCTTTTGCTACACCAAATGAACTGTATAGCATTGCACGTAAACATAATGTACATATGAGATATGGGTGGCCCAATATAACGCACTAGCATACTGGTACCAGCAGTAGTATAATCTTTCCAAATATTCAAAATAACATTTTGTCCAGTATCAGTGAAAATGCGTTTTAAAAATTCGGATAATCGGACGTCTTTCTTACACATGTAATTAAAAATGCCTGAAGAGAAAGAAATTATGTTTGTGGTATATTATGTTTGTGTTTAATCTGACGTTTTGTTACAGCTTATCCGAAGCTCAGGCAAATAGCTATTCCTGAAACTGCACAAGCATACGATCTTCTCTGTCAGCACTGCCAATGGAAGTCTTTAAGCCACCCCCTCCTTCCCCTCCCCCTCCCCCGAAAGGAATTCATGCTCTTGATATTACCGTTGTACTGTACTGGGAAGGTGATCTTCTTCGTGATTTTTTGCTTCAAGATGAGAGTGACGAGAACTCTGGATACTAATTGTTCACGTGGCTGAAGATTGAACGGCATGCGATGGGTCGTCATGTCAAAGAAAGCACATTCTTCAAGTTCCTATAGAAAATCAGAGATAACCATCGATTAATACCCTACGAAGTTATAGGGTGCCATTGTCGTAATTTAAAAGTCATGAATTATGAACCATGTTTGAATCGAGTTTCCTGAAATTATATAAATGAGATGGTGTTGTGCAATGAACAGTACGCTAAGGCAGAAAGTTCATCAGTTCGATATCGCTTTAAGAAAGCTCTAGCCTGTGTCTTTGGTAATGTAAAAAAGATATATATTAGGCCCTGCAGAATAGGTTACAGACAATTTGTTTGTCAGAATAATTTACTCTGGGGGCAACAACAGTAAACATTGTATTGAGATTCCTACCTCTTTTGACACTTCCTCTTTGTTTTCAAGATGTCTGACAAAAAGGGGTCCTTTTCCCCAATATACACAGTACTGCTCACCAGGAAAGGCTACCTTGTAGTCTTGTATGGTATCCTGCAAAAGGTTGAACATATATGGATCCATATTGACACAATGATAATGACAACAATAGTAATAATAATAATAATATTTGCAATAATTGCAATAATGCTGTTCTTCCAGAGGGCACTGCAATGTACTGCAGCAATTACAAGGGACTCAGATACACCTGGATGATCCTTTTATGAGTCTCGAACTAATTGTTTACTTCAAGATGCGAAATGTTTATCGGGTTTGAATATTATATCTTATCTGTGATTTTGTTTGGATAATTGTTGTGACCACCCCCGTCACCCCCCCCCCCTCTTCATCCGTGCACGGACCCCTCGAAAACGTTTTACAAAAAAAGTATTGATATCGTAACCACTAGAAGAACGGGGACACACAAAAAAGTTATTTCAATGAACATGGTAAAAACAACTTTTCGTCCTAATTCGAGTGTTTGCTATACAAACAAAAAATACAAAATATAAGTTGCATGGACTTATTAAAGGATTTCCTGTCTATTTTAGCATTTATTTAACTCAAATTCTTTTTCAGCTAAAAACATACCGAATTATTAATTCATGATTAATCTACCTCTTTCATGTCGCAGAAGTCGTCTTTAATATTGAGCAGGATGTAGTTCATGTCGTCTCTGGACGTTGACAGGGGAACGTACGGCGTACAGATGAGCCGTTTACCGAAGAAATATCTCCTGATTAAGGAGATAATCCACCATTCCGAGAAATGGTCCAAGTACAGAGTCAGGTGATTCTTTGCGACTACACACCGGGCAGCTTTGTCAGAAGCAGGAACTATCCTTGAAAATTCATCAGACTCTGTCAACAACAACAAAAAATAGGGGACCGTGTCAATTTTGAAAGTATTTTTGTAAGTTTTGCGGGTTTACTGGGGAGCTTTGTTGGAGGGTCATTGTTTTACTCATGAACAATGACATTACAACATGTCGATTGCTTTTTGGTGATTGGCTATTAACAAAATGTTTCATTCTCATAATTCCCCCCGATCTTTCCACAAGAATCCTAAAAACAGCGGCTGTATAAACATTACTGTGCGATTTATAAGTTATTCAAACAAAAAGACTGAAACAATTTTTCTTTAAGTGAATTGTTATTCTAATAGAATGTTATCAAGTAAAACTTAGTGAATACGAACATTCTCAGAGGAATATCAACATTGAAGTGAGGTCATATGATACCAAGAAAAGTAGGGAAGAATTAATTTTGTGTGAAGATCTCTGTCATAATTATGATGGGTTCGTCGTGGCAGTCAGGTGCTCTCTGCACTGTCACAAAAAGAGAGAGGTATTTATATGGAAATATGGGATCTATGGTAATAGGAAGATCTTACCAGTCCTTCGGGTGTATAGCACAATTTCTGCCTTGTCTGGGTTGCTGAAAATAGCGCTATGCGAGACCGTGACTTCCACCGGGGTTTTAAACTGAAGACCAGGAGGGGATAGCTTGAGCCCAACTGAGATGATAACTTCGTCTTTTTCCAGCTTTAAGTCAGGTGGAATGGTTGTCAATGCTTCTGCTGTGATATATTTGGTTCTGTCCGGATCGTCTGGTGAAAGTGGAACCTTGATGCTGTACTCGTCCAGATTTATAATCTTTGTCTCTTCTGTGATGCTCTTCCTCGAGGAGCGAGAGACTGGTGGACTTGTGTCTTGTGGACTGGTAAGATATGGATCGTATGGTCGGGAGTATGGGCGGGGCATGTAGTTAGGGAAAGCCTCACTACCAAAAGTACTGCGAAGGTAGTCACTGTGGTCCTCGTCAAACCTAATTAATAACTTAACGATCTTTGTGGCTTCTCTATTTAAAATAAAGTCATGTATATCCAGATGGCCACCATGAAAAGCAAGGCCTGCAGGTGTCCAGTAATCATCAGTAAGCCTCCATAGGTCTGCCCCTTTACTAACGAGGTATTTGACAACATCAAAATGACCCTCGATTGATGCTATGTGAAGAGCTGTAAATCCATTTCTATCAGCAATTTCAATGCCTGCTCCTTTGTTCACGATATACTCGGCGACTTCAAGATGGCCTTCTTGAGAAGCATAAGACAAGGGTGTCCTGTCAGTTTTGTCACATTTGTCAAGCTGTGCCCCTTTCCTAACAAGGTATTTGACAATATCAAGATGACCCTTGAATGATGCTATGTGGAGTGCTGTAAACCCGTCTCGATTGCAGTTATCAATATTTGCTCCTACGTTCAGTAAGACCTCGACAATACCCAAATGGCCTCCTTTTGTTGCAAGACACAAGGGTGTCATTCCGTTCCTGAATGCTTTGTCAACCTCTACCCCTTCGTTAACGAGAACTTTGACAACTTCGAGGTGTCCACCAAATGAGGCCAGACTAAGTGCCGTCCAACCATCGTCAGTGCCTCTATCCAGCTCCGCTCCTTGACTGGTGAGATATTTCACTCCATCAATATTACCAGTGTGTGATGCAGCATGTAGTGCTGTACATCCACCTTTACCACACGTGTTAATGTTGGCTCCTTCTGTCAAAAGGGATTCTGCAATGTCAAGATGGCCACCGTCTAAACCACAATGTAGAGGTGTCCAGTAATCATTGGCAAGCCTCCCCAGGTCTGCCCCTTTACTAACGAGATATTTGACAATAGCAAGGTGACCCTTGAATGATGCTATGTGAAGAGCTGTAAACCCGTCTTTATCACTAATTTCAATACCTGCTCCTTTGTTCACGATATACTCGACGGCTTCAAGATGGCCTTCTTGAGAAGCATAAGACAAGGGTGTCCTGTCGTTTTTGTCGCATTTGTCAAGCTGTGCCCCTTTCCTAACAAGGTATTTGACAATATCAAGGTGACCCTTGAATGATGCTATGTGAAGAGCTGTAAACCCATCTTTATCACTAATTTCAATGCCTGCTCCTTTGTTCACGATATACTCGACGACGTGAAGATGGCCTACTTGAGAAGCACAATACAAGGGTGTCCTGTCGTTCTTGTCACGTTTGTCTAGCTGTGCCCCTTTCTTAACAAGGTATTTGACAATAGCAAGATGACCCTCAGATGATGCAATGTGAAGAGCTGTAAACCCATCTTTATCACTAATTTCAACGCCTGCTCCTTTGTTCACGATATACTCGACGACTTCAAGATGGCCCTTTTGAGAAGCCCAGTACAAGGGTGTCCTGTCGGTTTCGTCACATTTGTCAAGCTGTGCCCCTTCGTTAATGAGATCTTTGACAATGTCAAGGTGTCCCCCCAATGAAGCCAAACTAAGTGCGGTCCAGCCATCGTCAGTGCTCCTATCCAGCTTCGCTCCTTGACTGTTGACATATTTCACTCCATCAATATTACCAGTGTGTGATGCAGTATGTAGAGGTGTACATCCACCTTCATCACACGTGTTAATGCTGGCTCCTTCTGTCAAAAGGTATTCTGCGATGTCATGATGGCCACCGTCTAAAGCAAGGTGTAGAGGTGTCCAGTAATCATTACCAAGTCTCCCCAGGTCTGCCCCTTTACTAACGAGATATTTGACAATATCAAGATGCCCCTCCAATGAAGCTATGTGAAGAGCTGTAAACCCTTCTTTATCACAAATGTCAATGCCTGCTCCTTCGTTCACGATATACTTGGCGACTACAAGATGGCCTTCTTGAGAAGCACAATACAACGGTGTCCTGTCGTTTTTGTCACATTTGTCCAGCTGTGCCCCTTTCCTAACGAGATATTTGACAATATCAAGATGACCCTGAGATGATGATATGTGAAGAGCTGTAAACCCATTTTTGTCACCAATTTCAATATCTGCTCCTTCGTTCACTAACAGCTCTACAACATGAAGATGGCCTTTCTTCGAGCATAAGTGAAGCGATGTCTGTAGGTTAGAATCGATTACATTCACTTTTGCTCCAAGATTGGTAAGGCATTTAACCGTTTGAAAATGTCCGTTTTCCGAAGCAATGTGAAGGAGTGTCTTGCCAGACTTATCCGAGCAGTTTACATCAACTCCTTCCGAATCCTCTGACTTGTCCTCCGAGTCGATTAACGATTGTATCTTCAGGAAGTCTCCTTTTGCTGCTGCTGAAAACAGCGCCATGTTAAACGTAATTCACACCACAACGTTATTCTCTCTATGATATTACTGTGCTCTCCAAACACAATGTTACTTATTGTAATGTGACATTGAACTACTGTGTACATTAGCCTGTACCCTTAAGTAGCGATGATATTTGGTCTATTCTGAAGGAACAATCAAGCGTGATATATGAAAACGTTTCATAAATTGGACTTTGCATTCATATCCATATTGGCTTCAGAAGTCTGACTACATTACTGTACTGCGTATTGCGACTTTTGTATAAATATAAAATGAATCGGGGGCGGAAAGAACAAAAATCTTAGATATTTACTTAGTGCCAGGATAAATATGCAACTATTGTCTTATTGCAAGAAACACAAAGTACTTCTGATATAGAAAATACATGGAGTTTAATGTGGGATGGAAGTTGTTATTTAAGTCCTGGTATTTTTACACAGTAAAGGTGTGCTTGTGTAGATTAATTCACGTTTAGATTTGAAGGTCATTTCTATAATTACAGATCAAAATGGTATATAGATACATTCTAGTGAAAGTTATTTTACAGGGTTTAGAAATAATGATAAATTGCAAATATGTATTCTCCAGTAAGAGGAAAGAGGTCACAAAGGCCAGAGTTTTTGCATGAATTTGAAAAGAGATTTGGATAATACGGGTAGTGTTTAATATAAAAGGGGGCTATTTTAATTTGATGAGTAGTCAGTATGGTATCGGTCTCATTGGTATGACTGAGATATAAGGTTAGAAAGGGTTGGTCACACATAAACATCAACAATTAAATCGGTCTGTGTAGAATAATGTGTAGACCAGTTCGTAAGCGCTTAGAGACATTTGTATTTAGCGCTATATAAATTAAATTTATTATTTATTATTATTATCAGCACATGGTTCAAATTGCCTCAAACATCCACATATATTTTAACTTTTGTACACAGTAACCTAGGTCTTCCCATGTCAAATTGTATATACAAACTGGAGTACTGGATTCGAGAAAGTCGTTGCTGAAGGTTCATGTGGGGTTTGAAATACCCTTAACATACCTTTAATTCAGTATTCTGAAAGTCAGAAGTTTTCAGAATATCCCCCCGTAGTGCTTGATGGTATGAAATATATATCTGTTGTAAGTAAATTGCCCCTAGAATGGTAAAAACCTGTGGAGCTGAATTTTAAAAATCATTGCCAAGAATCGGGTAATTCTCAAAAACAACCAGCAGGTAACTACATGCAATTTAATTCTAAGAGCCATATACTGATTAGCGTTCACTTTGTTGTCAAATACACACACGCATGATACATGTAATAATCACTCTTACATACTATCTCTCTTTTCTTTGTGTATGTCTCTCTCTCTCTCTCTCTCTCTTTTTCTCTCTCTCTCGCTCTCTCTCTCCATCTCTCTCTCTGTGAAAGTTGTAATTTTGTATTTGTCAGTTAAAGTCATTTTATTTAGTATTTATTGATTTAGCTTGACATTGCAATAATAGAACAACAGAGGGCGTTTGGTCAAAGATTACTTGACATTTCTTATTTAAAGTTTTTCTAGTTTGAAGGTCAGAAACTGGTTTGGCGCCACCTGTTGTTGGCTGATTTGAAATGATCATGTTTGCATGATTTCTGTTTTGTGAGGAAAATCTGTGGTTTTCTGGAGCATCCTTTGTTCCTGAGAGCTGTTTCTACAGTATTATGGAGGCACAGAGGTTAGTTAAACCACATATTTGAGCATTATGAAAATAAATGTAAAAAAGGTCGTTTTTAAGTTGTTTACATTGTATGAAACTTACACAGTAATTTTTATGGCAAATGTATAACATGTGTAAACTGTGTACCCACACATATGATAGTACAATTACCTTACCAGAGATATCTATTGAACATTCAATATGTCATTACATCTATAATTGATGTTTTGGTTTTGCTTAAAGTTGAAAGAAATAGTAAAGTTAAAGGTTTGATGCAGAAGAAGACATTCTATGATGAAAATGGATGAGGAATGTGAGCATATTTGTGTGAATGACAGGTCAAGGTCATGACTTTGTTATTGTGTTCCTTGACTATGATAAAGTCATTCAAGCTCATTAAATATGGTCACATTTTTAGTTGAAACCGTGTTAAATCTGGTTTAGACATGATAGAGATGATATAAGTTTAATTGTGTGTTAGCTGTGACATTCTACATAAAGTTCAGATAGATTTGTCAAGTGTCTGACTTATATGAGATTTACAAGCAAACATGAAAAGGAGTTGGACACTGAATTCAGACAATGCCTTTGATTTAATAGAATGCTATAGCTACTTTAATATTGTGAAACTTATATTCATGAACACATACTTATTATGCCTTCCTGTTATGCTTTATCATGTACAGTTTTCACGGAATGAAGGGAAGAAAAACGGAATAAAGCAGTGAAAGGAGTAAAGATAAAAGATTCGTTCGTCAAAGACAGAGTTGCATTCCCCTTGATGGTTATGACTCTAAAATAAACTGACATTCCCGTAAAAACCTGAGTCGTTGTCATTATTCAGCGTTTCGCCTCACAGACAATCACACTCTCCCTATCTCTCCCTCAATCGGCTTCCTCTCTTCTTTCCATTTCTATATCAATCTATTCTATCCTTCCTCTATATCACTTCTCTCATTCTTTCCCCTTAGCTTGTGTCAAATTTTCTTCAAATTTAAATCTTGCCTTTTATCTTTTGATTTTAATGTCCATTATTTTCTTGCAATACACACTTTTTATCCTTGTATTTTCATCTAATGTCATGATGTCTATTAATTCTCTCTACATCTTCTTCGCCCTTCGCCTCCCCTATCTCTCTTTCTCTCTCTCCCCCTCTCTCTCCCCTCTCTCTCTTTACTCTCCTCATTCCACTCTCTATCTATCCCTCTCTCTCTCTCCCCCACATTTCTCTCTCTCTCTCTCTCTCTCTTTCTCTCTTTCCTCTTATAATGAGGCCCCTATATAACTCGTAACTTCTACCCAGTCTTACTCATATTATAATCATAATTCGCCAACAATACAATAATGTCCTAGGATTTTGGATGTTAATCTCCAAAAGCGGTCACCTCTGTGATATTGGCAATATGCATGCTTGTTTTTTAAAACTCTTCTTCTGTTTCTAATTGACAAAAGAAATGCGGAACCTGGGATATAGCTTTTCCGATTTTATAAATATTTATTAGTTCTATATACATGTACGTACATTTTGTAAATTATATCTTGTCTTACATAAATTGGTTTCACATTGTGCATGGTGAGACATTGAGATCTTCATTATTCATTTCAAAACATTAAAGAAATTGATTTTAGCAAATAAAATACGTATCAAAAATATTCCAATTATCCATCATGCTACGATTCGTACTTTTTCATTTATCAAAATTATTTTTTAGTAACTAAAATGATCATGAAAGCATACTCTAGTAACTATATAACTTTCTTAATTTGATTCACATGAATGTAATATGTCAAAATGAGACGTTTGAGCACAACAATATAAATTGTTACTGAGAACAACTGAATTCGAAATAGATATACACTGTACTACTTCTGGAGAAAAAAAAATCTTAGAATCATACAGTTTATATTTGCGATTTGTTTATGTTCTATTCGTAACATCGTGAGCACTTTCATTTTATTTTGCATCACCATTGACGATACACGAATGATAGCGATATACAAGAGAGAAAAGTAGAAAGACCCAATCTTCCCTTGTACATTAAAACCTTCAGAATGCAAAAAAAATATAAATGAAAAAAATGAAGGTATTATATCCACAAGATGGACTGTAATCAAATCTAATAATAAGAATGCATATCATTTAACATCGAAGCTGAAATGGTACAGGGGGAGTCAGCTCTATTAATTGATGGTGGGAGATAATGGGGAACATTTCATTTTCATAATTCACCTTAAATTTGATGACTATCGTGGAAACAAATTTATTGTAATCGAGTATCGCAGAGAATTTTTGACGAAACTTCCTTTTGCAATGTTCATAATTTCAATCATGACTTCAAGAACATCTCAAAGTTCCACTCGAGTTAACGTTGTCTCCTTCTCCCTGGTATGTTACTTAATGCTTTCTAGCTATAAAGCAATTCTGACCAATGTTTAGTCTGCAGGCCTTTTTTTATTCTTCATACCTTGAGTGGAAAACCTAAGTCGCCAACCTTTCGTAAGAAGAGTCAAGTCAAATAAAACTTGAGATTTTCATCTCTGTTACTGTTTCCACACTCCACTAGTGACTGTTTCGCCCTCTAGGCAGATACATCAGAGATTACTAATGGCCCACAATGCATCTCTGAGTCACTCTTTTTTTGGTTAACTTCCAGCCTCTCCCAAGCAAATCGATCGATTTTTCCCTCTCCTCTCCTCACGCGCTCCCTCTAACACTAACGTAACGCGAAGAGAAACTATCGAATTACTCTTTGTGCGATCGCAATTGCTCGGAGCGAAATTGCATGAATTATCGTCTGCGCTGGGTGTGAAGCGCGCGAAAATGAGCCCAAATTTTGCGTAAGTCGTAAGTTAATGGCAGATAGAGTTGGTAACCGCCCGAAGCACACGGCGTATAGAGATTCTCTTGCCACTGTTGCAAAAATGAAAGAGGATTATTGGTACTCCTTGAGACTTCCTAATTGTGTTGAATTCTGACGTTATTACCTTTGTCATGTGGAGTATTTTGACAGCATTCGGTTATTGAATAAGAGGTGTCATTATTAAGCCCTCCACTCGTTGCCGAAAATCACTTTTGAAGGCTTTAAAGATGAAAGATTATCATGATTATGCTGACATCATATTGATTTAGAGAGTAGCTGTAATAGAAAACACCCCTTAGCCACCCAATCTAATATTCGAAGGGAGACTCATCAATTCCTTTTTATTATAGTCTATAACGACTTAACCTGCATAGCGTTCAACGATAATTTTTTCCCAATATCATTGAGACATTACTTTTTGAAAGTGAGAAAGCAAAATTATTGTTCCACCGAAAATTGAATATCATGTAATATCAAATACAATTATGCTGAAATAAGGCCTACAACAAACGTAAATATTAATGTTAAAAATAATTACCTTACGCATTTTAGATTTCGTGCATAATTCCCATGACATGATTATGAAAGATAATAAATGTGACTGTTTTCTGTAAACAACTTTCTATCTTCAGAAGACGAAAAAAGAATGACAAAGCTCATTGATTCATTGAATAATTAATTGTATGATTACAATAGTCACATCAGTTATCATTTTAGACCATTTCGTGTAACGTTGGCAGTATCATCACATTGGTTTTAAAAAAAAAATGTTTTATTTTAACAACTTTCGATCTTCAGTAGACGAATCTCAAAAAACTTTGTATACGTCGACATAATGTCATGTCAAACAAGAACGCTCTGCTGTTCTCATATCATAGTTTCATATAATTCATAATGGCATTTTCATCAGAGGGCTACAAAATAAAAATCGTCATAACTGTTAGACCTCTACTGTAGATAGTTTTAATCTAAAGTGGACTAAAATAGAATTATATATATTGCCCCAATGAAATTTATTCTTCTTACAAAACAACAAAGTTACACAGTAGCTATCTCTAACATTATAGATTTGTGCATGATTTCATGGTATCAATGAACAATTCTTCTTTAATTTTAAATAATCTTTCTATATCTTCAGTAGACGTAACACACCAGTGTTTTAGTAGAGTTCCCCCTCGAGGCCATACACTAATCGTTTTGACTTCGGTCTCGGACCGAGTTACGTGCACAAAACCTATGGAAGGTAATATTTTCACCGGCCTCGTGACTTAAAACTGCCGGCCTCAACTACATCACTGAAAAAATAACAGCTTTCAATTACATCGCTACGTAATTGAAATATGCCTACCTTAACAGGTTTAATTCAAATTATGATCACTTTTAATGCTATTAAAAGTCATGAAAACGTGGTGTGAGTGCGACCTCTGATGGCATAGTCCGTTTAGCTGGCAAATAGTTCACAGTCCTCAGGGTAACGGTGTTAACTCTTAATGACGAGATGATGTAGGTCTATTTTCACGATTCAAGGTCCATTTCCACTGCCCTCTTAGCACTGTTCTCTTGTAGAGGTATACGGCTTATTTAATATTGCCAAGATGTCTCTGGGTTGTTTTTTAAATTCTTCTTGCACATTATTCCGTTGACTCATTTACAAAATAGTTACATTAAATGTGTCGTTAATCCACATCCTTGCTTCAGTTGTCATGATAATTATTATTTTCATTGCTCTATATTGTTATTTTTTATTTTTTCTGTCCAATGTTTTTCACATTCTTTCCAGGATCTTCTCGATTTGCACTTTTCCTAAAGTCCTCCTGAAAAACAGTTCTTCTAGATTCTCCGTACCGACTCGCTTCAGTGCGGGCATTGTGAGCAGCAGTTTGCCGAATCTCGCGGGACTCTCAGGATGCACGATATTCTCGTACTGCGCGAGAACCACCTGCGATTGGTCGCGAAAGAATTCCACCTTGCTTTTCTCTCGAAGCGTTCCTTTGGTATCTGTAGCATAGGGGAAATATAAGAAAATAAAAGATATAAATTATTGAAATGTTTTAAACTCATCTATTAGCCAATGAATGACTAACAAATTTAATAATTGATCTCCTCTATAGCACGTCTAAAAATAACAGTTACAGGTCAGGGAACATAAAAAGTCTTAAGACGAACTAATTAGAAGTTCAAATAAAAGTTAGATAAACAAACCTGTAGTAAGTGTTTGATTGTTACAGATATTTAATTAGCATTTGCTATATTATCAAAAAAGGGCACTGGACAACACGGGACATGGAAAAGGTTGGAATTAGGGAAGGAGGAAGACAACGAAAAAAACAGGGGTCAGAAGAAGGTTACAAGACCCAGAAACACTCAGGTACTCGCTCACTTCGCTCACTCGCATCTCGTCCTAATTGGGATAATGCTTCCCCCTTCGAAAAACTGGACTCACGTACGCTACGCCACCATGACCATTGTTAATTGGGCCTATACGGGCTTAATAAACCGTTTAAATTCACGCCCTCACCCCCTCCCCTGATATTCCTGGATTTACTACCAATCCTTACGGACTAAAGATCATTAACAAGGCTGTTTGGTAATTTCAAGTGCGCCTCACTGCATTTACGAGTCAGCGAACCACTCCGAACCCTCCTTCCCGACGAACGGCGAAGCCTGCACGCTCCCTCCGCTCTCAC
Source organism: Strongylocentrotus droebachiensis (assembly GCA_035222895.1). NCBI lineage: Eukaryota > Metazoa > Echinodermata > Echinoidea > Camarodonta > Strongylocentrotidae > Strongylocentrotus > Strongylocentrotus droebachiensis. Next base: position 525,278 of record JAVYIG010000449.1, read on the forward strand.
TCTCACTCGCGCGCGCTGCGATCCTCAATGCAGCAGGCGATAAAAAGCGGCGGAAATTCAACTTGGCTGAATCAATATCGGCGGCAGGTCGCCTGCTTGTATTTCTAAAAGAACTTGTCAGTATTGGCGATGGTAGTTTACTCTATCACTGAGAAATGTTTAATTTATCAAAAATCAGTTGTGAGGAAATAATCCTTGGTTTCGACCACCTAGCGAAAACATATATAGGAGTAATGCATTGTATTGGTAAATGGCGCATGCATAGAAACTAGTTTGGTTATTACGAACCCCGAGCTCAATATTTCAATATCATGAAGATTTTCTTTCCGTTAGTTAAAAGAGAACGATTCCCTCAGGTAAAGTGAACTCGTGGGTTCTCAGGCTTTGGGTTCGTAATCGTATCGTATCTTAAATACCAGGATTTTTTGCTTTTGAAAATATTTTATTTTAAGACTTCAAAAAGGCTCTCCATAATGTTTAAGTCCAACTTAGAGTTAAGTTCGACTTAAAATCTTTGTTAAACACCCCTTGGTTTAAAAAAGAACTATTGCCTCAAGGAAAGCGAACAAAATATTGCGAATATTGAGGGTTCGTAATCGTATCGTCATATCTTGAATGCCAGCATGCGCCCCCCTCTCCTACATACACACACACATACATACGCACACAACTGGACATTAACCATGCCACTATCCGTATCAGTGGCTGATTATTCTGACATGTCTGAAGTAAGGTAACTATTGATTATCTTATCTGGTTTAAAGGGAACAGTTGCTTCAAGAAATGAGATGAATATTGATTGTTTTACCTGGTTTAAAGAGAACGGTCGCCTCAAGGCAAGTGAACTGGAAATTGCTAAGATTAAGGGTTCGTAATCGAACTGTGATATCTTGAATGCCAGTATACCCCCACGCAGAAGTACATCAAATGGACATTAACTGCCATGCCAATATCGGTATCAGTGACTGATTATTTTGACGTGTCTGAAGTAAGGTAAATATTGATTGTCGTACCTGGTTTAAAGAGAACGATCGCCTTAAGGGAGATGAACTGGAAATTTCTAAGATTAAGGGTTCGTAATCGTACTGTGATATGTTGAATGCCAGTAACCCCCACGCACACGCACACACGCACACAACTGGACATTTGCAATGCCACTATCGGTATCAGTGCCTGATTATTTTGACATGTCTAAAGTAAGATGGATATTGATTGTCGTACCTGGTTTAACGAGAACGATTGCCTTGAGGAAAGCGAACTCGTGCATGCTAAGTTTAAGGGTTCGTACTCGTATTGATATTTCCTAGATGTCAGTAAGCCCCCCCCCCCTTTCCAACAACTAAACATGATTGTAATACTCCACCTTCTGAATACAAATTTGATACTGGCATTTATAAAGTAAGATGCCTTCAAGATAAAGTTGAGTTCTGGTCATGCGATTGCATTGTGAAAGAAACGTTGTGAAATCGATCAGAAGATTGATCATCTAGCATTTAAGTATTGGTGTGTACTGCAAGGTTCTGGAATCATCAAAAGGATAAGAAATTCAGCCCAGTCTTGGTAAAGTTACAAGCACTGTACACAGAAAGATGTATATGGGACTACACGAACATGTGGCATAAAAATCCGTCCCGATTTGTATGATGTAACATGCCATATTTAGAATTTTAAGGCATTTGAAAAGCCATGCTTTTCAGCTAACATTTTTTATCTGATTTTCTTGCACATACTAACTTGCATAATTCAATGATAACGCTCACAAATTATTTTTCATCTCTTCCCAGAACTCAACCTTCTCTTTAAGAAGTAAGATTGATATTGATTGTCTTACCTGGTTTAAAGAGAACGATTGCCTCCAGGAAAGCGAACTCGTGCGTGCTAAGGTTCAGGGTTCGTAGTCGTACTGTGATCTCTTGGATGTCATCCACGACTTCGCTCTTTCGACGAGTCGCGCCCTGCAATATTAGAGAAAATAGAAGGAGTATGAAAAAAATCAATTTAAAAGGAGATAACTAATTAATGACGAATGAATTGAAGAGACAAATAAAATAAGTAAAGTAAATAGAAGTGTAAAGCAACATCTATTCACATGTGATTTTGAGTAGAATACTTTCCACTTTTTATATAGTGTGTATTTGTAAGGCTTGTACGTTTTTTTTCTTTTTTTTTCTGTTATACCAGTTTTTCTCTGGGGCAAAATAAGTTTATGTAATTGCAAATCTTTATTAGGTTCATCAAATTTTTAACAATTATTTGGGTTTCTATAACTTTCCCCTTTTCCATTATCGTTTAATATTTTAATGTACTTATGTATATTCTAGTGAAATATTTTGCATGTTATTTACAGTACCTTTTGAAAATGTATGTGTTCTTGTAATATGATTTTTATGGAAACGAATAAACTTAATTGAATTGAATTGAATTGAAATACTATTTTCAATTATCAATTTCCTTACTTCTAATTACGTTGGGTTCTATTAATTCACATTCTTTTTTTTTTTATCTAAGCCTATGTTACGTTAAATCTGCTTTCCATCCCATAAAAGTGAAATCATTCGATTGCGTCAAAGACATGCAGTACAAAATAATAACAATTAAGATACAAATGAAATAGATTTTTAATTTTAATAGACCTTACACTTATGGCAGTCAGGAGCGTCAAAATAACATTTTGAAAGTGTGTGTTAATTGAAAGAAAATAATAAGAAGAAGAGAGTAAAGCTATCACACGATGACGAGCTTAAATTTTCCTCTCCATGCGTAAAACATGGTTTCTGTTTTTTTCGGGGTTCAATGTTGATAAATTGATATTTATTTTCATATCAAACTGAAACTAGACCATTTGGTGCACTTACTTTTGAGTCTGTTTCTGTCTTCGCATCGTCCATTCGTAGGTGGGAGTGGCTTAGCAGAGCGCAGAAGTCTGCGGGGGGCCAGTAGGCGGCGTGTAGCAAGAATAGCTCCGCCCAACATTCCTGTAATAGGCTATTTTGGTCCCATGGGTCTAACGCCCTGTGAAGAAAAAAAAACATTGACATTTTCATCATAACTACAATTTCATTGCAAATTTGTTTACGTCTGTACATCTTGTAAATACATAAATTCCTATTTATTCATAATAGAAATAACAAATATTTCACAATTACAATATTCACATCCTGAAACTTTTGTGACTGGAATTTGGTACTTGATAGGATTCCCCCAAAAGACGCCGTATATGTGTTTAAACTGTGTCGTTTGCCAAATGAATGGAAAATTTGTTGTATTCACTGAAATGTTGTAAGGAATATTGCGCATATCTATTTTAGACATCTTTAGCAAAGAACACAGCTCCATTCAATTTGTAGTCAGTTAATAATTGGGATATGCAGAGAATTAATACTATTTCACTCAAATAAATGGTTTATATCAATATTCTAACTTCCAAAGTGATATGAAAGATGGTATATACGATCAGGATGTCACCTTTATTATATTTAAAAAAACCAATAGGTAAGGAGGAAGTGGATATGCATTTTGCGGTCTCATATTCAGGAGAGAAAGATGTAACAAGGAGAATGTAAATTTAGAGTTGTAAAGTAATCATTCAAATTAAAATCATAGCCAAATTCACTCATTCGTGAAAAATGAGAAACGAATAGACAAGTAAAGGCAAAGAAGGAAATAAATAACAGTGCACATTTACGCCAAGGCGTATCATTTTATTCAACGTATCATGAACCATGGGCTTGATATCATTCGCTGAGATATATTGGTAATAACAAGGGAATAAAGAACAATTGAAGTTATACAATTATCACGACATCGTCAACGATCTCGACAACCACTCACCTGAACGGTTGAACTGATTTCGACGTCCTCAGCGCATGAATAATGATCTGGGTAGCGGCTTCTTCGATGGCTGATGCGCCCGAGAGTCGGGGAGAGGTGCACATAGCGAGAGGGAAGTTGGCTGCGAGCATGGGAGAACGAGGCAGCCACGGGACAAGTTGGGGCGGGCTAGCAGCGGGAACCGAGGAGGTAGAGCTCCGCTCGGATACAGAGCTGACTGGGCTTGTACTAGCTCCTGTATTGGTGAGAAGTAAACAACAAAAAGTCCTTAATCATTATTTTATTTCAGTCATTCTTGTGAGATCTTATCCTAGAACCATTAATAATCATTGTTAGAAATGAAAATTATAGAACAGGTCCTTTCACTTTCATTTGATTTATGTTTGTTACACCTTCTTGTTTCGTCTGATCAAATTGAAATAAATTGGCCTTCTTAACTGGTATAATAATTTGTGTAATCAATGCGTTTGTGGTAACAAAAAAGTAACACTAATATTACACAATCAGTAATTCGGTCATGATCGTAATTTTCCATATGAAGGCATTAAATGTAAACAAAAATCACGTTCAAATTTGAATTATTCAACTCCAGTAAATACTAAATACACGATCACATTCCTTGACAGTCTTTGGAGATGTATACATAACAATACGTAGATTTAAATAATATTGAAATACTAAAATAGTTGAGGGACAAAATGAGGGACGAAAAGCAATTGTCATATTTTGTTACGTCACGCAAGAAACATTTAAAATAACTGAATGACATGAAAAAGACGTGAAACTATTGATTTGACTGGTTTGTAAAATTCCTACACGAATATTGATTATCAACTAGTTAAAAACTGCATCTCCTCAGATTCTATCATGTAATTTAATCATTATTATTGATCTGTCTGTGTTTTACATTTTGATTTGTGTGTATGCCCCTCCCTCTTCGTGCCCCTCTCTTCAATCTATCTATCGCTCTCTCCCTCTCACTCTCTCTCTCTCTCTTTTTCTTTGTATGTGTCGGTTGCTCGAGCATCCTCTCAATTGCTACCGTCTCCTCCTCTTCCTCTACCTCTTCCTCTCCCCCTCCTTTTATCAATATTTAATTGCTTGTTACGCGCCGAAAGTGGATATCAAACAAACTTTGTTTTTTAGTCGAGTGGTATGAAAGCAAACGGTTTAAATCAACAGTCGCTGAGAAAATAAAAGATCTCGCTTCGTGTAACAAGTCGAAATGTGATAATGCCTTTGACCATCGAGCTGGCTTAATGCGTTTATATTGGCTCGCCTAAGATAGATAGAAGAGTGAGGATGATATTGTTTAAGGAAATGGAAAGTAAAGAGAGATGATGTTTGTAACTGTGCGTTAGGAAAAGAGAGAGAGAGAGAGAGAGAGAGAGAGAGCGAGCGAGAGAGAGAGAGAAACGGAAAGACACGCAAAGAGACAGAGGCATAGACGGTGAAAGAGGGAGAGAAAGGGAGAGATAGAAATATCAACTATAAAAGGGGAAAAGAGGGACTCGGGAGAAAGACGGAGAGAAAGAGAGATATAGAAACAGAGAAGGGGATAAGTGGAGAGTGAGCCCCTACCAACAAAAAGAGACGAAAATAGGAAGAGATTTAAAATATATATATAATGCAAAGGGAGAGAGAGAAATAAAAAGACAGATAACTAGTCAGAGGGAGATAATATAAATAAAGAACGGCAAACAGGTTAGAAGCAGAAAGAGAGAGAGAGAGGGGAAAGAGAGAGAGAGAGGAGTGAGCAAGATACTAAGAGAAAGATAAATATAAAGATACAGAGAAATAGAGAGAGTGAGAAAGAAACAGAGAGAGAGAGAGCAGAGAGACAGAGTAAGAAATTAAGAGGAAGAGCAAGAGAGATAGAGAGAGAGAGAGAGTGGTGAGAACAAAACCTAATCATTTTCTCTCGCCTCTCATCTCATCTCATCCTCGGCCCCTTTACCGTAGAGCATCTCCTGAGTAAATACTCCGTTCGGGGCTCGCCTCCAAACTTTTCTTGGCTAAACCCATCTTCATCTTCGATAAACTTGATTAGACCAATAATCACTGCGGTCTATGATGCTGCGAACGAGGGATGCATGAAAATTACTTGAGGGAGAGAAGGGCGGGGTGCCGAGGAAGAGAGTAGAAGGGAGGGGGAGACAGAGAGAGAGAAAGAGAGAGTGAGAGAGAGAGGGGGATATGGGAGGGGTGAGTGAGAGAAAGAGTAAAAGGGAATAGACAATGGGAGAGAGAAAAAGAAGAGATCCATATATAATAATGGAGAGAAGTAAGATAGGACAAATAGCAAAAGAGTAAAGAAGAGAGAAAGAGGAGAGAGGGGGAGAGGAGAGAGAAAGAGAGAGAGAGAGAGAGGGAGAGGGAGAAAAGGAGAGAAGGGACAAGAGCGAGAAAATGTTTTAAGGTAGACCAAACAGAGAGGGGGTATAACTTACAAAATAATAAAGATATGCAAAAACAACAATAAAACATAAGGACGAAAAGCAGTAGATAAATAAAACTAGAAGAAAATGGAGGCGGTAAAACGTGGGAGAAGGGAGATTCAAAAACTGAAAACACACATACACACACACACGAATAATGAATAATTATGGAAATATATATGAATCATAAAGAGGAGAGCTGGGAAAACTAAAAGGTATTTCAGAATTAAACATGACGATTGGAGTGCTTGACTTAGCTCTAAAGAAGGCAAATGGAGAATAAGGGAGAAACAGGGTACATCATAAGTTGCAGGAGGTGTGAATTGCCAGATGCAAAAAGTGAAGTAGACATTCTCCAAAGAAGAAGAGATGAAATGGACGGATAGATGGATGGAGAGATAAAGAGAGAGAGAGAGAGAGTGTGAGAATATTGAGAAAATGAAAATACCGATGCTGCACCCTAAACAGCAAAAGTAAAAAAGATCGATAAACCAAACTCGTAAAATCTTATTATCCATATCGCCTGGGAGCGGGAACTATTTTTCCAGCGGATCAATAAGCAAGTACACGCCGTCAATCAGGTTTTGATTGTTCGCAGCAGCTTTCCTCTTCATCATTTTTTAGACCATCCTTATGTTTTTGGCTTTAAATCGCTGGTCCCTTCGCAACTTAGGGGCCCTGGTTTTTTAACTCGCGTCTGTTTTCCAGTGACGGATGGCCGTGCCTCGACATTGATTAGTTGTCAGCGCCGAGCTTGTTCAGATGCTCTCTGATGTTGGTCAGTCGCAGAGCTCGATGTATCGGTGACCAGGCGAAGTTAGCAAGACGGTTGGTGATGCGCGCCGGTGTTCGATCTTTGTTGTCAGGTCTTTGCCGCCGGAGATCGCGAGCGAGAGGAGGGATGCAGATCGAAAGACAGAGGGAATGTGGGGATTCGTGATGAGAGGTTAAGGAAACAGTGTGTGAGAAGATGAAGATAGGAGATAATAATTACGTAATGATGATGATTATCAAGAGGAAAGTTTAAATGAGGGAGAGATATGAATTGTAGAGATAGAGGAGACGACGGTTGAAAACCACAAGCGCTCAAACGACAATGGATGGAAAAGTTATAATGTCAAAGAGCAGACTGAGAACATATCTGTCTATGATCGGAGAATGGATCATTGCAAAACATACATGTAGACAACACAATAAAATAACAATTGGTGATAGATAAAATAGACAAATTAGGGGGAAATATTGACACACAGAGAGACAGCAAAGTAGATAATTAATCAAATAGATATGTAGGTACTGTAGAGAATCGATAGATAAATGGATACATAGAAGAATACACAGATAGACGAATATAATTATGGATAGATAGACAGATATAAAGATAGACTGGTACTTGCGATAACGCATATATGTAAAGATATCTAAAACATACACACAGAATATTGGATGAGTAAGTTTAGGAATAATGAATATAATATACGAGAGTATGATGACAAGAACCGTCCGTCACTATCATGACGTAATAATGAGGTTAATGACGACAATGATGACGATGAGGAGGAGGAGTAGGAGGAGGAGGAGGAGGGGGCAATAATAATGCGACTGCTTACTGGAGATAATAATGACGATTATAAGTTAAGTATACTTTCGGTAAAATCATAACGTCGGGTGTTATTTATGTTTCTCTCTCCATCTTGGAGTAATTCTCGTTTGTCACAAATAATATGATCGCTTTGGACATTGAAATATATGACAGTAAAGAATGGGAAAATTAAACTAATGGACATATTATATAGTCTTTTAGAGAAAACAAGACTATCTTTCCTTTTTCTTTCTCTCAAAACTCTTTAAACCTAGCAAGTAATTATAGCAAGGCATTCTAGGGAGCGAATTAATAGATTTTATACATATTTAGACCATTTTTCTAATATTTCATCTTCATCCATAATTATAAATTTTAAGCTATCCTTAGCTTTGAACCCATTTTGAGCGCATATCCTTTTTACCTACTACTTTTTTGATTATCTTATACATAATAATATGGCACTGCGTTTATTTGTTTTCTATTTCCTCTCATTACTCATTGATCCATTTGTCTTTTGCTTCATTGCATTTCTTTGCTTTATTTCTTCATCCAAGTTTTTTGTTTGTTCTCCTTGCTTCCATCACATCTAGAATATCCTGTGTTATTCCTTGTTGTGAGTTGTCTTTATAGGAATGTGAATGAAACTATGTTTGTTGTTTCTTCTAAACAAACTTTCAGGCCTATAACAAGCATCGATATTGAGGCATTCTAAGTAGAGAATTATATTTCTTGTCTTTCTATGGATACCATTCTTGCTTTCTTTACAAATCCTCAGCCTAAAAAAAAATCGACGATAATGATTGAAATTTATGACATGGTCTTTTGAAGAAGATCATCCATGCATCTTCTTCTAAAAATCTTCAAACCCACATAGGTAGGCATTTCAAGCAGCAGACAAAATTGCTGGTAGGTAGGAGACAATCTTTGCTTTTTCTTTTATACAATCTTCAGACCTCACCATCAACGAAAGCAAGACATTCTAAGAAAATGACAGATTTATCTGGTCTTTCGATGGAGACTATCCCTGCCTTTTCTCCTAAAAACCTTCCCGTTTTTAGCCTCCTGATCTTCACTCAAACCAATCGATCGGAAAACGGTGAATTATTCAAGTTTCTGGCAGCTCGCGTCATTGTGGCTCACTTATTGAAAGGCAAGGTATATGGTGGGGGTAGACGCTTATCTTTACTTAACCTTTTAGCAGCCGGGCTCTCGCGGGCAAACACATCCATTAATGTCCCCCGGAGCTGTGGGGGTTAAGACAATCGCGATGTCTCTATTTTTCTGTTTTGCTAGAGATTGAGAGAAGGCACTGTTTCGTCATGAATAATTCAGATTTTTAGACTTTGATGGCCGTAGCACTTTTGAGCAAATGTGATCTAAGAATGGTGGGAGATGGGAAGGGGGTTTGCAAGGGTCCCGCTCACATAGAGATTTTCACTCTAGAATACGTATGTTTGGGTCGTAAAAAGTGCCCAATATTGAGTAAATTTTAACCGATTGGGGGCACATTAAAACCCAAATCTTATTTCCAGCAGATATGCAAGTTCCCTTGAAACTCAACATTGGTTAAAGTTTTACTCAACTGTTTTATAGGAATATCTGATTTTCATTGATGTCTTTGATGTTTAATGTTTCATTTTTACGTTTATTTATGTCTCCATTGTTGTAACATGACATAATCAGTCTTCAAACTACAGGCAGGTACATGTAGCATATTTTATTATTATTTGTGATGGTTTAATACTATTAAAACCCAAAAGGATGACAACAATGACTGGATGAATAAAGTGTTAAAGAGGTGATTACATTCCTGTTTTGAAAGTTTAATCCGTGAAATCATAAATTCGCGAGGCCTGTGGTATTGTGTTAAAAGGTTTCATCAAGATGATCGAAATGAAAGACCAAACAAAAGGCAATATGATCACTACTCCTTCTCTTCCTCCTCCGCCCACATATTATAACATGAAATAATGTCTTGGTGGGCCCCTACATTGAGCGACAGAGTGAAAGTTTGGGGAAACTCAAAATCCAAAATGAAGGAATTTATGTCCTTGTAGTTGGGGAAATTGGTGACGGAGTGGAAGTTTGTGTCGTGTGAAATTGCTAAACTCACCCGCCCCCACACCTTCAATAGGAAAGATACAGTGTCTCGCTCGGCCCCTAGTTTTAGGAATGGCGACATAGTGACAGTTTGGGGGCGACTCAAAGTGTTATTCTCATCCCCCTTTCCCTCTCAATACGAAAGGAATGATACCTTGTTCCGCCTGGTTTGAGAAATGGCGACAGAGTGTCACTTTGGGGCGACTTGAATTGTGGCTCACCGCGTCAGAGAGAGAGACAGAGTCAACAAGTTGCTTTTTTGTTTCCTCTCTTTCTTTTCGATGTGATTTAATCCAGCGAATGCTTGAGAAAACTTATGGTTTGCAATCGAGAGTGTGATACTTCAAGGAATAATTTAAAGTAAATTTTCACTTCAAAGCGTCAGAGAGATGGATATAGAGTCAAAACGTTGGCTCACTATAAATCTCTCTTTCGTTTCGAGGTGAGTTAGCCCACCGAACGCTTGAGAAGACATATGGTTCGCAAGCGAGAGTGTGATAGTTGAAATGATAATTTATAGTAAATGTTCACTTTACAGCGGCAGAGAGATAGAGAGGGTGAGAGAGAGAAATAGGGATATAGAGCGAGACAACAAATTGGCTCACTGTAATTTCTCTTTCATTTCGAGGTGATTTAACCCAGTGTGAAAGGACTCAAAGGAGAGTGTGATAGTTCAAAGACTTTAAAGGTAATACAAAGTTTTGGTATAGGGTCATGAATTGGGTTCAAATGAACATATTGGAAGCATATGCGATCCTACAATATTTAGTGATCATTGTCGCCGTTGAAATTGAGTCTAAAGTTATGAAATTGTAAATAATAAACTCTTTATGTTGTATAGCTCCCTCTCAAGGTCAAGATATTAATTAAGCTATAAAACAATATTTCTTGACTAAAATCGATCAATTAGCGATTCCCGTTTGGAAATTATGTATCACAACTACATCTTCTGAGATTTCCATGGTCGCAGCTACCACTGTACGGCCGTAGGCGCTATTTGAAATTTATCGAAATTTACCGGGAGCACCGGTAAATTGTTATATTCAATTTTTCTCGAAAGCAGAAGTGTTTTAGAGGCTAAAATTTCTAGTGCTTATAATACATCCACAGGGGCATCCAAATATATCAAAATTGTAAAGAATCACTATCCACCCGATTTCCAAAATTTCCCAAAACTTTGTAATACCTTTAAGAGAATTGTTCAGTTTGCAGGTTGTATGGAGGAAAGATTATCCGTGATTAATGGTAAGTTTCGCAAAACAGAATCATCTAAATAGTTTACACTATTAATGTTGAAGGGCTCAAGAGCAACTGCATTGTTTGTTAAACCGGAGCACCGGTAAATTGTTATATTCAATTTTTCTCGAAAGCAGAAGTGTTTTAGAGGCTAAAATTTCTAGTGCTTATAATACATCCACAGGGGCATCCAAATATATCAAAATTGTAAAGAATCACTATCCACCCGATTTCCAAAATTTCCCAAAACTTTGTAATACCTTTAAGAGAATTGTTCAGTTTGCAGGTTGTATGGAGGAAAGATTATCCGTGATTAATGGTAAGTTTCGCAAAACAGAATCATCTAAATAGTTTACACTATTAATGTTGAAGGGCTCAAGAGCAACTGCATTGTTTGTTAAAAACGCAGATGAAAGTTCGCTGCTTGAAAAAATAATAGGTTTAAGCAAAAATTAACATGGTTCGATAATTTTGCCTAAATCTATCATTCATAGCAGGCAGTTTGCTGAAGAACTTCGAAAACTGAAGAAAAAAGATTAGGAGTATTGCGATTCGCTACAATGTCACAGTTTATACTTGTTTTACTTTTTAATGCAGTTATCATCGTTGACATGCTTGTTCTGTTTCCTCTTAAATAGGTTCCCCGGCAATATTTCCATAATGCATATACATAATACTCTTTCAGATGAAAAAGACAAGTTTCTTCGTCCGCTCACTGCTTTATTTCCCATTTTAATATCTGCCCCTTACTCTCCGTCTCTGCCTCAGTCTTTTTGTTCTCTCTCTCTCTCTCTCGCTGTCTCTGTCTCTCTCTTTCCTGTTTTCATTTTGGTGCTCATTCTCATCATCTTTCTTTTCTGCTTTCCTCTCTCGTTACTCTCCATTTCTCTCTTTACCCATCCTCCTCAATCCCAATCCCTTTTTCCCGCTCTTGGCAAATATTATGGAACATTCAAAGTGTGGCGATATTGATAAACATCGAACCTCTATCAAGTATATAAAACCATTTGAGCTACAGTCATTAAAACAGATGAGAGCGAACACACGGTCGAAGAATAAACTTGCAATTGTTCTAAAAATAAAGTTGCTCGATTTGTTATTTTTTCTGATATATTCAAAATGCTTTTACTTCGTTTTAATGACATACCTGTATTATCATCGGATCTCATTGCAGCAGCTTGAGTCAGGTGAGCTGCCGCAGCGCTCTGGGTAGAGAAGACAGCGATGTGCCGCTCAAGTCCACCACCCTCACCCCGAGCCGCTGCTGCTGCTGCCGCCGCGGCCGCCATGGGCGGTAGGTGGAACTGGAATTGCAGACCTGGAAAGTGGGCGTGGCTAGCCAGCATCGGGACCCGCCCACCGTGTCCACTTCGCACAGGCACGACCCGAAAGGCGCTACCACTGGGAGACATGGCGTCGAGGTCGGCAGCAGCGAAAGGGGAGTGTTTGTGTTGGTTGGTGTTCCATGGTTGGAATGGGCGGAAAGAGGCTTTCGAGCCCCCGCCTCCGGCCCGGCGGAGATCAGAAGGGCGTCCGCTGGCGGAGCAGTGGCCTGCCTTGACTTGCTGTTGGGGCTTCTTCTTACGTGGCCCTCTCTCTTCTTGAACAGCTAAATGAAAGAAAGAGAAGATAAAGAGAAAAAATAATGTTAACACCGCAAGTTGTCATAACAATGTATATACTGACCACTGGGATAATCACATCACTATCAGTATATCTTTTGTAGTATGATATTTTTTTAATTTTTGTTTACTACAAGCAAAATGATGCGACGAAGATGTAGGTTCTGTTTCTTACAGCCTTCAAATTTATTTCGTAGGGAAAATTTAGTCCATTCATTTGGACTTTTTCAAGCCAAGTTTCATCGAGCAGTTTCTTGCTGTCTGCTGCAATTTTGTTTGTTATTATATCGTCATTATATCAATGTATTTATTAATACGTTTGAAGTCGTATATCAAACGTCGTCACGAATTATCATCACCATCGCATTAAATATTTGTGGAAATGCGTGAACGTCATGATCATTCATTTCGTCATCACAATCATCTTCTTCTTTCATAATAGCTCTGCATTATTCATGGTTTGCTCTTTAATCTACGTCCTTTGCTTTTCACATATTAATTTTTTTTAAACTCCCACTCGATTTACTGAATAGAAGGTTAAGTCTTGCATGGTTTCGATGACAGATAAAAAAAAAATTGTGGGTTTTCGCCTTAAGTTGTTTTACTCTGACGTGGAAAGATGTCATAGTAGCAATATTCCATGAAAAGTATCAATATTAAAGTACTCCCACATTTTAAATTGTCTCTTTGGAGCGAAAAGGCCTCCAAACAGACTTTTCATGACAATATTCATGGTAAATTTGAACCAAACTTTCCGACCAAGTGTATGCGTGTGTTTGTGGGGGGGGGGGGGGGGGGGGGGGGCTGATCCTTAGAGTCTGTCTTGTATCCGTGTGTGGTGCTTTTCACTATTTGTAGTTTTCGTTATTTTGTTATAATTCTAAGAAGCATTAACCAATTACATTTTTTCTTGTTTGCCACATAATCCAACATTTCCAATAAATTCTTGCTAGTATCTGTCATCATAATAGTGTGATAAATACTTAATTGCTCATGCTCAAATAAATTAAAAGTGGTTAAACTATAATTTTCCACGTCATTTGGGTGTGGTGAGCGATATTCCATTATAATGTCGTCATCGGACATGCATGGCTTCATTTTAATCAAACCTCGTTGATGATTACATCATCAAGGTTTTGAATCAAGAAGGTTTGACGACATCGAAAACAATTGGAATTGTGAAACGTCATATTGAAGGCAAGGATCCATCAGCATCCATCACGGATTCTGGTATTTTGACAATTTTTTTATGAAACATCAAAGTTTATCAAACTATCCACCCCCTCTCTTAGCCCTAATCATGACGTTTTTATGATTCTAAATGTTTCTAAATCAAGCAAAATGTGGAGGATACGCTAGTCGATATTTGTCGGTATTCCTTTAATAGTTAGTGCACATTTTGTTTGATTTAAGGGCATGTCTGGTTTCCTATGCCATGTTTTCCTATCTCCAAATTAAAGTGGAAGGCTGAAAATATGCATTGCGCATGCTCGATTTGATAACAAAATATTGGCCCCTCTCCCGCAGTTTATTCCGTTTTATTTCTCGCTGTTATTTTAACGTTTAAATCTTATTTGAAGGTACCATGATATCTCTCCTGCTTTTTAATTTCTTTTTCTTCTCTTAATGTGTTACCACACCTTGTATTCACCCCTCGATTTCCGAATGTTTTGTTAAGTGTCATATTTCCTGCTCTAATTCATTATTAACAGTATTAACAATGTTCTTGTATTTCTTCGGAGTTATAATGAGTCTGATCGAGTCCTTCCTTACGACGGGAATTATTTTTGTTTTGCTTTATAAATATATATATATATAAAGCAGCCATTAAAGGATGGTGGATTAATTCAATACCAATGTTAACGAGTCGAACTTGACTTAATTTACTTTTATGAGGAACCCCCCAAACAGTCAAGAGTGCGAGTACGATGCACCCGGCAGTTAGGGGAGCGGCGACGTTATAAACCCCTGATGCCTGGTTCTCCGCGGGTTTTTTCATTAAACGTGCCAACCCCTATTGTGTAGGGAGCAGGTCATAGGTGCGTAGGGGCGCGTCGCGGCGTGAATAGTTGTACACACAAGTCGTTTGTATCAGGACACCATTTTAATAAATCTAGCCTGGTAAAAAATAGATTGTGCCTGTCCCCGAAAGGAAATGTAATAATAAACCACCGACCGTTTACAGTGGGGCAGGGCTGGAAATGGCTGACGACATAATATGGGATGGCGTTTAGGCCAAGCCGGCCGAGGCAGTGGCGTAAAAAACGCCTCAGTTCACGATTAGCAAGAGGAAACCGGATACAGTTAATGCAGCGGCTGTGTAAATGTCGCCAGGGCAAGACCGGCTTTGTTCCTTACAGCGATGGTATGGTGCCTCGATTAATACTGATAATGACAACATGTGCTGTATATATTGGACCTTGTTTCGCTCGAACTGTTCTCATTTCTTTGATTTTGTTCAGTTTACTTACTCCAAGTCCGTCGACAAAAGCCGCCCATGCCATGCGCACGCGCCAGTGTCAATGGCCACTTATTGCGAACAATAGCAGAGCCCTACCCGTCCACAAATACCCGCCGACTTTTTACCGCGTAACCTCTTGAAGGCTTGCATCCTAACTGCACCGTTCCGTATTAAACTTATCTCATTGTTCCGCTGGTGTATCAAATTATCCACAACCCTCAGAAGAGGCGAAGGGTCCTCTAAACTCACGCCGTGTTTACAACCAGCAGCGCAGGCCAAATTACATCTCACAATGCTTTTCTATTTTCAAAAGATTGTTTGCTCTCAAACGCGAGGTATGCGGTGGATATATAAGTCGCCGCGATTCGCGTGTGCATGCATGCGCGCGCGCGTCGCGGCTTAACCCCAAACTGCGGAGCGAGCCAGGAGCTTAACGCTGGTTGATTTTTAGACTTCGGAAAGAGAGCGTAAAAGGGGATCTCTTTTAAAACTCTTAAGATCTATTGTGTACCCACCACGTGTAAGTCGCACCCTTCATAAAATAGTCTCCTGGTGACGGAGAACCTCGCACAAGTCTGGGAAGAAAAGAATCGTTTCTTGTTACCCATTTGACTTTGGTTTGTAGTACCGCCTGTTTAAGCAAGAGTCAGCCCGCAATGTACGCTCTTGTTAAAGTCGTGTGCTGGGTAAAATTGGGGCATTGTTCGGCAGCATTGTGAGGGAGAACTAAGTCAAAATCCCTGCAATAACATGGAAATCTATTAGTATCAAGCGTCAAGGAACAGAACAGCAAGGTTCTATAGCACCAGTCAGTGTTAGATTTAGTAGGGCAAGCTCCAGTGTTTGGCATAATGGGAGAGCATGATGACTGCGACTATGTTCGGAGTTCGTTGTCATGGTAACAGGATGACTTTTTGAGGCGGGCGTTGCACATTCAATTTGCTTCCGTATTGATCAATCACACTTGAACAATCTTCCTGCAAGTTCAAATAAAAGCTTGCGGAGGCTTGCATGATGATAGAGGTAATAATCAGATAACTAACTGATCTGAACAAAGAGTACTAATTCTTAAATGTTTTTTTTTTTGTAGATTTGGGACATCTTACGTTTACTAAAACAACATCACCACGATAACTGTCAATGACGATACACCCTTTTTAAAAGAAACTATTATAGGTAAAACTACCAGAATTGGAACCTTTCTTTATAGAATAATCGGTATCAATCATAGAAGTAGGTAGAAAGAAGAGAACGAATGAGGAGGAAAATAATCAGATAGGGTTCAAAAAGGGTTCTTTAAATTGTATTATTCTTTTTCGCTGGCAAGACTGGGTTGAATATCAAAAGAGATAACAAGGAAATTAGCCATATCAAATAGAATCAAAGATCACGTCTAAGGAAAGTGTCTCGACCATCACCCTGTAGATGATTATGTCATAAAACTAATATTTTGTTCAACACTGATTCGAATTATCTTCCTTAATTTGTTATCATTCGAGAAGATGAATACAACAATGATTTGAAAACACACATTTAAACTGATGATTAAGCCAACCAGAGTTGCTCTAACATCAAAATATACATAACGTCTGGGTAAACAGTGTATGTTTTTATAAGATATCCGCTCTAAGCGAATCGTTCTTGGTACTTAACACAATAGCTGAGCGAAACGCTACTAATAAAAAATACCCCATGAAGCCCGAGTATGAATACGACAGACCTAGTAAATGTTTTTCATCGGCGCGTGCGGATTTTGAAAGCAAAACTCATATTTGTCAGACGACAAATAGGTATCGATATTTAATGAAAAGTCCCGTCAGTTGCATAAATTCCAATTTCGATTGAACCTTTCTCAGCTTGAGAACATAAATTCCCATATTTGTACTTTTGGCTGATCTAATCGATAGCATAATGTCCCTCGGTAACGTCATAAAAAATTGTCAAGTTTCGCAATCTTACATTTTGTTTGAGATTATATTCTTTCATGCAGGCTTACTCGCCACAAGCTCATGCTTAATAGATTAATGCCTTTATTATATTGTTCATTTACTCTTCAAAATGATTTATGTCACTATGTGTAACTTTTATTATTTGAGTAATTTTATATACAAAAAAAAGGAATAAAATAAAATAATGTCACTTAGAAATTAATTAAAAATGAATAACAATTTCTAGCATGAAAGCACATCGTCCGCATCACAGGTAAGTTGAATATAGAAAAAAGGAACTTTCAAATGATATCATATGATCTAAACACCTTTTAAGTTTAGGACTACCAATGACTAACGTAGTAGAGTGGTTAGAATTATTGAAAAATAGATGAAAATTTCGAGGTAAGGGGGATACAAGACAAAAAGTTAAGACATAGACGAAGAACCAACAACTGTACATAATAATTATTGGCTGATACTCTTACCTATAAACTGACTTATGATAAAAACAATTTGAGTCTCTTTTTAAAACACTCCCCGTTAAAGATACAGCATGAAACGTATATCATCGATTATTGAATGCAATTTTCATATTTAGTCTTGAATTAAGTGTAAAATATGAGTTTTCAAATGTTTTTATTTCGTAACAAAGTGTTCAAAGTCTGGCAATTTCAAGATATTGACACGAACAGCTATTTTATCATTCAAATCATGAAATATTTTTACTTCTTGAAATAATGAATGTATACGAATTACATGAATAACATGGTAGAATTATGACCTTCTGAACAACAACAAAATAATGTAGAGAAAGAAGATAAAGTGTAACATTACCCTTTCCTACAGCAGACATGGCAAAAAGATTATAACGTTGCCATTCTCAAACACATTGAAAATCGTTTGCCAACACTTTCAAGGAATTAAAAAAGACAATTTTGACAGCCTTGTCCATCAGGTGTCGATTCGTGCACACATTTCGGTGATGTCAAAATACGCAATCCGAACACAATTTCTATGGAAGGTAAACGTACGAAGGGATTTAAAATGGCGCTTGAGTTGACTTTTTCGAACGCCTTTGCTATCGTGTTTGTGTACCGTATTTCAGAAGAGAATTCAATCCATTAAACTCACCTGACTTATTCATATTAACCGCAAAGCATTTCTTGAGCCGACAGTACGGACACCAGTTTCTCCTCGCCTTGTCTACCAGGCAGTTGCCTTTGCCAATGCACGTGTATCGCATATTCCTTCTGATGCTTCGCTTGAAGAAGCAGCTACATCCGTCGCAGCAGTAGACGCCGTAGTGCTTCCCGTAGCTTTTGTCGCCACACACCTTGCATGGGACGGGGTTGGGTAACGTCCGACCTGCATAAGGATATCAATGTTCAAAGATGAAGAAGAAAGATCTTAGCAATCGTGGCAAAGTGATTTATGAAAAGGCGATGAAGAATTTATTTTAAACGTATTATGATTGAATGATTTGGATAGAGTGATGCTTGACAAGAAGGACAACAAAATATATTTCAAACGTATGATTTGTTTGATTCGAGTGAAGTGAAAAGATGAAAAAGAGAAATAATTCAACATAACATTTGTAAGATTTGATGACTAAAGTAAGAAAAGACGAAGATGAAAATGTTTCTGATTTGTATATGATTGAGTGAAGTGATAGGTAAAACGAAAAGGAAACACATATTTTATGTATGATATGCCTATGCACAATAATATTGGAGTGGATTGAAAAGAAAAGAAAAAAGAAGCAATGTTCCAAAGTATGAATGTTAAGGAATGGGTAACGTGAACTGTCGAAAAAGAAAACGTTTCAAACGTGTCAGAATATGGCTTGTATTATTTGAGTGTTAAAAAGACGAAAAAGACTAAAGTATCAAACGTAGAATTTGTATGATTTCAGAAAATGAAAATACGAAGAAGGAAACGTTTCAAACGAATATCTGCCAAAGGACAGAGAAGAAAATCTATTTGTAAGTGCGACATAATGTTTTTAGTGGAAAGTTGGTAAAAAATTGAAAGCAGGAAATATTCTAAAGCGTAATTTGTGTCAATTGAGTTAAGTTGATTTCAAAAGGAATATGATTAGAGTGATCTCATGTATCAAAAGATGAATGTAGATACTTATAAAATCAAGTTATGAAAAAAGTTAACTTTCAAAATTCAAATTCTTGCTCCGTATATGAGTACATGTTTTACTTTTGTATTCGATTGAACCCAACTTAAAGTACTTCATGGTCCCGTTAGCACAGTTAACAGGGTTTGAATTCAAAAGTTACATCAAGTTTTAGTTTCGGTAACAAAACTTATTTCTCCAAAGCTCAAACATTTACATTCCCAAAATTTTGTTGTGTAATATGACATATTCCTTCATATAAAACAGGCAACAAAGCTCAATGTACAAGCATTCATGAAGCAAATACACTTTTTTAATTTACAAATGGATTTCACCTAGTAGCGCAAGGTTTCTCAAAAATTATAAGAGCATCACTGATACCATAAAATAAAAAACTGTTCTTATATTTTAACGCCAAACAACCTCGAAGGATAACAAATTACGATGTCATCAAAAAACCATACTAATTCACATGTATAATATGAAGCCCTTTGAAAGATATTAGTTTGAAATGAACTGTAAGCTATTTAAATGTATCATGTAAGAGCGAATATGCAGCTTTACAAATGAACATATTTTGTATGAATTCAATAAAATAATGTCAGCATGTATAAAGATTGATTTCTGCTACAAATTCAAGTTTTCTTATTTGTATTAAGCATACATACAAGGAATCATAGAAAATCTACCACTGTTTAATAAAGGATGACACAATCTTAACATTCTGTTATATGTAAGCAAGATATATTACTAAAAGTTACTTTTACTCAATGTTGACAGTTTTCCTGGATTTATTGTTTGTCCCTGTACCGCTATATGCAATTAACTTCTATTTGAACGTTTAATGCTTTCTAATGAGATGCTTGATTTGTGCTCTGTTGAAGTAAGTTAAAGAAGTTAAGTAACAATCAGAACATTGTGAAACCATATACTGCAAACTAAAATAATTTTACTTATTGTTGACAGTTTTCCTGGAATTGTTTTTTTCTTCCTGTACACCTCCTTGAATGCAATTAACTTCTATTCGACTGTTTATGCTGTCTAATGAGAGGATTAATTTGTCCTCTGTAGATAATTGTCAGTGATCTTCGCTATTCTTCTTTAAATCAAACCATTTTTGTTCGTCTTTCCAAAACTTTAAGACTTGGTAATTTCTTTCATATTAGGACTTTCGATTTTCAAACCATACATATTTCTAAGTTTAGAACAATTTCAAGAATCGTAAAGATATGTTTAAAAGATAAATAACTCTCATCCTACTTCAGAAGCTAAGAGAGATGGAACAAAATGCAATTTGATAGATAATTAAAAAAAATACTTACCCATTGTGGTGTTAAGAAAATAAATCCTGTATTAATGATGCTATCAAAATATGCTTCGGTAAAAATCCAGCTCGGAACAGGAAAAATACTCGTAAAGTTAGATGCAAACTTGCATTGCAATAAAACTCGTATTACGTCCAGCAAAGTAGTAATTCCTTAAAAGTTCTTTTCTTTTAGAGTTGTCAAAAGATGATACTGAGATATCTTGAAGTCGCAGCATCGAATAATTTGTCAAAGGGAGTGAAAACTCTGAAGTGAGCAAACTGAGGTGTTCGCAGACGATCAAAATTTATACGCTCCGCTTAGTTGAAAAGTTGCCGCGCGTGTGATGATGTCGTCCTTCGTCACTCCGTGGCGTCCTGCGCTGCAAGTCAGGGAGATCTAAATGACTCTCGCCCACTTTCTAGTTTGCTAATCCCTAAACCACGAGAAGACTTACGAAGATTAACGGGGTAGGGAGGAAGCTTGATGCTCAGCCGCTACTTTTTCTTCTCTCTCTCTCTCTCTCTCTCTCTCTCTCTCTCTCCGTCTTTCGCTTTCCCCTCTTCCTCTCTCTCTTGTTCAGATTTCGGTATCTGGAGCACCGAGTTACAGCCCTGCATTGCATCGGAAGGCGTCTTACCAGTTCGTTTTTATTCAAAGGCGTGAAGGTGCGAAGTGAGTGTGTGTGTGTGTGCGAGAGAGAGAGAGAGAGAGAGAGAGAGAGAGAGAGAGAGAAAGGGAGGCAAAGGAGAGAAGTGATTTGTTGAAGCTGTTTTCGTCAATGGATGAAAGTTTTCATACTGTGGGGCGGTCTGAATTATGCGGATCTCGTTTTTGTTGGTACACCCTCCGGATAATAAGGAATTCAAAAGGCTTGTCAAGCCCCGTCTCTCTCCCTCACTCTATCTTCTCTTTTCTTCTCTTCCCTTTCTATTATTTGTTCTTGTTGTATCCGTCTCTCTCTCTCTCTCCCTCTCTCTCTCGGTCCCACATCCTTTTTTTTTCTTTCTCTCTCTCTCTTTATCTCCGTCTTAAACCCTACCTTTTCTTTTTTATATTTTTTCCCTTTCTCTTTCCCCTTTTCATTTTCTATCTCTCTCTCTCTCCCTATTCTGCCATTATTTTTCTCGCACTCTCCAATTTTTCTCTAGTTATTCTTATGACATTTCTCTTACATCACTTTACTTTTTGTTCCACAGGGTTCTCTTGAAGTTATTTCTTTTCATCTGAATGAATGATTTGAATATATTTTCTGCAAGTATTTACAGGTGTAAAAGTGGATCTCGAATTATAGCTCTTTCATAACATATCCCTATACAAATTAGTTGCGTTTCATACCCAGTTAGTGTCCATTGCTTTGTTTATTTTCTTAATGAAAATCCTCGATAATCCGGTGATTGAATAACTCGTCTAAACAGTGTTTGTTAGAATCATTGTAATAAAATGGTAGTGAACCATTTGTCATGAATGTTAAAAAAACAAAACGTGACTCAGATAACTATCATAATTTCTTCTTTAGCTAACCTTTGAGAAGAAGATGAAAAATAGTTTTATTCAAATGTTTCAGGTCAAATTTTGAAATACTGAATCCCGTTTTTTGCCATCAATGTTACCAGGTTAAGATTTAAAAAAAAAAAAACCATTTGATTAAAAAGCTTCGTGTACATTTCTTTTTTGTCAAAATTAATGACTCATATTATTTTTTACATTTTTAATAAAAAGGAGAAAAAAGAGAAGGACCATCGAAATTTTAAACAAATACACCACGAGTACGTCGCACGGATTAAGAATTCGACAAAGGGCATACGGCTTAGTCAGACACTCGAAAAAAAGACAAACATCAAGTAATTATTCCATTGTGTGCCCAGTGATATAACCAGTTAATCAATTCCCAAGAAATATGATTTCCAAAAGGGGGATGCGCGATGGATGGAAGGGCCCAAGTGGTATGACGGCGACGCACGGCTTCTCGCTCTCTGATCTATCGTACCAAGCATCTCCCCTTCAGATCGCTAATTCTGTTTAATCAGTTGCTCAATCGATAAGCACTATTCGCCATAAAAAACTGCAAGAATGGTACAGGCAGAAAAAAGAAATGAAAGTATTCGTGAGAGAGAGGGAGAAAGAGAGAGGGGAGAGGAAAAATGAAAAGAGGAGAGGTAGATCTATAAAGCTTCACCAATCGTTTTAAACCTTCAGGGAGGTAGTGCGAATAATAGCGCATCCATCATCATAGCAGTAATACACGACGTTTATTTAATGTCGATCTCTCTGTCGTATTGTTCGCGCTCGTGTAGCGATGGTAATTTGTCAAACTCCACCGGGATGAAAGATTCATCTTTTGATGCGATCCTCAAACCTCTCTTTCTCTCTCTCTTTCTCTCTTCCTCTATCATTCTCTCGTGAGTCAAGATGAAGTGATGTATCGGAGATTGCTAAGTCATCAACAAGTCAGACGCTGTATGGACGAGAATCTGTCACCTCTTGATTTTCTCTCTCTCTCTCTCTCTCTCTCTCACTCTTTATCTATCTCATTTTCATTGATATATATTCAGATATTTTTCCTTTCTTTGCTATCTCCATCAAAAGATTCCGATAACATGCCATTAGCCGTTTACATATTTATACTTTTTGTAACATTTTCTTTTTTTGAATTCTCTCCATTTTTTTTTCAGTGATCAATCTTATTTTATATTTTCATTGTCATGTTATTAAAAATAAAGATAAATAGCTATCTCTTTTCTTAACAGTTCGTCTCAATGTCCTTGTCTTGCTTTACTTCTCTTTTTCTTCTTACGTGCTCTTTATTGGGTGTCCTTGTTTTTTTAATGTTTTTTTTTATTTTTCATCCATTTTTACTGTTTATGATGTAGGCCTATACACTGAAAAAAATAATTTGTTCATTGGTAATTTTTACGTATTTTTTCCATGTAGAATTTACTTGAAAACATTAGTTTTGCCACTTACGCACTAAATTTAAGTCTTGCTAACTCAAACTTTCAATTTAGTAGAACATACGTGGAATATTTAAGTAAAATCAAATACTTAAGAACTTTAAGTAATTTCAGCTTGTATTAATTTAGTAATTTTAACTCAAAATCAGAAATTATACGTATTACTCAAACAATTTATGTTGATTATTCTTATCTTTTTAAAGTAAGGACCGATGCAGTGCGTAATAGAAATATTTACATAATTTATGAATATTCATTAAGACCAAATTAAACTCTTTTTTAAATAAAACAATTCTATTTGTGGTTGAATGAAAATTTAAGGACTTTAAAACATTTAATAATTCATTTAACATGGCTAAGCAAAGACAAGACAATTTTTAATTGTAACCCAGTTCAAAACAAATCAAAACTTGATATTTCAGGAAATTGTCAACCAATTTTCCTTTTAAGATGCTACGATTAAGTATATATAAAATTTGGAGCCTTTCAATATGTGTCGAATTGAAGCGTATGTAATAGTTTGTGATGGTGGTAGATATATATATACGGTTAAATCTTAAATAGAAGTAGTGTTAGTGATTAGTGATTAATCTTAAATAGAAGTAGTGAATGATTAGTGGATGTTACTTGTTAGATTAGATGGGTACCAAATCGTGCAATATGTAATCCTATCATAGCTTTTTTTTAATTATCTAAAATGATTACAATACTTAAATTATTTACGTTAATGTAACTCGATTTAACTTAGTAAAAATTTATTCAGCAAAATAAGTAAATTCTACTTAAGATGCCGTAGGTAATATTTACTTAATAAAAATAAGGCAATTCTTTTCCTCAATTTTATTGAGTTATTTCGACTATTATTTTTTTACAGTGTATCTCAGGCAAAGCAATTTTAAAATGTTTTTTCTCATAAATTGTCTTACCAGAAATGAGGTTATAAGACGGCGATGTGAGTATTTCCGTCCACTTGTGGAAATGTTATATTATTTTGGCATATTAATTTCGATGCAACTTTTGTGTGTGGCATTTTAGATATTCCTCAGAGATGAAAATGGAAGGAAACTTAATATACATCAAATTATGTAATCATAAACATCACCCATGTATAAATGATATCAGTGGTATTAAAACCTATATATCTATCTCACCATGTTCGCAATCAAGATTTTTATTTTCCTTTTCCTCCTCCTCACCTTTATAAATCGAGTTACAGCCTTGCAGCTTATGTGCGTGGCGCCAATATGTGTCGGTTGTCATGTGATCTAGTAAACCGTCCAATCGGAAGGCGATGTTGCATTTTGCAGTACAAAAGGGCTGAATGATATCTACACACTCCCCTGTTCGAATTTTTAAAGCAACTTATAAACAAAATTAATAATCACGTCCTTTGTTTAAGCTTCATAATTTTTCGAATTATTTGCTAAAATTTCAATTGATTTGCGTCAATTTAATAAGGTAAAATATATCCAGCAGATTCCGGAAAATCTTGAGGTAAAATTATCATCCTTCTTTAATGGTAAATCAGTGTTTAGTTTTTCATTATGAATACTCCGGATTTTTATTTTACCACAGTATCACTCTAAAACCCTAGATATCATCATAACCTGGGTAGTAATGTCACTATATTAGAGAAATTTGAAAGATTTTGTCGATGAATTTGTATATGTATTTTCAAACAGTTGATAGCACCTTTCAATAGGTCATCCTATTTAAGATTTAAAAAAAAAACGTCTTCATTACAAGAATCCTGATTAGTGAATGACATTTAAGACTTATAAATTAGAAGTCACATTCACTACACACAGAAATGCGTGTGGGCGGGACTGTACACAGAATGATGTGGCATGAAAGATTTGTCCCAACATTTAAGCTTTTTCTAGAATATAGGGCATTTGAAGAAAAATTCTATTCGGGATATGCCTTTTCGTTTTATGATATTCTATCAAACTGACATGAAAGAAATTATAAAACTCGAACTTTATTTTCAACCTCACGAAAACTCAACCTTCCTTTATGTTTGCGTGCGTGTGCGCGCGCGCGGGTACATGTGGGTGAGTGTGTGTGTGTATAATATGCGTATACCGTCTAGATTTAGCACTTCTCCCTGAAAATCGGCATTTATGTCGGTTTGGAATCGGTTTGGCAGAGTGACATGTCAATGCACGGATCGATTTTATTATATATAATCATCAACATCATCATTATATACTAATATTATTATATAGATTAAATTTATTATCATAATCATTGTAATTATTAATGTTATCGTTATCGTCATTATAATAATTATCATTATTATTATTAGAAGTAGCAGTAGTAGCAGTAGTAATAGTAGTATTTATCTATTTATCTTTGTATTACTTTATTATTTGTTTCCATCACTTCAGATGTTGTCGTTGACGAAGATGACAAACGTGTGAAATAAACATTACGTTCATGACGTTTGCCCACCATTTTTCTCCTATAAGCTGATTAATGAAAGTCACGAATTTCTCTCTACGTATTTTAAGAAAATGGCTTCAGTTGAAGCTGTTAAAAAAAGAGTGGCGACCGTACATTTTGTTCTGACGAAATTGCTCCGGCTTCATTGGTCTTACGGCTTCTCTTCGCCGACATTGCCCTCCCAACTTTTCTCTGGCAAATTTGCTTCGGGCTCTAATTCGTCAATGATGTATGAGGATAAGCTTTTTGCCAAATACTTCGATATATTTTCCACACAGTTACTTTGCTTCTACTTCTAGTTCTATGGTGATACTCATCAACGCCTGTTCAGCATCTAGATGAGGGTAAAGCATAGCGTTGTTATATACATCTCTATGCGGTACAGTTCCCACCTTGAACTGCTCCAAAGAAGGCAGTTCGACGATGATTTGAGGTAGCTCGTCCCAGTCCTGGGGAAATAACTAAATTTGTAAATGTCCATTGAAGAGCCTAGTCTCATAATATCGTTGTTTTTTACTCCTCCTTGTTGTTCACTCCCTCGGTTTGATGTAAACGGTATCGCAATCTTGTTATTTGCTATCTTGTAGAACATTTACGAACGTGCCCGTTTTCTTCTTTCTTCAAGAGTTGGGAGATTAAGTTGTTCTCGCATGGATGTTACACTGTCATCACGCTGGTAGTTTCCACAAATGAAACGAAGTGCACGTCTTTGCATCTTCTCTAGTTGGTCTATCTGATTCCGCATACTCTAGCTTGGCCGAACGAGAGAGATGCATGCCATTTTTTTCCATTTCTGTTGGACTTTGTAATGAATTAATTGAAAATATATTGTTCACTTTCACAAAACCAAACGTTCTCGTTAACACCTAAACCAGGACAAACAATCAGTTGCTTTCGGGAAAGGAAAATAAAGTAGGAGCAGAAATCAAGAGGTCTGGCGGAAAGAGTAAACTAATCGGAGAGTTAAAGTGCACAACCCCGTTGTTTTTCAGCATCAGGTTTTAGTTGCAATCATTCTTCCTCTCTCTGTGTCTGTCAATGTTTCTGTCTCTCTCTTTCTCCTTCTCTTTCTAACTCTTTCTCCCTCTCTCTCTCTCTCTATCTCTCTCTTTCTCCTTATATCTCTCTCTCCTTCTCACTTTCTCCCATTCTCTCACCCACTCTCCCTATCTAGCTCTGTTTATATCTCTCTCACCTCTCAATCTGTCTCTCTGTCTCTGTCTCTATCTCCATCTCTCTAGGTCTCTCTTGTTTCAGTTGTCTCCCTCCCCTAACTCACACTACTACTTCTAATTCTCTATCTCTCTCTCTCTCTCCCCCTCTCTCTCTCTCTATATATAGGCCTATATTATTTATTTATAATTCCCTCTCCTCTTTTTCTCGTTCTCCCTTTCCACATCTCTCTCTCTCTCTCTCTCCCTCTCTCTAGTTATCGAGCTCTCTGTCTCTGCATCTCTCTGTATCTCTTTCCATCTACTCATATCCGAAGTTCTAGTTCTTCACCATGCATGCAGCGAGATGAGAAGCAGAAGGAAAGAGGCGGACGGTACTTTGATTTGCTTTAAATCGATGTCGAGCTTGGATTACGGGGTTAACTGTCAGCGTGTAGTTGAAATTAGAGCATCAATGCTAAAGCGGATCGCTGCCTGCCCCAGTAACATTTCTAACGGACACCACCCGTTCAATACCCGACCCGCTCCCGCCAGACTTCACGGCGAGGCCGCTGATGATGTAGATTATAGAGCCGGACCCATCTCTTTTGCATTCGCTTTGAAAAGCTTGATGAATATGATAGTGGCTTTCAAGCAAAGATCAACACTGGCGATCAATCGAGGCTTTTATTGTTACTTATTTCCTTCCCTTTTTCATGCACCATTCTTCAGGTTTGGAATGCCTTTCATTTCTGACAGTCCAATAAAAAAAGATCTCGAATTGAATTCGACAGGATCCTATTTTTGTAATTGAGATCGGCGTAATCGGGCTTTTAGGTAAAGTGTAACACTTTTCATCGATATTTAGAGTAGTTGCCAACTTTGAAGTTTGGGGAGAAAATAAGTTTAAAAATAAACCCCATGGTATACTACTCTACACTTAAACGTGTGTTAATGTACGGTCGTCTTGATAGTAACGCAGATTATATTCATGAATTGGCGATTCTTACTTCTGTGTTAGATTGTATACAATATCACAGTTAATTAATACTACATGACAAGTCACTCAAATTGGCAAAGTATTTCTAAGCTTGAAGTCATTTTCTATGCGTTTAAATGTATAGTCGTTATTAAGCTATCCATCAAAACAATCAAATATGATGTTTATTGCTACACATTAAAAAAGAAAAAGGGAAGCATCCGTCAATTATCTGAGACAGACCATTTTGAAATAAAACGTTCGTTATTTGTATATAATTTCGTTAAATATTTCCTATTTGTTAGTATCTTATGCGAAGACGATTCAAACTGAGCAAATTCTAAATCTTGTGTTGGTGTGCTTTTAGCTTGTGATGGAACTCAGAGCTTACATGTACCTTAAAACAAAATGTAGGCAGCCTATTTGGAAGGCCGCCATGCGCAAAGCATCGTTAATTATGAAGTAAGCCTACTATATTGTTAGATATGAAATTTAAACCATTTCGATTAATGATGAATAATAATCTCTCTCAAAGTGACTCGTTAGCATTGCCTCAGATTCTGAAACAAAATCCTTGATTTAGCTCATGCTGCAGTCAAAATTATAAATCTTTAGGTCAGTCAGGAATCCCATGACTTTTAGAAGCCAATCGCCTGTCTGATTATCAAGATATTTATGATTTGAAATCGAAATTACGTTTTTCGTTTTCCTAACGGTTTTTATAATACTATAGTCTATTGGGGAAAATGAAAATGGTAAACCCGGTCACTCAAAGATTTTACTTTTTTGAGGCACTTCATGATCATTTTGAAGCGCAATTTGTTCAGGGGTTCAATATTACACCATTATCACAGACAGTGATAACACGTAGGGCCATGCATCTCAGATTTAACATTTTTAACCGATGCCTTTGATATTCATTATGTCAGTGTAAAGGATTTTCAGGCATTGGAGAATTTCTTGTAAAAGGAAATGCATTGCTACTTGCTCAAACTCTTATTTTAAACGTCTGGCATCTTCTAGAAAAGTTTGCAATCAAATTATAAAAGCAAGTCATCAAATACATAGCGCTGATTGGTTGGAAGTCAAGGTGTGTAAATATTTGTGAGTGACTGAATTCAAGTCACTGTGATCTGATTGGTCGAAAGTCAAACTGTTACATCAGCTCAGAAAAATAAAAACGGCATCTCTAAATATCACCCATTCGGCTCCAAAACATACGATTTCATTTTTGTAGAGTTTTGTTTGTTTGTATGTTATTTGTTTTGTTTCTTAGATTTTTATGTTTCCTTGTTTTTGTGTCTTGTTTTGCTTAGTTTTGCTTTGTATCGTCTTTGTGATGCAAAAGGCTCCATGACAAAGGAGATTTAATATCATCATGATTATTGTCATTGTTTGTGTGATGTAGAAAGATGACAAAACAAAATCGTTTTGTTTTTTATCAACTGTAACATCAATAGTTTTTTTTTTCAACGAAAATAAGTCGCCTTCTTGTTTATAAATTAACGAACAAGAATGGATGAAATAGTACAACGCCACCAATGTATGTTAGTGAAACCTCATGCAAGGAAATTAGATGATAGAAAAATAAAACTATAAATATTGGAATGTATCTCACATCGTATTTCAAGTTCTGGCGTCACAATCATTACTTCCATCCATGCAGTTCTGGTGCTGATGTTGTGTATTTGCTTTTTGTTTAATTCAAAATGTTATTGTTTTATGACTGTTTCGTTCGTGCATATTGAATGGGGTTGGCAATAGATAACTATTAGTTCTGTATACTCCGAGACAGCATACATTGAAGAAGAGATTGCCACTAGCTGGGAGCAAGCCTTCAAGATCAATTCAATCTTACCCAACACGTGTCCTATGCTTTCTCTTGACATATGACATGTCTGACTTTTCAGGCTTGTCTCGATCAGGCATTTTTTTCCTTCTTCTTCTTTTTTCCCAACATCAAAGCGAGAGGCTCTTTCGACTCCCCTTCATCTCCCCTCATCCTCTCTCTCCCTTGCCGGTCTTTGGTCGATTTGCCCTTTTCGGCTGCCCCCGTGCGACCCACGGCCGCCCATCGAAATATTGGCCGTCTCGGCCGGACTGGATATCCAAGACAGCAACCATCGATTCTTGCTCAGCTGTCGCGAGTGTCGAGCATCCAGTTTTAACCTTTTTTCTTCTTGCACAAGCGTGGCTTTTCTTCTTCTCCTCCGCTCTTTGTTGAATCGCGTTTCTATTAATCGCCTTTTGATTTAAATCCTACTCGCCGGGCATGAGGAGAATGATGTATACATTACTAGAGGTATCTAATCGTTAATTTACGCGGGAAAAGGTGAATGTGTCCCACTTATACTTGACAGTGAGGAGACAATGGCAATCTGCAGCTTTCGGAACTAATGATTTTGTAGTTCGTTTGGCATTGATCTCTCTTCGGTTACATGAGCCTTCTTGTTGGTACCTCTCTCTCTCTCTCTCTCTCTCTCTCTCTCTCTGTCTCTGTCTCTGTCTGTCTCTCTATCTCACTTTCTCTCTCTCTCTCTCTCTTTCTTTCTCTCCGTCTCTCTCTCTCTCCTTTTTTTTCTTCTCTCTTTCTTTATTATTTTTCTCCCTATTTCTTTCTTTCTCTGTCTCTTTATCTCTCACCTTCTCTCTGTTGCACTCTCTCTCTCCCTTTCATTCCTCTTTCTTGTTCTTTCAAAATCCATCTTGCTCCCCCTCTCTTCTCTCCTCATCCACTCTCATCTTCCACCCAATATATGTTTGACTACAGGCGCCAATGAAAAGACTACAACATCTTCAGGGCCAACAAACTAATACATCTGGGGAGTATCTAGCATTTATGCCATAAATACATATTCAAACAATTAAAGTGACTTGGTAACATTGTTGAAGGTTGATGAAAAAAAAAACTTAATTTTTGTATAAAATGTTACTTACTATATTCCTTTTACTGTACTAACCCTCTGACATGCACAAAATCCTGAAAAAATTCTCAAATCACGAAGATATTTATGGTTTTCTTTGAAGGCGTCGATGTACGACACCCTCTAACAGTAATTAACAGTAAATTCTCCCAACCATTTTTGAATTTTCCCAACCGTTTTTCCATGAAAAAAAGACATAAAACAGGCTAAAAAAAATCTGTCAACACTTAAATGTCTTGAATGGAATGTAGGGCCATTTTATTGCTTTGTGAGATTTCCATTCACCTAAAATGTAATTAAATTGTAATAATAAAGTTGGGAGAATTAAGGAATCGATCAGATCAGTTTTTACCAATTTGTACCATGAATAATGGTCCATTTTCACTCAAATTTTCAGATTATCTTTAATAAATTGTTGTACATCTAGCATTGAAGTCAATACCTTAGCACAACTATCTCTCATCTGAAAAATGTTACCAAGTCCCTTTTCAGTTATATTCCACAGAACGATTCAAATTCTGTCAAACTTTGTGAAAACGTGATTCTTTGCATTTTTCAAAGTTATATAACACCATGCAGAAACAAAAAGAGGAAATGATTAGAGAGCGCTCGTTTTTGTTTTGCCCCTGATGTTTAAACCGTCTCTAAATAATATTGCAATGCTCCCGTTTTCTTACCAAGTTTGAATCACATCTTACCCTCCAGAAGACCAGAAGATTGGGTGTTTATGGCGTGGGGCTGAAAACGACCCTCGGTTCACAATTATCTATGTGCTTTTGTATTTTTCAAGCCTGATCGCCATAGCACAAATAGGAAGACCTTTTTGTTGGTTGGTAGGGAAATATCCAATTTATCGTCAAAAATGGCTAGATATCCCTTTCCCTGTAAAGAAGAATATAACGACGCCCCTTCTCTTAATTGTATTTCATTCTGTTTTACTTTGATCGCTCAACAACAACAAAAATAAAAACCTCTCATCTTTCGCTGTCGCCTCAATCTCTCACCTTTGATGAAAGTAAACCCCCTCTCTTCCATCTTGAAATCTTACCACCCCTCCTCCCTCCTCTAATGAACCTTCCATCGACACGAAACGATTCCATGCGCCTTGATTACCATCTAACGGCTTCCAAAACAGAACTTATGATGCCCTCAAACAAGAACTATTGACTTAAAGCAGGTTAGCCTGTACTCTGCAGCTCATCGTCTGACCGTCAACTGTAATGCATCCCTCTTTATCCTACTTTGTGGCGGGAAAACTAGCTTACAGAAGGTATCCATCCCTTTAGAGGAGGTGTCGTGATGTAGTGGATAAGGCCATGGACTATCAGGCATAAGGCACGGGGTTCGAATCCCTGTCACGACACTGATGTCCTTTTGCTATATATACTCTCCACCCCATGCGAAATAAATTGGTATACTTTCTTGGTAAGACTTAGTTACCTGAAATGATCGAGCGTCTTAATACTCTTTCAGCTAATAAATCCGGTATTAACAAGTGGAGTGGTAACATAGGAGTGCCAAGTATGACCGACATAGGTGCTAGAACTAATCATTATTTTGTATTTGTTGTTGTTGGGGGAGAGACTCGTTAGTCTGAACCGTAGTGGTTAGCAGGTTATGGGTTCGAAGCTCCGCAATATAGTTTACCATGCACCAACAAAAAGGATTGAGTTTCTACCATGGTGGAATCTAATAATTATGATAATAAGAAAAAGGAAGGATACGAGTTTGACAGAAGACTAAACAAGTAATAAAGCTTTCCTGTGTGTCCATATATTGTGTTGTGGAAGAACATATTTCATCGTTTTAAGGGTCTATTCCCAGAACAAACAAAAAGCGAATTCAACAACTCGGTTGACATTGTGTCGATGCGTAAGGTATATAGCGATGGAATGCTTTCGTTACTTCCAACTGCTTAGCTGATCCAATTTTTCAAAGTATTTGCCCAAAAGTGTTGAAAATTATATTCGAGTTTTGCAATAAAACCTTTTTGCAATTTATTTTACATAATTCGTCTGTGAAACAAAAGAAAGGAGTACTCTGTTTGTCGAACGGTCTCACCGAATGCTTCAGCAGTGTCGCTTAGCTTCAGACAAAAGTTATCTGCCCTTATACGTCTACAGAACATTTATAAAAAAAGGGGTGAATTTCGAACACTTAGCTTCAAGCTTTTTATACCTGTCGATGATAAATTCATCCTCTTGGCAATTGAGACAATGCAACATTCTAAAGAGAAATATATCATTATGGAAATCTTCTCAAACAGGTATCCCGTTACACAATATTTCAAGGCAACGTGATTATTGACTAATGTCGTGCCTGCCAGTCGTTGCAAAATTTAAATTCTTCTATTTCTTTAGACGGAGAAATGTAATCTGATGCCATAGCAAAAATGAATGCAAATCATTTGCAGATCGATGAAGAGGCACTCTCGTCTTATAATGTTTTGTAATTTGTTCTTCCCTCTTGATGGGAATAAAGGAATCATTTATTTGGGATAAGAATAGCTCATTAGCATAGCATCCATTCATGTATGCTGATTGCTGGATAACCCACAGAAATGCGACAGATCGAATTACGGGAAAACATCAGGAAGGGCTGGTAAGAGAGACGAAAGAAATAAAGAAGATACATGATGGGAAATCGGGAGAATGTTTGGTTCGATGGATCGCCTGTATCTGCTATCGATCTTTGCAGACGATAAGGCCATCTTTCTCCCATATTTCCGTCCATTTTTGCCCTTCCATCTCGGAGACAAGACGGTAAATAAGAAGAAGTGTTTCCGAGCCCAAGAGCTACACAAAGTCATGGTATTGCATTACCAGGGAAGCCTACACATAATATGTTTGCGCCGACATTGCATATGTATGGTGTAGTTTAAGAAACGTCTCTGGGAGGGCAAAAGGAAAAGTTCCTCACTTTTGGCGGGAAACGCTTCTTTTGGCGATAGTCTACAAAACCTAGACCAAAAGTTTGCTCGCCGTTACAGAAAGAAATCACTGCGAAAAATGTATTTAAGTACGAGTTGTATTCGCAGATATCATAATACTTTTTATCTTGGTCTTCCTGTATAGTTCTGATTCTATATTTCGTTTGTTTGTTTTTTATTTGTTTGTTTGTGTGTGTGTGTTTTCTAAAGTTACAGATATTGTGCAATATTTGGAATAATATGTATCAAAAATGTATTGTTTGAATATATTTGTTTTTATTCCATACACATAGAATACTACAATCGAATTTATGTGTGTCTACAGCTTCAGAAACCTAACAAGAATACATAAGGCTATCCTTGTAATTGTTTTGGATGGGTTCTTTAGAAGTGATTTGTTTACATGACTTGTTCATAACTCATGATAACTGTCAAGAATTACCTATATTCAATGAAATGACATCGTGCAAACGTATTGTTGGGCTTCTTTTCATCACTTTCATGAGATTAGACATATCAGAAGCCTAGGCCCAGTCTTAAAAAAGAGTTGATATTAATCGCAACTGTGTACATAAAAGATAGGAGACCGCAAACTTGCGATTGATTGGAGGACTTGCGATTGATTTGGATCAAGCGAAACTCTTTATTATACGGGCTCTGTTCTTTTTCCGCTGATTTTTTTTCCGAAGGTTTGTTTGCTTCCCATCATTAGATATCTTTGATCGGTGAGATGATGCAAAGCCTCATAGATCATTTTGGCTTTAAAATTTTCCATAGTGGTGGTCACAGAGAAGAATTTTGATGGTTATTGACAAAATGTAAAATTGAGATTGAATAAGATCATGAAGATAAAACATTTTCGAGCTTCTAGAGTATGAACTTTCTTTATCTAACTCTAAACTGATCAGTGAGGTAGCTTCATGTGCGTAAGAACATTTTGTCAATATATGATTATTATTATACAATATATTCTACTGCGCTTTATACAAGATATCATAATTATTATCACCCTGGATGTAGCATGATAAGGCGCTAAAGCTAGAGCGTTTAAAAAGTTCCTTCTTCATGGTGCCCATTTACTTTACCTGGGTGGAAGGTGCCAAATTTAGATAAATATCTTGCAAAAGGACACGAGTGTCGCGGTGGCACTAACCGCGACTATGTGATCCACAGTCCGGTTACAACCACACCTCTACCATGATTGTCATCATTTTCATCATCGTAATCTTCTCCATCGTCAACATCATCATCATCATCATCATCGTTATAATTATCATTGGCACTATCAAAATCTTCATCCTCGTCATTTTCATCAACACCAACTTTTTTCGTCACCATCTCAATTGTCACCACCACCACCACCACCACCACCACCACCACCACCGACGCCATCATAACCATCATCCTCAGCATCCCAACCACCATTTCTTTCGTAATCATCGAGAATATCAACATCATCGTCATAATCTCTGTCATCTTCAACATCATCACAATAATCATTGTCATCATTACCGTCACTAACATTTAAGTCATCGTCGTTATCATCATCATCATCATCACCGCTATCAACGTGTTCATCAACGGTATTACTATGTTATAACCATCACCATTATCTTCATTACTAACAAAATCACTGTCATCTTTATAATCATCATAACTTTTAACTACGTCATCGTCAACATTATCATCCGAACACTTCATCAGACGATCCAGGTTCTGCGTTATAGCATATAATCATCTATGATGCATCAGCGTAATATATCTTTCTCATCATCACAATCTTTATCATCATCACCATCATCATCATCTTCACCATCATCATCGTTACCATCATCTTCCTATTTAACCCGATTAATAAGTCTGTCATCGTATGAACCGGGGTCTGAGAGCTATATGGGGCATCAACAAGATACATATTTTCTCTCATCGTCATCACAATCATCATCATTATCCTCATCATCATCATCATCATCATCATCATCATCATCATCATAAGCATCCTCCTAACTCGATTAAGAGGCCTGTCATCATGAGGAACCAGGGTCTGATCTAGCATCTATCATCTATATGATGCATCAGCTTAATATAATATCTTTCCCATCATCATCACAACCATCACCATCATCAGCATCGTCATCATTATCATCATCATCATTACCATCATCCTTCTAACTCGATTAAGTGGCCTGTCATCATCAGCAGGTTCTGCGTTATATAGCATCTATCATCTATGATGCATCAGCTTAATATATCTTTCCCATCATCATCACAATCATCATCAGCATCATCAGCATCATCATCATTATCATCATCATCATCATCATCCTCCTAACTCGATTAAGTGGCCTGTCATCATCAGGATTGAACCAGGGTCTGATCTAGCATCTATCATCTATGGGGCATCAACAAGATATATTTCTCTCATCGCAGAATCGATCAATACTACCAGCCCTTTTTCTTTTCAATTAAGTTCCTACAGTCCCCTCGGACTCCTCACCCCCGATAGGGATACATTTCTACCCTCTTCCCATCCACCCACCGTGTTCCCACTCATATTTAATCCAGAGAAAATGTAAAAAGAGGCAACAGTTTGCAAGCATATACTAATAAAAGAAAAATAGAGTATGACAGGTTGCCGAACCTAAGATATGTATTGACACAACTTTTATTTTGTTCCCAAATCTGGATGATTTTTGCTCAGTTTGTAGTAAAAGATGATCTTGAATGGGCAAAACATTCCCCAAGTTTGGCTAAGAATTGCCCAAAGTTGGTCAGACACACATATGTAATTAACCTCTTCTTGTGCATTTTTACTCCATAATTTTAACAGTGTTCGTCGTTCATTCGAAGAACGTCTGATAAGACGAACGTGTTTGTCTGATGAGAGACAGAAGGATGTTGGCTCTGTGTATAAATGAAGATGAGCTAATGCTGTTCTGGTTTTCAGCAGACGGTTTACGATTTCTAATGATGATCATGATGTGATTTTAGTTCATTAGGCCTTCATTACATTCAGCATGGAGCCAGCGTGAGAAGTGGTAAATAATGTTTCGTCAACTGAAGTATACAATCCCCTGTTTCCAATGATTGGTATCTGGTGGTCGTGTACTTGGAGCGTAAAAGTGACTCTTCCAAAGATTAAATTTAAACAATGACTACTGACATAGAAAGCATGGTTTGTCATGGCAACGAGTATTTTTGCCCATTAAATAAAAATAAAATTTCTGTCCATCTTTGCTTTGGCGAATCAATAAACCTGGGTGGGACTAGATGTTAATATTATTTAGGAATTCCAGAACATTTTTTTCGGCCGAGCCGGGCGATTAGTGGTCAGGTGCCAGTTGATAAATAAAGGCAAAATTAATGGGGTAGTCGAACGAAATTCAAGCCAAATTTTAGCCATAGTCCGCTCCTGGTTAAGTCTGTGAAATGTCTAGTCTCTATCTGTTTCTTAAATGAAATGCACATGTAATTCATGATGATCTATTTTTATTGAGTAAAAAATGAAAAAATGGATAGATTTAGAAAAAAGGCG
Source organism: Strongylocentrotus droebachiensis (assembly GCA_035222895.1). Taxonomy (NCBI): domain Eukaryota; kingdom Metazoa; phylum Echinodermata; class Echinoidea; order Camarodonta; family Strongylocentrotidae; genus Strongylocentrotus; species Strongylocentrotus droebachiensis. Next base: position 562,828 of record JAVYIG010000449.1, read on the forward strand.
GAAGAAGCCTATTTTTATGATGCAGTACGGTTTTGAAACTCTGCCAAATTAATGACGACTTTAAGCGAGTCCGGTTCGCAAATGTCACATCTTATGCAAGTCCTTGAGTAAGGAAACCCTACAGTCTCCAGAGCATGAAAACCGTGGGCGGGTGTGAACGTGGCTTGTGTTTAAGTGGCTTCGGAAAATAACTCACTTCACGGATCCGGCACGCGCAAGTGAAAATTTCATTAATTTCATCGATCGTGGATGGATGCCGGCAGTGGCTGAGGGGTGGAAAAATGATACCCTTGTCGAGAGGAGCGCGATGTCCAACCGAAGAGATAAAGCTAGAGGTGATGCACGGATAAGCCGCACCACCTGCATGCGTAAATAAATCGTTCAGGCACTGCCAACAGCCGTTTTTGCTGCGGCGCTGCGTCTACAAGCTAGGGTTTGTGTGTTGAAGAGCGTGTGATGGTAGGGAGAGCGGCTGGGCTAAAAGCCTAACCGCGGTGAATAATCGACCAGATTTTGTGGTGTATATTTGATGTGCTTTCTCTGACGAATACCCCTTGCATCGCACTTTTTAGCCGCGAATAAGAGACGTAAGATGGATGGTGAGATTGTGACAGAAACGAAAAGAGGAAAAATCAATGGTATGTAATGCAAGGATACGGCCCGGTCTGCCGTAAGCGCTGCTAATGCCAGGCAACGCTCCCGGCGCAAGCGGTGTCCTGTTCGCTAACTTGCGCTTTGAATGCGGGCGCGGATTTTGAACCGATTTTGCTGCGAGCGAGGGGTAAATTGGCACAAATTACCTGCAGAATTGGCAGCTGTCAGACGTGTTAAACGCGTAAAGCCCCCGTCACGAAGAAGCGTAATTAAGCGCGCGTTGATTGTTCGGTGGAAGTTTGATACTCAGCGACCCGAATGATATTGGATGCATGCCGTCAGTTCCAAACAGAGACACACAGACGCAGTGATACGTTTCAACTTTGACATATCGGCTATGTAAGAACTTCCGGTAGGTCATCTACTGAACTATTGTCCAATGGCATTGCAGCACACCTTTCCCTGCTTATCATTGCAAGCTCAATGTTTCAGGAACCTAATGATAGTGAAGGCATCTTTCACATGCGCACTCACTGTTGAAATCAGGTCCGTTTATCTTCTGCACACATTATTTTGGTATAATAACTAATATAATGTCAATGTCTTTCAGAGTTCATTAGAATTAATAACAGTAATCATACTAATAAAAAACTTAGTTATTGATGTTGTTTCTTCCATTATTTTGATGATCGCATATAGGTTTTCGCCTAAACCAAATAATCACTAAACAAAATGTGTACATTGACTGGTTTACCTTAATAATAATTGTAACAATAATCAAAACGAAGACAACGCTGGGACTAGATCTTTGATTATCATATGGGTGTATTTTTGAACCACTTATTACAAAAACAAACACGGATGAATCTCAATTTCCTCCCTAATCTCCTATCATATATCAAATACCTAAACAAACTCTAAACGTGATACTGATCGCATCATCATCACCATCATGAACCATGTCCCTTTCCAACGACTACCAATAATTATTATGGAGAAGTAAAAGACGAAAATGGGTGTCATCTTGTTTACCCATCTCGATGGGATGGGTATCCCGAAACAGTCCCGTCTTTTAATCACAGCACCCATGCACGTTCGACTTTAACGCTCCGCGCCCACACTTACAGGTCCTCTTCAGAGCCATTACGGCCCGGAGCCCGCCCGTGACGCCGCAATACTTAACACCGATAGCCGCTCAAGTGCTTCAACTTCGCGCTGCTGGATTTGCCGTTTCTTACCTATTTTCATGTGGCGCTAAGATTTACACTCTGTGATTTAAGTTGGGATGAGTCGTTTCATCTCCACGAAGGGGGGAAACTTCTTCTAAAGCGGGTTTCAAGGGTGCCAAGCTTTCTGGTCGTCCATTTTAAACGAAGAATTGATTTAATTTTCCTTTCATTTTTGCTCTCTCTTCCCTTGTATTCATTCATTCGGGGTTTTGATTTTTTTCCCGCTCCATAGAACGATTCGCACTGACTTTATCGAACTGGATCGAACGAATGAACCAAGGTCGCGATGTTTTTCAGCCTTAAGATGCGATGGTTGTATCAAATTGTAACTTGATCCCGTAACTTTATTTCCACCACTCTCCTCTTTTCCATCTACTTTTCTATGCATGACTTTTTCCTTTTTTTTCTCTCTACCTATCTTTGTATCTCATTTTCTAACTCATTTTGGTAATTAATTCATTATGACATACCTCTGTATTTCGACATCTATGACTATTTTTCCCTCTGTTTGTAATATTCATGATGAGTAAGTTTGTAACTACATTGTCATGGAATAGTTCATTTTTTTGCCTACCTATCAGGCTAGCAATGTAAGCAAACCGAAAAGAAAAGAAAAACATCAACACGTGTCCAACCCGCACGTGTCGATCTTTACTTATGATTTAGAATTTAAAAAAGGAAAATCTGAACTTTCAATCTTTAGAGCTGGTGGACGAATAAATCCCTTCTTGTCCGAATTGTTTATTGTATTGCGGAAAACCTAATTTGTTTTTGTTAATAGGGTGATATAGGTCAGGGGAAGTTCACTTTTCGTGATTTAAAGGAAGACAAAGTCTACCAGAATAACCAACACAAAGTTTGGATAGAAGTCGTGCTGTGTGACGGTGCACCACGCGCGTGTGTCTGACGGTCAAACACCAAGCCAATACGTGCTGAATCAATAAAGTGCGTGCCCTCGTGCGTTCGTTCGCGCGTGCGATAATTAACGGAAAGGATTCTTGAAATGGACCAGCCGGAACGGTGTTTCCTGTTTAGGGACTCAACTGTATACATCCCCAAGCCATACGAAGACACCCCTTCCCTCTGTCTTTCCCTGTCTCTCTGTCTCTATCTCTCTTTCTCTCTATGCCTGTCATCATTACTGCCTCTTCCCCTTTCTACCACCACTGTTCTACCATTTATCTTTATTCCTATACTGCTTTCCCGTTTTCCCCACTCTCATCGTCACGAATTATTGCCTATAGAGAGAAGATTTCTCTCATAATCTCTTTCTCCCTCGTTTTTCTTTCTTCTTTTACATGCTCTCTCTCTCTATATATACATCTCCCTCTCTCTTTCTTTACTTTTTTTTCTTTTCTTTATTTCTATATCTCTCATTCTTGTTGTCCTTTCCATACTCCGGGGTTTGCAAAACTGTAAGTAAGTTCATTAAAATTACTCATTTTGAGAAAGAAAAGTCTAAAAAAAAAAATCAGCCTCCAATAATAAAGAGCTTATGATCAATTATATAAAAGAAGGTATATGAAGCCACAACTATTTAGTTTTGTAACTCTATGGCGAGATAATCAGCAGTGCTCTACTTCGCAAGTTCACACTAATGACATCAATCATTTCAATTATGAAGAACATGCTTCATCATCTTATTTTTGGATCGATGATAAGCAAGCTCCTCTAATCATCTCGTCAACTTCTCTCTATTTTCATAGTTAATCATACAATTTAAAAGACAAAGCCTCGTGATAATGTTTCACGGTGGAAACGCGAGGAGAGAATCAAAGAGTACCGTGCCATTTTACACGATGAGAGGCCTGATGAAGCCGTGAAGTCAGAGGGATTCCAGGATTAATAACACCCGTCATAATTACGCTTTCTAATGCGCGCCCCTATGTATTGTATACCAGCGAGACGCCAACACCTGTCCACGTGGTTCATCTTCCAAAGCGCGGCGCCGCGATGAAGGCGCCACGGCGCTGCATTAAAGATGAACCGGGAAAAAGCATAACGACAAAAATTACACCGATCTTCGCGAGCGAAGGAGGTAAAGATGTACCGCTTTTTATCCTTTCTATCAAACCCCCGTCGGAAGTCTTCGCACGCGTCCTGTTAAGTTGTAACCCAATAAACTACCGAGAACTCTACCGGTTTGTGTGTACCTATGGTGGTTTTCGTTTCTTGGTATTGGATGGGTTAATAGAGGTCGGTACTCGAACCTCAGACTTGGCTATTTAGTCTTGGGAGAAGAATCAAATGGATTATCATTAATGTGTTGTGCGTTCAGCTGCTAAGGCTGTCACTTGGCACAGCTAGGAGTGTTCCCTCCTTTCAATCCTGAAGGGGTGCATTCTCTCTTCATCTTTCAACACTTAGTCTCAATCTGGAGTCTCCTTTGTGTATTACAAATACACAAATACAAATTACAAATTACAAATTTGTAAATTTCAAATTACAAAATTACAAATACATTAATTTGTGTTATTTATGTTGTTGCAAGCCAATATTAGGGAAAAAACTTCTTACAGTGATCTTAAACTGATTATATCTTTTATGGATTTTAGTTTTTCAATCTGTATTTGTTTATTTCATTTACCTAATATTTATTTGATATTTATTTACTTATTTACCTATTTATTTATTCATATATTAATTGGTTTATTCATCGGGGATAAATGATTGTAAATAATTTGTTAAAGTAAGACAAGTGTTTCTAAGATTGAAACAATCATACTTCTCGAGGTCTAATGTGTTTTGTATTCCTGTAACAATGAATGATACCATTTCCATCCAAAAGTTGACTCTCCAATAAAAACATCTTATTGAAAGTTAAAAGAATATAGGCCAGTCTTATGGAGGGAAGCCAAGTTGCTACCTTTTATACAGTAGAACCTCTCCCCTTTTACTGCTGGTGCCCCCTTCTCAAAATAAACGACACATCCATTCGATTTAAAAATTCATTTCTGTCTTATATCATCATTCCTTAACAGATAACTTGCCTATTTCAGAAGTGACAAGGAATATTTCTATCAACAATGATATCATATTTCATGAAATACTTAAAACAAAATAGAAATTGGCATTATGGTGAAACGGCCGTTTCCGGTACACCGAGGATTTAGAACTTCAATACAAGTTCTAAATCAGCTATAACAAAATTGCATCGTAATAATTGCGATGATGTCCAGATTTTTTACAGTAAGGTTTGACGTTAAACGTGTGTCTAATTCAATTCCTTTTTAGGAAGATACATTACTAATTATCAACTTGTGGTATAAAAACAATTTAATTGTTAGAGTTAACAATCTCTTCTCAGACAAAAATCCGAAAGCCGAGGTAAGTTTAAGGTTAGAGACTACAACTCCCCCATCAAGTCTTGCTCATTTATTTTCTCTCTGTCGCTTGTTTGTGACTCCTCAGCGTGCGCGTCGCAGCCAAGCTGAGCAAACAGAGCTTTTGCCATAAGTAAGTACTCGGCCCTACCATCGAGATGGACTCGTGCTCTGGAAACTTAGGTCCGGTTTTGAAAAAAGTGTCCCCCTCTCAGAAAATGGGCCTCTCTCTTTTTTTTTGATAAGGTCATAAAGTCGACTGCCTTGCTCTCCTCGTAAGCGATGAACCTGTGGCGACGGGGTGTCTATAATAAAACTATGTAAATACAAGGGATCATAATATACCTTTGGGTAACGACTTTGGTAAATACTACATCAGTTTAAAGCAATGAATGTATCGTCAAATTCTTAATTTCTTTTAATGATTTGTTCATGTATTAGGGCAAATTGCTGGTTTGATCATGAAATAATGTAAAGGAAATTGAATATAATATAAGCTGATGACAGATCATGACAGCTGATTTATTCTTTAAAAAATCAGTCTAAAATAATAACATAAACATGCAATTCCTACTAATTTGGTTAAAGTATAAACAAAAATATTATAAAGACAACAGTCATTCCCAGTTATATCACTTTAATACCTAATACTATCTTTAAAGGGCATATGTATATTTCCAGCGCTATATTTATCCACATTTTGATTAAATCCTGATCAATTATCGATCACCTTCATTAATGTAAACACTAATCTGATAAAAACATAAGGCCGACTCAATATTTAGATTAACATTTAGGAAAGAAAAGATTGAAACTACCCTGACACCTTCCCAGCTACCCTCAGCATCCCCCGCCTTCGGACAGTCGCGAAGAACCTCAACCTTCTCATCGTATACGGACAAGAGCGGCGGCGACACCACAGCTTGAGGAGGGAGAAAATAGGCGTGCCCTTTCGACTCTACAGGGAGACACCTGTATCTTAAGCTGGGGCAGGATTTGCGGGTATATGAGGACACTATACCGACATTTCTTGGTTGGTGAGGGGAGAAGCAAGCATGCCGTGCTTCTTGATTTTATCATCTTCTCCCGTCTTATCCTTTGATCGTGTCACATGACAAGTTTAGTCTTGAGCGTCCCAGACCCGTTGAGAGAAAATTAGATTTAGGAGAACTTTGGCAAGAGGAAGGAAGGATGGTTGGCATTTGCGTTTCACACCATGCATTGTGGTATGAACGGTACTAAATATGGTATTTGTTTTATTTTTATTTGGCTTTTCACACGTTATAGAGTTCCCATCATTCTGATAGCTAATTCTTAGTTTGTCTTAAAATTATGTTCAGTTTAAAGAACTAAGCAATGCATTTTAATTACAATATTCGTAAAAATATGTACTGGACGTGCACAATGTCGGTCTCGAGAGAAATACACATTTGAAAGAACAACTTAGAATAGTCGAAAATAGGGTATGGCATGTTTAAGCTTTCGATCAGATTATTTATTCAATAATAGTTCCAAGTTTACCGATCATTGACTTTTTGTAATGAACCCTAAGACAAACATAACCAGCAATAACCTGCCAAAATTAACTTGGAAATGTTAAGAGGACCAAACGATTTTATTTTTCTCATCAGGAAGGGTCCTGTAAAGACTTTTATATAAAAGAGTAAGTTTAAAAAGCTAGATAGTTAGACAAACTATTCGGATGATTATATATAAAATTAGTAGCTAGTTCTCGAAAGAGAAGAGAGTTGAGAAAGGAAGATAGAGACGGACAGAGAGAGAGAGAGAGAGAGAGAGAGAGAGAGAGAGAAAGAGAGAAAGAAAGAGAGAGGGGAAATGTTAGAGAAACAAAGAGCGGAGGTATCTAACCGACTTAATTTATTCAACTTTCCCAATAATCTCCCATTATAAACATTAATCTTTATTGCAAAATGATTGGATAATTTACAATAACACAAGGTCATGAGGATGGCAAGCCACTGAGGTACTGCTCTGAGAAGAGCCACCGGCCCAAATTTAGGCGTTTACGTCAGAAAGACATAATTCACACGCTGTCAAAGCAGAGCAAATGAGCTATAGAAGTTTGTCTTCATCAATTCTAAGAAGAGACATCAATATCAACAGGAAAAAAGAAATGATGATCTTCAATTTTGCACGGATACGGGAGAGAACGACAGAAAAGATCATCACGCGAAAAAGATAAACAACCGCGATAATTGAAGATCCTCCTCTCGTATAATGACGTCGTCCTTATTGTGTGCGCGGGCTCTTTAGCCGGGGAAAATATATATATTGATGCGCACTGGTGTTTGTTCAGAAGTCTCCATTTCAATAAAATCAAAATTGAAAAGCGGTGGTAATGGCGAAATCAGTTTACATTACAGATTCTGATGAGGCAGAAGGAGGACTCCTATATTTTTTTTATTCTTGAGATATCAAGAGTAGATATTAACCTACCAGGGTCGTTGGGTATATTTGTCTTTTTGTCGGATGGGTTTATGAACCGTTTCTTGAACAAGAAAATGTAGTGAATCTATAACTGCATGTTATTTGAACAGCCGACCTTAGAAGCCAATTAAAAAGTTTCTGCATTCGTCCTTTGTTCAGATGATTTAGATTTTGCGCTTTGACTATCTTGTTAAAGGCACTTGGTAATTGAAATAAATCAATTAACATGATTAATGACTTTGGTCATTGATTATAAGTTTCGACCTCTTTTTAAAGATGTTTAGAGGTCAACCCGGTAGACAGACAACCCGTTACACCGACAAAAGAAATAAACACAGTGGAATCACCATCATGTAAAAATGGCGGTCTAGTTAATAACCTTTTAAAGAAATTGATCAAATGCCTATGATAATAGCACTGTACGTTTTGTTAGCTGCAGCCATCAGTTTACGGGAGTAAAAAGGCATAAATTAGATCTTGATTTTATTTTATTTTATTTTATTGACCAATATAAAAACATATAAATAACAATATACACGATAACATGAGAAAATAACATTGGATGGATCGACCTGCTCAGCTGTGCCAGTACAGCACAGCTGTTCTACCAGTTTACAATACAAAAAAAAAATGAGAGAAAAAGATTATCACAATTAAATCTATGATCCATCCTTTTTATAATCATTTGACATGCGTGAGGCGATAACATTATAATGATGATATTGATGAAAGCGTACTACGGTATTACAATACTTCTGGAAAACATTCAGGTCGTTTCCTGTAAATTACACAGACTGAAAATTAGAAAAAATATATGTCTATCAGATTAAAATGAGAACAATATTAAGGTTCTTAGCACATGCACAGTTCATTTAAAAATTGAGATAAGGAGCATCAAACCTACGTCAAGGGTTATATCTTTTTATTCGGGTATAATTCAGGTCCCCAGTCTTTACCATTGATAAAGCAAACAAATGAGAATCATTATTTAGGCATATTCAGCTCTGGATGTTGTCTTTTGTGTTTACAAAAGTAGAGCTTTTTACATGTGAGAGCCATCCCAAAACCTGAGACCACCTTAAAAAAATATGTTAACTGTTGAAATATATGCTAAGTGTCCTCATTTAAAAAAATGTGAGTTTGACATCTCTTCTTTGAAAATGTGATCTTGATAATATCCGAAGGGTGCTAAAAAAATGTATGACTTTATATTGTATAATAACGTTAAAAAATAAACAACCCACCCATCTCCCCTCTCTCCCTCTCTCTCTCTCTCCTTTCTTTCTATCTTTCTGAATCCCTCCTCACTGCATCCTCTCTTTCTCTCTCCCTCTCTCTTGCTCTTTCTCTCCTTCTATCTCTCCCTCTCTTGCTCTATCGCTCCTCATCTTTGATTTTCTTTGTATCTCTTGAGTCACTGTGCTTTCGTCACACGAAGTTCAATGTATCCAAACTTGTTTTTTAAATTGCTTACATCAAAAAGTACACCCAAATATGTCATGGTTTCGGTCTATAAATACTGTTTTCCTCTCCGCATCGTCCTTTCCTCGCCTCGCCTTGCCTCCCGCTCGCTCGTAATGTAATTTCTCGACTCCCCAGCGATCCAGCGCGGAAGAATATCGAACTCCTTCTAACAGGTGGGCGAAGTGGCCCGTGAATCGCGCGGGAAAACAGCGCGTGATGTTGGGCAGTGTCGTCTGCGCAAAATTCGAAGAGCGAAAATCGAATTCCTGATTGATTTTAGACTTCAGAATAAACACAGGCTAGGCTGAGATTTGATTTCTGCCGCATTTCCTGACGGGCTTAGATCCGGGGTAAGCTGTCAAATTTAGTAATTAGCTGAGAGAAAGGCAGGAAATCTCGTGAGCAGAACAGGAAGACCTCAGAAAATAGCTTTACATACTTACCCCCCCTCCTCATTTTTTAAAGTCTAGGGTCATTTCCGGAACAAACACAATAACAGCTACGAATGTTCATATTGTTTTGCCCACATCTTTATTTTGTCGGGAAAGAAAATCATATCTTTTGACTAAATTCATCATTTTAGTCAACCATTAATCACATTCCACCAGTCGTTTTGATGGCGTGGTTTCCTATCCCGCCGCTGCCACCAAAATAACTGATAAATAATAAGTTACTTACGAACGGTTTTTATGACTGAGTATAGTCATCATCTGAGTATTTTATTCAGGTATCCTTCCGACAATATTATTATTGCGACCTCGTTATATATTTCAATGCATGCACTATATGAGGTTTTGATATAAAACACTGCGTGCTCTTGAACTTTTCTGCTTGGTATTTGAGTAATTTTATTCATCGATGGGCGGCATCCAACCCACATATTACAATAGGACCGAAGCAAGAAATCACATGAAAAAAGCACGAAGTCGCGAAAGCTCGGGGTGAAAAGAATGTCCACATATATCACGGGGAGCAGGAGACAGATTCCGAAGGCTCTGCCTTTTTTGGATACGCAACTGATCAGATCCGAAGGAGAACAGGGACCCGGCATGGACCTACATAGGTTATAATCATAATGTAGCCATTAATCGCAGGTCTGTGTTGTTAGATAATTTGAAACGGAATTTTACCTGCAGCTCAAACATTTCAAATATCTTTTGTTTTTTAAATCCGTCTTTGCTCGAGTTTAAGAATACAATTTTGACATTACATGTATACAAATACGGATAGATAATAAAATATAAACGAATCAAATAACACATTATGTATACTTCCGTCACACAGAGAGTTTGATACACCCATCGATATGAACCATTCAGGTCTAAAAGTTTCAAATTTGTTTTTCCATGCGCAGCATTGATAAAGAATATTTAATGTTTTGCAAAAAATGTGATATTCTATTATCGCAATTACCGTGATTATGGGGAATTGCGATGCTGGATAATGGATATTTCTGCATACATCGCTAAGTTAACAGTAGGCTTGATATTGTGATAGAGTCGTCAAAAACAATTATCTTTAAAATGTATGAGAAAAGAAGTGGACGTGAATTTGATATCTAAATTTTCGGATGCATTCCCACGAGAAAATAAGTCATCCAACTCGACAAGACGTCAAAACAAAGTCAGATTTTATGATTCAAAAGAAGACTAAACGTCAGAGCTGAAGACGAGAAGGGGTTTAGTTTTCTAGTCGGTATCAAAATACTCCAATAATAGATGGCAACCGATTGCTCGTGTTAATGTCCCCTGGCTAAAAGGCAACACACAACCGGTTGGTGCTCGATTAATTAAAGATTTTCTTTCTCCGACCGCGTCAGCGCGTGAAATTCGAGCAAAGGATCTTTCACGGATTAAAGCAGACATCTTGCCCGGTGTCCAAACATCCCGCGCTATGCTTACCTTTACGGCAACCCAAATCAGCACACCTCACGCGAGATAATTTTTCGCTCCTAGAAGTTAATGAATTATGAAGCACCACGCGTGCCGAACGGTGTGGTGTTTCGCAGGCGTTGTGGCAATCCATAAAACCTTCCGGTAAGTCTGATTTTTCGAGCTCTCGCTCCGAGAACATGATGTAGGATAGAGGGACGGAGGAGGGTGAGGAGAAAGCGGAGTATGATGGGGAGATGGAGAGAGAGAGAGAGAGAGAGAGAGAGAGGGTGTAGATAAATAGAGAGAGAGAGAGAGGGGTTGGGGGAAATAGAGGGTAGAGAGAATGATATTGAGGAACACAGATGAGAAAAAGAGAGAGAGAGAGAACAAAAGAGAGATCTATAAAGAGAGAGTGAGAGAGAGAGAAAGAAAGAAAGAAAGAGAGAAAGAAAGAAAAAAGAAGGGACGAGATGAAAACATGACATTAATTACCCTCCCCCACTCCTAATCAGTAGTCTTATAAATTTTAAACAGATCCCCCTCCCCCATGATGCCAGTCTCCCATTAAAGCCTGGATCCACGCTTCTTCACTCTGCCTCGTAATACTATAACTCTTATGTTTATTTGTTTGTTTTACCTGACTGCTAAGAAATCATGAGGATGCTTATAAGTTAAGCAACCAAGGGACCGACGTATTTAAGTTATCTCCGAGGGACTTGATAGTGAGGATTAATGCCCTACCGAAAGGGCACTAGCGCATCGACTTGGTTTCGAACCCAGGACCTCCCGGTTACGAGACCACTGCTCTACCACTTCTCGATGTTACCTCCCCTTACCTTATCTTCTAGGTCTACTTTATTATCAAAGAAGAGCGATACATAGACAAATAATTAAAGTGCATTAACATTTGTTTAATCTAGATCTGGTTATTCATCAAGTTTCTATGTTGGACGCCACCCACCAAAGGTCAAGTTCACAAGCGTTGTTCCTTCTACGTTAAGCAGAAAGAATACCTCGCACATAGTTATACACCACTAAGCGCGGAGGTTTCACATGTCTCAAAAAGGCTACTATTTTGGATTACAGGTAATCATCTTCATTATTACAGGCAATGGCTTGTCTTATTACTGATTATTTGCAGAACGAACGTGTTGTATGTTATATAATTGTTTTTTTCGACACCGTATAAACTTATGGTAATGACCGTTCCGTGTATTGCCTATGAGGGTGTGCTGTTTGATCAATGACCTTGTATATGGTTTGACCTTCTCGCAGTTATAATCTCTCTCTCTCTCTCTCTCTCTCTCTCTGTCATGCTCTTCTCTATGTATCTCTCTCTCACTTTCTCTATTTCTCCAGTCTTGTAATCACAATTGCATACAGTACTAGAGTTTGGTATAAAACTGTCTTCTCGATAGACCTTAGAACTAACTCTTATAGTTACTATATTTTAGATCTTACATTCAAAATTAATGTGCTGTACGACCACAAAGAGGGGTAGCCTATGCCAAACAGGCATTAACTATGGATGCCATATCCCAGATTCCCCTCCTGATTAACTTGATATGTAATGATCACCATAACTTTCGTTTCTTAAAATGTAGGTGTACCACCCCCTTTACTCCCCCCCCCCCCCCAACACACTCACACATATCATTCTGACAATCTGTTTTGCTGTTGCCATGCAAGCGCTTTAATTCCAAGTCATTTTCTAGTCTATTATTAACTATCAGTTAAATATTCGTTATGCTACACGAACCAGTTTGGGTAAAGTTAATGTGAACGAACTGATGATAGAATAGATTAATAAGTATCATCATGTGATTCCTAGTATTGCATTGATGCATCATTCCTAGCTTGTTCACGCGGAGGTCGTTTTGGAATTGATGCGTACATCACCTTTAAACGACATGCCATTTCTTCCTCATTCTTTATATGCATGGGTATAATGCTGAAGATTAAAATCCTTTCAAGAATCGCTGCGGAACCTCTGCCATTTTTCGGGAAAATAATTATGTTTAGTATTCTTTCAAAGGATTCGTCCATTCTTAAACGAGGATGTGAGTGTTTTAATTCACAATTCACAGGTGAGGTGTTACATAAATTGGACAATCTAAAAGAAATACCATCAAGAGTTGCTTGGTTAAATGATGAAAACCGACCGTCATTTTGATTACATTTATACCAACTAGATAAAGCACGAAAATTAATTTCCACCAAAAAAAAAAAGAACGACTCTGTTTACTATCTTTAGAATTTTAGGAAGTTGACACATATTCATGAAACTCAAATGTTAAACCAACATTCAAAAGGCCCCAGGAGTCAGGCGCGGATCCAGGATTTCTTAGGGGAGGGGGCCCAACTTTTTTATTTTTTTGCTCCCGAAAATTTGAAAATCGCGCCGGCCGAAAAGTCACTCAGTGGGAGGGGGGGGGGGGGGGGTAGTGAGCATTATTTTATTTTATTTTTTTGGTCCTCGAAAATTTGAAAATTTGCACCCCCCAAAAGGGTAAAAATCACGTGTTTTTATATGATTTTTTTTCTCAAGGTGGGGGGGGGGGGGGGGAGGGATGTCACACCGCAGCCCTTCTTAAATCGATTGATGGTGATTTGACACAATAGTTTTTAGAGTGCCATGGTTAGAAAGGGAGAGATGAAAATATATAAAACTTTTCATTTTAGAGCAAAACTTTCTTAAGGACCGCACGGAAGGACGGAATATCGGCACAAGATGAGATTGTCTACTGCGATGTTTATCCTGGTTGTCGGGGTCTATTTGGGCATCACCTTCTACGTTCCCATGCCAACCGATATGGACGCCAAGATGGAGTTCTACTGGAAGACCGTTGGATTTAAATTCAGCAAGTCAATTGTAAGTTTTGAAAGCTGTTTCATTGATAATTTTACGTCTTAGTTCAAAGCTTTTCAAACGGTAATTCAGTAATTATATGGGAATGTAGCACAATCGAATAAGTATGTGTACCCTACCACAGAAGGAAAACATCGTACTAGCATAACAAAATTGTAGTGGTCTTTCTATGTTTGGAGCCGTAATGGCGTTAACTGTATGTAATAAACATTATTTAACGCCCTTCTGGCTCCAAATAGTCGTTAGTTTCCCCTTGAATGCAACAATAACAGTAATATATCGCTGACATAAATATGTGACCTCTTCTTGGCGTGAAAACTAAAACTGTGATTTACCTCATCTTTATATAACATTACTTCTATACCGAGTGTGAGTATGCTTATGCAGGCGCGGATCCAGGATTTCTTAGGGGGGGCCCATATTTTAAATTATGCGAGCCAAATATTGGTACGTAATGGTCACCAACAGTGACGTAATGCGGGGGGGGGGGCGGGGGTCGGTGCAGGGAGGGCGAGTTTCCCTCTCCCTCCTCCGCGAAACGCGGAAGCTTTGACGTTTCATTTAATTATTAGAAAAAAAAGATGGTTGGTTGTACCGTTCTCGAAAATAATTCTCGTCTGAATTTAGTTTTTCCCCTCTCGCGCAAAGCGCGGAAAATTTTAGGATTTCTTAAATTATTAGAGAAAGAAGACGATTCGTTGTAGAGTTCTGGACTTTAAAGTCTCGTCTGAATTCAGGTTCCCCCCCTACCGCGCGAAGCGCGGAAGCTTTTAAGTTTCCTTAAATCATTAGAGAAAAAAGACGATTCGTTGTACCGTTTTCGAAAATAATCCTTGTCTGAATTTAGATTCTCCCCCCCTCCTTTTTACGTTTCATTAAATCATTAGAGAAACAAAACGATTCGTTGTACAGTTCTCGAAAATAATTCTCGTCTGAATTTAGTTTTTCCCCTCTCCCGCGAAGCGCGAAATTTTTTAGGATTTATTAAATTATTAGAGAAAGAAGACGATTTGTTGTATAGTTCTCGACTTTAAATTCTCGTCTGAATTCAGGTCCCCCCCTTTCAAGTTTCCTTAAATCATTAGAAAAAAAGACGATTCGTTGTACCGTTTTCGAAAATAATCCTCGTCTGAATTTAGATTCTCCCCCCTCCTTTTTACGTTTCATTAAATCATAAGAGAAACAAAACGATTCGTTGTACAGTTCTCGACTCTTAATCCTCGTCTGAATTCAGTTTACCCCTTCCGCACGAAGCGTAGAAGCTTTTACGATTCATTAAATCATTAGAGAAAGAAGACGATTCGGTGTACCGTTCTCGACTCTTTTTTCTCGTCTAGCTTAGTTCCCCGATCCCCCCCTCCCCCCTCTCCCCCTCCTGCGCGAAGCGCGGAAGCTTTGACGTTTCATTAAACTATAAAAGAAAGAAGACGATTCGCAGTACAGTTCTCGACTCTTAATCTTCGTCTGAATTCAGGTTCCCCCCCCCCCTCCCGCGCGAAGCGCGGAAGCTTTAAAGTTTCATAAGATTATGTAAGAAAAAAAGCCGATTTGCTGTTTAGTTCTCGACTCTTAATGCTCGTCTGAATTCAGGTTCCCCCCCTCCCGCGCGAAGCGCGGAAGCTTTTAATTTTTATTAAATTATTAGAGAACGAAAACAATTTGTTGTACCGCTCTCGAAAATAATCCTCGTCAGAATTAAGTTCCCCCCCTCCATCCCGCGCGAAGCGCGGAAGCTTTTACGTTTCATTAAATCATAAAAGATTGGTATTACCGTTCTCGCCTCTGTATCCTTGTCTTAATTCAGGTTCCCCCTCCCGCTCAAAGCGCGGAAGCTTCACGTTTCATAACATTATGAGAGAAAGAAGACGATTCGCTGTACCGTTCTCGATTGTTAATCCTTGTCTGAGGCGGCGGCGAAGCCGGCCCCGGAAGCTCAGAGGTTTTAGGCGTTTAATTAAGGTCATATGAGCATATTTTTTTTTGTATACCTTATTATTTCGTGACACTGGCAGGTAACTATTTGGCGTTGGGTCCAGGGGGCGGAGCCCCCCAAAATCAGGGGTTTTAGGCATTAAATTACCATCAGATGAGCATCTAAGGGCCCGCCGTAGGGCCCTAGGGGGCAGAGCCCACGGAAGCTTAGGGGTTTTAGGCATTTAATCACGGTCAGATGAGCATATTTTGATGCCTCATTATTTGTTAACACTGGCAGTTAACTATTCTTTCTTTCTTGCTCTCATTCTATTTTATTTCTCTTTAATATACTTTTTCTAAAAAAAGTATGGGGGGGGGGGAGCTCGAGGCTCCCGATCCCCGCCGTACCTTGGGCCCTGACATGTAGGAATCTCAAGAATCATATTTCTTGCCTGGCTGCAAATTTAGGAGTTTGTCATTTTCCAACAAACGTATAATTTACTAAAAAGTGAGGAAAAATCTCGGAAATGATGTCATTTCAGCATTATATGTAATCCACCGTTGTGGAATTAGAAATAAACCACGTTTGAATTTGATTTCCACTAAGCCCCCCCCCCCCCCTATCAGTACGCCAGTATCTCCTCTTTTCCTTTCCCTTTCCTTCATTCTCTCTTTTTTATGGGGGGGGGGGGGATCAACAGCCTGGGAGGCAAGGCCCTTTCGGCCCCCCGATCTCCTTCTTCCCCCTTTTCTTTTCTTCTTCCTCTTCTTTCTTTCCCTTTCTCTCCTCTTTCCCTTTCCCTTCTTTTCCTTTCTTCTCTCGTTTTTTTTTTTTTTTTTTTTTTTTTGGGGGGGGGGGGGGGGGGCCAAGGCCCGCTCGGCCCCCCCCCTGGATCCGCGCCTGTGCTTATGCACGTTTCTTTAATCAATCATTATTGGTTGAAACGTTGCATTAGCAGTCAATGGAAAACAAATTGACGTCGTTGTCAGCCGTTTTATGAAAGGTTTCATTTCGTGAAACCAATAACATTAAAAAATGTATTATTTACAAGAAAGGCTGTCCCTATTTTCCCCTGCGTTCTTCTTTCTTCTTCTTCTTCTTCTTCCTCTTCTTCTTCTTCTTCTTCTACTTCTTCTTAATTATCCTCTCCTTCTTCTTCTTCAAATACTACTACTACTTCATCTTCTTCTTCTTTTTCTTCTTCTTCTTCTTCTTCTTCTTCTTCTTCTTCTTCTTCTTCTTCTTCTTCTTCTTCTTCTTCTACTTCTTCTTAATTATCCTCTCCTTCTTCTACTTCTTCTTCTACTACTACTACTACTACTACTACTACTACTACTTCTTCTTCTTCTTCTTCTTCTTTTTCTTCTTCTTCTACTACTACTACTACTACTTCTTCTTCTTCTTCTTCTTCTTATTCTTCTTCTTCTTCTTCTTCTTCTTCTTCTTCCTCTTCTTCTTCTTCTTCTTCTACTTCTTCTTAATTATCCTCTCCTTCTTCTACTTCTTCTTCTACTACTACTACTACTACTACTACTACTTCTTCTTCTTCTTCTTCTTCTTCTTCTTCTTCTTCTACTACTACTACTACTACTTCTTCTTCTTCTTCTTCTTCTTCTTCTTCTTCTTCTTCTTCTTCCTCTTCTTCTTCTTCTTCTTCTTCTTCTTCTTCCTCTTCTTCTTCTTCTTCTTCTTCTTCTTCTTCTTCTTCTTCTACTTCTTCTTCTTCATAATCGTCTTCTTCTCTCGTTTCCCTGTTAACATTAAATTAATCTTTGCATCAAAATATCCTTCTCCTTATTTCATGGTTGTAACTGTGACTGTCTTATCTTCCTTTTCCTATCTTTATTCTTCCAAGACAATTCTCTCTTATGTCTTCTTGTTTTCATTAATCTAATCTATTGTGATACATTTTACTTTTTTTTAAATCTTCGTTAAAGATGTACCTGGAATACCTAGTTCGCGGGGGCTCTACCATCGATTTTTCTGTTCTTCAAAATATCATGATATGTATTACCACAGTCTATCGAGTAGGAGCAGCTTTGACCGGCAATTCAGAGGGGTCAAAGTTCACATTAGATGACACGACCTTTGACGGGGTCAGAGTACTTTTCTACCAGCGCACCGATGGCAGGCAAGAGAAACGACCGGCTTTTATCTTTCTACATGGGGCGGTCTTACTATTGGCAGTGCCGGTGAGTGGCAAGAATACTTGTTTACATAATTGAGAAGAGTTGTTTAACTGTTGTATATGACATTTTGTTACGTATTTTGAGTTTTTGCCTTCTTTAATGACAAAGATAGCTCTTGACAACCTCAACGGACCATTAGAACTTGATCCGGCCTATCAACACAGTTCATGCCCGTTCCCCACCCCCAAAATCTCCGGTAAAGTGGTACTTTTTCACACCGGAGATAGGGGTGCTTTAAGGTAGGGAATAAGTATACGCGTACCATAGGTAACACTGAGTGGGGGGGGGGGAGGGTTCATGCAAGTCATACCCTGTCATGCAGTCTAAAACTGCTACAAAGTCATGTATATGGATTCCAATCAAATTTTTCCCAAAGTTATGTGTTTTGAACATACTCGTTGTTTTCCTTGTCGTTTCGATCCCTGATCATTTCTTTGTATATGCCTATATAACTTTTATATTTTACCATGCAGTTCAATATTATTTCCCCTTCCCCGCATCACTCTCGATTTCTCTGACTATATTATAATTATGAATAACGTTAAAACGCAAATGTTTAACTCGGCATAATTCTTCTCTTGAATGTGTGTATGTTTTTATCTTGTTCAAGTTGTTCTTTTGTGTATACTGCAGATTTGTTATATAATTTGATTCCATCTTTTGCACAAGTGTGCCTTGAGCATTTGATTACAAGTTGATTTGGTGCCTTATAAATCTTATATATTAATATTGATGTCATCCTATCTTCATTTTGATCTCTCTCTCTCTCCCTCTCTCTCAATACCTCTCTCTATCAATACCTCTCGCTCAATACCTCTCTCTCTCCCTGTTGTGTATAGATATATACGAGATGGTAACCGATGATATTACAGGGCACCTCGATGACATGGTTGTGATATCTGTGGAGTAAGTTCCTTTATGGTGATTTATCAGACAATATTTAATGAAAATTTATTATATTTTGTGTCGCTGAAATGTAATTTGATTTGTATGTTGCAGAAGAAAATATATTCAATTCAATTTGAAAAAATTATGAGTAGTCAGTTTGATGTAAAATTTACCTTTTTAAAAATTGTACTAATAAGGCGTTTTTAATTCATTTATTTAGAGGCAAGTTTGAATTAGAATTGTTTACCGTGGAAGAGAAAATGGCTTGGTGATTGATTTGTGGATCAAACTTGATCTCTATCAGTTGATTGCACACTGATCATGATCACAGTATCAAAGAGAGATAGGCGACAATCACCTGGCGGTGAATTTACTACTCTAACTAGATTCCTACTTTCAATCCTGGATCGAACACTGCATCAAACCCTAATCCTAGACCTAACATGAAAAGGCAATGATAACTCTAATCCTAAACCTTTATCTTTACAAAATATAAACCGGGGCAAAGGTCGCATGAGGAATAGTCGGATCACCGAACAAATTAAAAAATATTATTGTTCTTAAACCCCATTAAGAACCACCGAACTAATATTTCAAGTTAACAATGTTTCTACTTATAAGACTGTGTTTTTGTGAACCAGCAAGCTATCTGTTACTTTGGTTCAGTTATCGCCTGGCACCGGCACATCCCTTCCCAGCGGCCTACGACGACGGGCTAGCCGTTACGAGATGGTTGATGAGACACGCCGACGTCTACGGCGTTGATCCCACTCGCATTGCCATAGGAGGTGATAGCGCCGGTGCCTACCTGACGGCCGCGATCGTCCAGGCAATCCACGACGATCCGACCCTGCCCAACGTTCGTCTCCAAGTCCATCTCTTCCCGTGGTTGCAGCACTTCGACTACCAGACACCGTCCTACCAGAAGAACGCCCATATCTTCGGGGAGAAAACCTGGGTCAAGAACGCCATCCCCGGGTTCTGCTTCAGCGCGTACTTTAACGGAGTCCTCAACGACTCCCTGGTAGAGCAGATGTCGACAAACAACCACACCTCTGCGGCCTTTAAGAACTCTGCGCTTTACCGGAAGATTTTCAATCATTCTCTGATACCAGAGCATTTCCGTGACCCCGCCTACTACACCCCACCCCAATCAAGTGACTTCGGCAACGAGGCAATCTGGAATGAACTCAAAGACGTGGTTCTTGACACTCGGTTCTCGCCGATCCTTCGCGAGGACATGCGAGGATTACCGAAGGCCTACATCGCCACTTGCGGCTACGATCCTATACGGGACGACGGAATATTTTACTTCCATCGTCTAAAGGATGCCGGTGTTGATGTGTTTTGGGTGAACTATGACGAGGCCTTTCATGGTCTAGATTGGTACCATCCATTGCATTCGGAAACTGGAAAGCAACTGCAGAGAGAGTTTATAAATTTCATCAAAGATAATATTTGAATTTAAGCCTGATTTGTTATTAATTGAAATATTACATAGTAATATAAAGTAAGGTGTAAATTGTCGCTCATGCTTTGGGAATGTCATTCAGCTTTGCTTGATTGATCATCTTGTTACACTTAGTATAAAAATAATGTGCGCCTACATGAAGGGCATCGAATACTTTGAAGAGTCCTATTCTTCCTATTTTAAATGCATTACATTTTAAAGATTTCTATTACTCCAGAAATAACAGCTTTCCTCGTTTTTTTTTTGTGCTGTTTTGTTTTGTTTTGCTTGTTTTGTTTTTCTTGGTTCGGATGTAAGAAGGTAGATAATTTTAATCATAGGCCTACTGGTACTGATGTTTGCGACGGGGAAATTTAAATGTTTCTTATCAGTAACTATGTATTCGTCGGATGCACTTTTTAAGCGCCTTTTAGTGAAAATAACTTTCTATCTATGTTACGTTCAAACAAAAGTAATATGCTTTGATAACGTCAATTAAATCTTGTTTAAATGTTAAACCGATTAAACTTACATTTTTGCTGCCTGTATACAGGTAACAATGTGCAATAAATAAACGACAGACTAGATCTTGTCATACAAATGCAGAATTTCATGCCACTGGAGAAAAGGAAAAAATATAAATAGTTTGGGGCATTCTTATTATGTCAAGTGCAAAATTGCATGTTTTTATTTTGTGTAAGCTGTTCAAAAGAGAATAAGGAAGAGAAAGAGCTTAAAGAGAAGAGAGAGAGCGAGAGAGAGTGAGAAAGAGAGAAAGAGAGAGAGAGAGAGAGAGAGAGGGTGGGGAAGGGAAAATAGAGGGACAGCGAAATATATCTAGGCGAAGATATAAGGAGAGAAATAAATTAAGAAAGAGTGGTAAAGAGGAACAGGCAGACAGACAGACAGAAAGAATGTTTACTTTCTTAGAAAATAAAGGGACGGGATTAACATAGAGAGAGTGGTAATGGGCAGAAAGAGAAGAAGAGAGACCTGGTGGATAAAGAAAGGGGAGGGAGAAAGAGAGAGGAGAGAAAAGGGTAGGAAAGAATGGGAAAAGAAAGAGAGAGGTCAGCGGGGAAGGTACGTGGAGAGAGGAACATGGAAGAGAGAAAAGGTAAAAAATCATGGCAGAGATAAAGCCAATATCACAGATTAAGATCGTCTATTATTGGGTGCAATAACAGAATTCTTTATTTTAAGGCACAGGTCTATAAAAATCTCTGTATGGGTGTTAGAAAGGGATGTAAATGGGTCTTTGTATGTCTTCAACATTTCTAGCAGGTAAACTAAAAACGCTGTATAATTCCGGATTATTATCATTATTGATAATTAATTGAAAACTATATGTTGTCAAATTTAGGGAGAGATTTTGGCCCATTATAGGGATAGGGGAAGGGCTTTTATCCTTCTCCAATGATCCCGCCCTCCCTATAACCATGAATAATGTTTTTGTTTTGTTATAGAAGCAGGCAGGTATCCTATTAAATATAACTCGATAACGTGGCTAGCGACGGGGGAAGACGCTCTGCGTCAGCGTTTCATCGAAGCGAGTGTGCCAACGAAGTTACTACAATCTAAACGAAGTCACAGTCTAGCGCCATCTCCGACAAAAACTTTGTTTAAATCATTTCATTCTTGACTCTTTCAGCCTTTTCACACACAGCTAAAATTCTATAAACATGATTAGTTTAAAGGGCTTTAAACTAATCAGCTGTACATACGACATAATTCACACACAGAAATTTCGGTGTGATCGTTAATCGTTTCGTGATTAACTACTGCTCTATGATGCGCAGTAGTGCCATTGCGCATTGAAGGCCAGGGGGGTGTTTCACAAAGATTCTAAGTCGAACTTAACTCTAAGTTGAACTTAAAAGTTATGGAGAGCCATTTGTAGCCTTGAAATAAAATATATTCAAAAGCGAAAAATCAAGTATTTAGACTTTCCATAAATTCCACATCAAGAACATGAAATCTCCCATGATGATAGAAAATACGAATGATTTGAATCAACATTTTATGCCTTTTAAAATAACTTTTACAAAATATTTTCAAGGATGCTAATGGCTTTCCATAACTTTTAAGTCCAACTTAGAGATAAGTTTGACTTAGGATCTTTGTGAAACACCTCCCAGGTCATATCAAACAAAGCGCACGCTCCATCCAGTTTAAACACGTTTAAACCGTTCACACACACAAAATGTCAAGCTCTCTAGATACGAACTTCGTATCTGCAGCCTGCTTTGAGGGGCGTATGAATCGCGACTTCGTATCTATCCGAACATCGTATAAACGATGTCCACACAGGGAAAATTTTCTTTAAAGGTGTTTAAAACTGTTGAGTTAAACATGTTTATACTAATCATCTCTAGACAGGCGCGTAGGCTAGGCAGGGGGGGGGGGGGGTTGGGGTTAAACCCCCCTTGAGTTTTGTTTATTTGTATGTTTTTTGTATGTTATTTGGCAACCCCCCCCCCCTTTTGATTTGTTTTCTTTTTCTGTTTAAATTATACCAATGGCTGACCTAAAAAAGGTGACCTTACCCCCCCCCCCCCACCGGAACAAAATGTCAAATTTTCAGATTTCGAGGAAAAAAAAAGTCCTCTTAACCCCCCCCCCCCCCCCCCCCCCCCGCTTATTCAGCGGCTGGCTGTGTCGTTGCAAAATTTTGGGCCCGATTTTAAACCCCCCCCCCCCTTGAAAAAAATCCTACGTACGCCACTCTATTGAAGATTTGTATAAAGGCCCTTTACATTAACGATTAAATTGGCAACTGAGGATACCTGTGTTTGACTTGAGGTTCCATTTAACACAAACCATAGACTGTAAAAGCGGATTTACTCATTCAATTCTTCTTAGCTCTTGACCTCGGGGGTTTTGCCGAACTTTGTGAGTTCAAGTCTTTCACAGATCAGAAGACAAAACCGAACGGCCTGAATAATGGATTTATTTATCAGAAACGCCCCGTCTTTCTACATTACACGGAAAGCAAGCAGTGGGTGGAAGTTGACTGCCTGGAGATGCATGGTGACAATATTTGCATCAATATTCAATTGTTTATAGTACCAGCCTCAAAATTTACGTTAATTTATCTTACCTTCAAAGAAAGGACATTTTTTGCATCTGGGTTTTTTCACGAGAGAAAACTTTTGACTTTGTGACTGCGTGTAAAGATCACGATCACGGAATCACGTTTTTAGTATACTTTCGTAGAACACGCTATCTATCTACTCAGTGTAGGTTACGATAATATGTGACCTAACATTTCGCTGAAATACCATTGTAAAAAACGAGCAGTGATGGTATATAATTATTGGCGCAGATGTTAACAACATAAAATGCAAATTGTCACTAGCATGTTGTTAGGTGTTAATACTGCGCATGCCAATAGCCTGGAGTGAAGAATCGGTGAGTGCAGCTGAATCATTCGTATCATTTTGTAAGAAGAAGCAACTGATCGAATCGAGAGTCGACTTATTTACCGGTCACCTGCAGAATGGAAGGGTTCAATGTGACAACGAACGTGACCCAAAGCAACGAAATGGGCATTGCCATTGCTGATATTTGTAGAGGTACCATCATCATCTTTATCTCAACAATATCAATTATTGGCCATTCTATCAACATACGAGCCATTCATCACGTGTCAAGCCTAGGCATGAGTGGTGCCACCAAGCTGCTTTACAGAGCCTTGTCTGTGGCGGATATCCTGACCTGTACAGCACTCATCTTCGGAGTCAGCATTGGGTTGACTGACGTAGCAACAGTGCACAGCAATGAGATCGTTTGTAAGATGACTGGTTTGTTGATGACTTGTGCTCCAGGCACCAGTGCTATCTTCATCCTCCTGCTCAACATTGATCGCTTCATCTATATAACAAGACCCCTCTTGTATCATTCCATAGTGACCAGACGAAAGACTGCCATTGGAGTTGGCATTGCCATTCCCTATGTGTCGGTAGCTTTGGCCTGTTGTTCCTTTATCCACGACAGGGCTTTCTCCGTCATACGTCACCATGAGTCCATCTTCCTTGCAAAGTGGCATTTTCTGAGCCCTCGTTCCTTCCCTACACACTCTTTATGTTTTCCTTTAACATGTGGCTGGTGGCAGTGATTCTTATTGTCATTTATTGCAAAATCATCATGATATCTCGCCATCATATAGCTAGAATCAACGCTCATCGACATGTCTTGAAGATAGCCCATCAACCTAGAGGTAAAATCAATGCGTCAGGTGATAAAGATGTGGTGCGATCTGCGGCGCCAAACTTCGACTCGTCATTCGCGCGTTCCTTTCGACAAAATATCCGTACCCTCTGGACGCCGCTGTTGATTACAGGATGCTACCTCCTATCATGGATACCATTCTCTATTTTGGAGGTTTATATTGCTGTGACAAAATCAACTGACCTTCTTAATGGGAGTCTTTATATAACTGTTGCAACTGCAGCGGCGCTGAACAGTAGTGCCAATCTTCTTGTTTATTACCTGTCCAGGAAAGACCTAGGCTGTCAAACGGGTTTTATGCAAACGAGAGAACTAACCAAGACAAAAGGCAGTGGAGT